>OX940980.1:18136488-18685980 GCA_954871275.1 Leptopterna dolabrata | reverse complement strand
GGGGTGAAAAAGGCGTAGCAGGTCGAGGAGCAGGTCCCACAAAGAAATGCGGTGGAAGAACTTCACTACCTGAAATGCTTAACAGCACAATAACGCATTCACCATAGCTGGGTCATTCCGACATCCCAAACAACCCCTGGGGGTCAACGTAACGAGGCGGTTCAACGTGAATCGTATACGAAGAGGGAGAGAAAAAATTAAAAGAATAAAAGATCGTTCGTCGTAAAAATGAGAGATTCGGAAATGGGATCCAGCGGGGGCGGAACAGGTCACACGGAAGATGCAGCTTCTGAAATTCCCACGGAGCTTGAAAGCTTCGCCGAAATCCTCGGTGATGGCTCAGCTCACTCTGGAGCTAACGGACAGAGCGACAGAGCTAAGAATTAGCTATTATTAATATGTACGCCAGAAAATGGGCTGTCTCCTCCACAAAGGTGATAAAAACATTATATTCGATTTTCCCATTGGCTAGGCCGAAATATTTATTTTCTTGGTCGAACTCTTACCGCTTTGTCTTGTTGTTCAATCAACGAGTAAACGGATGTTGCTACATAATAAACGATCACGCTGTTTTAAAATTATTTAGCATGGAACATGATTTCGCTAACTTGTTCGAAAGCGGATCCCAAAAGCGTTACGAAATGTACCTCGAAAGTAGCGAACAAGTTGTTTTACATAGGTGCAATGTATGTCTGTGGTTGATTCATTGTCAACATCTTTCAAAATGAACATGTTGCTGAAGACATTTTTACGATATCATTATGATGAAAATGTGTGATGCCAAGCGACTCAGAATTGGTAACTTCTCTGAAGGAGATCTTAGTGTGCAAACTTACATTACTCAAAACACAATCATTCCAGTCCATGATGAATAAACTGGCCATGTTGAAGAAGCGCTCGCAACGTGCTGAACAACGGAAAAAACTGACAACCGCTCTTCGCTCAGTTGTCAGGATTATATACACGCAGATCTCTTTATCTAGGGGTAGCCAGCCAGATTTTGATCCCATCTTATGACCCCATCCTTTTGCCGAGGGAAACAAAAAAGGGACACTCAAGCGGAAGACAGTGATAGCGGATTCACAAAGAGCTCCTCCCAGTCCGCAACCTTCATGCCAACGAGGGGAACCATCCCTCTTTTAATTATTCTCCCCATATATTGTTTTTTTTCATTTCTTTCCTATTCAGACCGATGGTAAAAGAGAAGCATTAGGATGTATCTAAAATGAAAAAAAAAAAGGAAAATGTCTGGCACACAGCTTCCTATAGTATCCATTGCATATGATCGCTATGGAAGTCTCACGAGAAATTGGACTGTCAAACTTCCATTTAGCTTTGTTGTATCAAACGAATAAGCGTTTGTGGGCGATATTTTCCACGATGGAGCTCGCGCAAACGTAGACTCCGAGTACATTCGGGTCCTGGTTAAATTATGTGAACATATTGGTACGCAACCAGAAATCCCCTATGGATCCCTGTGTGTGTTGTAATAATAAATTGGTTGATTCGAATCTGTTCCTTATTCGACTAGTTTTTAACGTTTGTGGCAAGAATTTTACGTTAGTACTTGCGGCGACGATTTGTACAGAACCATACAGCCGGATGAAGGGGGGGGGGGGGGGGGCACACATACTATCTAAATTTCAGTACATTGCAGTCTGGTTACTGCTATTGTTATTATTATTATTATTTTATTATTATTATTTTCAGATAGTTAGAAAATTACAAAAAGTCGAAACAACGCTTTTGAAGGACGAGCATTGCTCTCGCAGTTACTATGGTGCATTATTATGGGGGAATCTATCATCCTTTGTATACAGACTTGAAAAAGATGACTCACTTCTAATACGAATTGCAGGCCACGTTTGACAGGCGTTACAGAAGCCCAGACGGCAATTCACATTAAAATGTGAGAAAACTTTTTTCTCCAAAACGAAGTTTGTACCTACTCGTTTCTGTCCAGCAACACAAGCTGTTGAAATCCGGTACTGGTTAAATCTTATGGTCACATGGTAGATTTTCATTGTTTTCTTGGTCGATCTTGGTCGATTCCTAAGGTTTGCATATGGTAGTAGTGCCGAGCAGTAAATGCATTGGGTCGAGATTCGTAAAGAAATTTGTTTCAGTTGATGAAGGCATTATGTTAAGTGATAAGTCTTAATGGTTTCCTGGGAGACTCAGCGGTTTGATAACAAAAAATCGGATTAGGTATTTATTGAAAATAATAAATAACCCAAAAGATCACAAGTTCTGATGTCCTCCAATGAATAACTCTTGTATAATTAGCAGCCATGAAAGAAATTCAAGGAATTGAGGTGCTTTTTGACAGTTCGAATGCCATTTAGTTAAGTGTATTGTTGAAAGTCAAATAAATAACGTTTGACAGTAAGTACATTCAGTTGTCGGTGTTGATCATGCAGCTCATTATCTAGATACCTAGTAGGAGTAATAAATACTAAATACTCCTTGAAAAAAAAAATATCCTTGCTAGATTTTGAAAATTTACTGAACTTGTAAAAAATAATTCCTATTTCCTCGTACATTACGATAACTATGCAAGGAGGCAAGTTGTGTATTCGAACCGTCGTGGTATTGCAGAATCTTCATATTCTACTTGTGGGTGCGATCCGTGGAAATCCAAATAAAGCGAAATATTTTAGTGGCAGGAATGCAGTGGAATCGCTACAACAATTTTCAGAGAGTGGGGGACGAATTTTCTGTAAATTAAGGTCCGCCCTTCCCGAGAAAAGATTCCCAAGCCTGCTTTTCCGGAGGCTCGTCTGCCCGAGCCGACACTTAACTTCTTCGTGGAATTTTTTAATATAAGTACCTCAGGGAGAATAATTAGCTGGGGTTTTCTTATTTTCCCCCTCTGAGCATCGTCGAGCGAAAACTCACGTGGGAGAATAGTGATGAGAATAGTAAAGAATTATACTGGGCTATAGCATCCGACCATTTTCTCAGTAAATCATTGTGCATGTTGGTGATTGAATGTCATCCTTTGATGAAATTAATACCCTATACCTCTCTCTAACTATGAATATCGTCCTTTGATGAAATTAGTACCCTATACCTACTACTCTACAACTATAACTCTTTGTAGCTGATCATGCGTTGGTTAAAACCTCGATGTTGTTCGTTTCTTTGGTTCACTATAGTTTTGGCACCACTTCGCCAATTCGTAAACAATTTTGACACCACTTGACCCATTTGAAAACAATTCTAAAATCGCTTCGCCTATTGGGACTTGCATTTTTGGCGGTCAGCATGTTTAGTTACCCACGTTTTGCGACTACATGACTAATCTGTGGCATTTTCTGAAAACTAATCATGGGAAGGTAACACGGTTGTTCAGAACTTGAAATCTAAGACAGAGAGAACCAAAATTGACTGTGCACATGAAGTTGGTGACGATTTTTGAGGAGGGGGTTGATCAATTACGGTAACAATCGCTAGGATCACAAGGAAGAATCGTTTGAATTTATTTTTAATTTTCATTATTGACATTTTATGTCTTTACTTTGCTACATAAACTCGAAAATGTAACGCGGGACATGTAACGGAGAAGCGTCACGAAAATTTATTATTATTATTTCAGTGTTCGTCACCTGTGGTGGGGGGGGGGGGGGGGATGCCACGAGGTGACGCGACTGGGGGCCGAAGGGCCTATTATTATTTTTATATTTTCTTTCAAACAGAATCTCGTAATATTATTTTAGTAACGGAAACTGGTAAAGAGCTACCAATTAAGTATTGTAAAAATTATGGTGTATTAGAACGGAAATGAAGCTAATCTAAGAAAAGGGCCGTTGGATAATGTTAAATATAGCTATGTAATAAATTCTTGTTTTCTACGTCTACTAGATGTGGTATGGGCCAAAATTCTGGGCGCAGTACAGAGCTGTCTAGCTTAAAACCTAGACAGTTCCGCAAAATTCGGGACAGTTTGTAATCCTACAATAAACAAATCGGAGGAAGTGTATCGTAGGAGAAAGGGGTAGGTGTCTGGAATAAAAATAAATCGGTGGAACAAACATAAATGCCTCAGAAGATGCCGGCACGAGCTGTTCGTGATATGAATAGAATGGACTTTGCAATGAAGCTATGAAAATGAATGATTAGGGTCGGAGGATCAGTGAATGATCGTATGACATCCTGGGGACCGGTACTCCGAGTGGGAAGCGTGCTGGTGACAGATCAGAAGTTGAGGACCTCTTAGTCCTGACTCCCCTTTTCGCTTTGGTCATGTCGGTTCGGCTCGGACAGAGCGGGGTGAGCGGGCGGTTTGTTTTACTACACGGTTGACGAGGAAGTTTGATTTAACGTTTACCTGCCTAAGCCAGTGTTATAAGGGATGTTGGCGAAGTTGAAGGGTCTGACTGGGGAATCAAGGGCACGTAGGGGTCTCTTGAAGTGCTTCTTTCTACTACCCGATCGACGAATCCTCAGTACCACTCGCTTCAACGTAGGATAACAACATAATTCCTTGATTCTTATTTCTGTTATTAGTTATGTACCCAATAAGTACCCATAAGTATTATTATTTAGCAAATTTTAGGGGAAAATACCTATGCAACTTAAAAATAAAGCTTAAAAATAGCATATTGCATGCCTTTATTCATGAATTTGTCTATACCTAGTAAGTTCTCTGTTCTCACTCGCATCAGAGCATTCTGAATCTATCGCTAGATCTGTACATTTTGGTTTATTATTTTCAATAATGAACCATTGGAATCGAGCATCAAAAAAAAAAAATTCTTACCCCCCCTCAAAATTTGATGGTTTACGTTTCAAGGTATGTAGAATCCAAAACTGCAATAAAAATATTTCTGTCTGTCCGCCGTACGCCGTACGGGCCACTTTTCTTGGTTACCATGAAAAAAAAATTGATGAAATTCGGGTTATAGGTTCCGTTCGGCGTCTAGTTGGTCCTCGAAGCTCGACGTTACTGTGAGTCATCTCTAAGGGGTTCAAAATAGGGGTTGAAATTTTCAAAACGCCTATACCATTTTTTTACGTAAATATTTTTACGGTTTTAAATAGTTCTTGAACTTGCGAGTTTTTTAAGACCATCCGGAGCATCGTACGTCCAGCCGTTCGTTCACAGTAAGGCCCCGAAGTTTGCACCGACAGGCATTTTCGACTCCAGTGTGAATGAAATTGTATACAATTCAAACCAAATCTCGTAACCAGAGACGCGCCCACAATAGGAATTTGTGAATACGGCCAATCATTGGTAGGGATCACCTGATTATATTGGCGGAGTATGAAGTCGAGTTGGTTGTTCTGTGATATTATTTCATTTGAAAAATGATGGCTCTTTTGGAGTTTGTTGGTAGGTAGTGAAACTTGAACAAACGTTGAAGTATTATTGATGGGTAAATTATTACTACGGTAAATCATTACTCAACGGTAAATTATTACACAACGGTTCATTATACCATCTACGTAGAAGGGGCTGGAGTTTGTTGGTAGGTACTTTTGCAACTTTTTTCACTCCTCATCAACAATTTCTTTTCAGAACTTCATTATGTGTGTTTCTTTTTGTTAGGTACTGTTTGTCATCGGTAGAATTATTTTAGCAACATTTAACTCGTGATTTAGGTAGGTACCTAGTAACGAGTACGGGGTTGGCTACTAACCTACGGAGGGTCTGCGATCTACATAATATGTATATAATAGAATAGTACATATCATATTATATAGAAGGGTTATCTATACATAGAGCTGTGATCTGTAACAGGAGGGTATTCTATACAAAATAATAAACCGTTGTGCAGGGATTTGCAGCGTTTTTTGAAATGTAATGTGTAGGTTAGGTGTATTATCTATTTTTTTAATTTTCGTCACTCAAGTCAGTATCTGATCTTGGCTACGAGATAATAAATTCTAAATTTCGCCAAAATGTTCGTAAAATGACAAGCGCCGGAACGAATCTGCAGATGAGCAATTCTTGGGAACAAAATTGGGGTCGAATTCGGGTTCTTTGTGGATCAAAATTGAATAAAAAACATCAGAGAATTTATTTAAAAATCACCTACTTAACAGTGTAAAGCGGTACCTAAAATGGCCTACAATCACCTACTTAAAAAGCGGTACCTAAAATGGCTAAAATCACCAAAAAAATATTGTGGTAGGAGAGAGGAATGTGGTATAGAATCAAGGATTGGAAACCGAAAAACACAGTCTCAAATATTCTTCAGTAAGTCAGAAATATTTCTCCTCTAAAAGTTGTTGAAGCTTTCCGGATTTTCTGTGATGGTTACTGCTAAAAATTTCTTTCGAATTCAGTCCGCCATGTTGTACATTGTTGGTTGATTTCCGCATTGTGGTTGATTTCCGCTCCATGGGAACCAGTCTACAAGCGTCTATCTTGCTTACAGTCGCTGAACAATCTTTGCAGCTCGAAGCAGTTGTCGAAAAGCAATCGATGGTTAGCCGCGAGCGTTTCTGTATTCAGTTGAATCTATAGTCCTAATGTAAGATTTTTGTATTATCAAATTTCCGTAAATAACCAATTTTGAAAAAAATCACTTGTAGGGTAGGTAACTATCTACCTAAATGATCCCTTATTGAGTTTTGCTAAATTTTGATCAGATCCTTAGGCGCTGTGCACAGACGTCTGTGGGCCAGGTTGTTGTCATCTATCGGTAGATTGGTACGTGGTTGAGATCAGATTGATGGAAATATTGCTGCTGCCACCTTACCGATATGGCACTTAACTATAACGATAATGACTCTACAAAACTGGCTCATGCTCCAAGTACTACCTACCTGTAGCAATTTCTGACTTGTAATTATTAGCTTGCATTCGTGTACTGGTCGCGACGTAGATAAATCATGTTATATATGCGCCTACCTTCTGGAACAACCGGTCATGTATAATCATGTCGATTAGGTCTACGACAGTAGAAACCTCGATGTTATAAGAACGTGCTTAGCTCGGAATCATGTCTGCGAAAAGTTGGTAATTAGGGAAAAGAACCCGCTACGCGCAAATGTCTCCTGGAGGACCATTCGCTCTACTACTCGGTACGCTCTACGTGCTCGGTACTCGGTAATAACGAGTCAGTAACGGCCGGAAACATCCGTCTTCAACGGGTTCCCTGTAAGAACAGCAACGACGGCTGCCGTAGGCCCCAACTTCGGGAGCGACCTCCAACTGGACTCTGATGAACTGGAGCAAGTTGGGCGAGTGTGGTCAGAGGGGGGAAAAACCTGCGTTGGTTGAGATGGTTGGTTTCCATTGCACATCTATCGAATTTGGTAGGTGATGGGTAGAAGGGCTGCGGCTCGTTATTGTTTATCACAGGGAAAAGTGATTTTTACTCGAAGTTTATTTAGAAAGAAGTTCGATACCTAATGGTTGACTAGAAACAAAAGCAATGTATTCATCACGGCCAGTCGACAGCAATTCAGTTTCACTTCTTTTACCTTCCAAATTTTTATTTATTTCATTTATTTTTGCTAAACGTGAATATTAATATGTAAGCGAACTCCGTAAATTCGAAGCTGTATAATGATGATACTCCGTACCAGTATAATAAAAGAAAGCTGCAGTATATATTTTATGGACTAGGTGCCAGGTTGGTGTATATAAAATAAAGGTCAATCGAAAATACCTAATATCCCCGAAATGTATCATTAACTGATAAATGGTTTTTGGATGATAATTTTAATAATGAACCTCTGAACCGCCCTTGATCATTGCCGTTTATGAAATTTGACATACATCTGGTTAAGTATGACGGGTTTTCCCTCAAACGGATCGGTTTTCAGTTTGTCGCTTGTAAGGCAGACTTTCAACTTTTGATCCATGTAATATAAATTAATATATTGCGCATTCTTCATTTTTCATCACCCTTCATAAGAAAATGACGGTACAACATTTCAACTGTTATTATGCATCTGGTGCGTCTGTTATGCAAGCTTATTTCAATTTGATTGATTTCATGTGCTCAAAGCTGGGGTTTTGCATATCCAAACAGTCCCTTAATTGAATTTAGACACTTGAAAAACTTTAAAAAACCGACATCTCAACAAAACTCATTCATGGAGGACCAAAATCTGAGGTGGATTACGCTATCTAGATCAGATGTTTCATCATGCGATTTCTTTGTTTGAAAAATTCAGTTATGGGTATTTCATACATAGGAATGTCTCAGTCGTATATAATAGCTTTCGCTCCTGTGCAGTATGTTTGAACTATGGTTTGATCGGGTTACTGAGAAGATCCAGAAGATTGTCTAGAACATTTTAATTCAATCTTTTTCACAATAACTGTGAGTTCGGGCGTTGTAGTGGTGTGCATTTTCACCAAATTTATGTAGGTTTTAGGTGGTTTCAGTAGCTAACATAATTCGACAGTTCACGCACTCTGTCCTGTATTTCTTGTACTATGGAATCATGAGCTTGCTAATGTAGAGTTTCACCGTACAACGGCAGGCGAAACGAATCCCAACTGTTTGGTTCATTGATCGAAAAAAATGTGACCTTCGAGAGCAGTGGCGATAAATGGCAGTGGAGAGAAGTGGGGATCCTGACTTATTTTTGCATGAATCCCCGTTAGACAGTCCAATGTATTATTTTTTGGTTTATTATTCTGTGAATAATACACCTATGTATTCGCTCAGCAAAAAATTTTTATAAGACCCCCTCAAAATTTTTTCTTTTACGTTTCAAGGTGCATAGATTCAGAAAATGCAATGTCCGTCCGCCGTATCATGCATATCGGCTTCATTTTCGGTCTAAAAAACTCTTTCTTTTGCACACATACTCCATTTGGGCCCTAGTTGTGTCCCGAAACTTTGCAGCCCGATCAGAATATACCGAGGGGTGTTATGAATGAAAATGGGTATAAAAATAGGTCCTATTTGTGTTTTCATAACATGTTAGTAACATGAGCTCGTGAGGTATCGTTTTTCCATATTTTTGGGACGAGAAGACCGAATATGAAGTTGATTTTGACCAAAGTGTGGAAATAGAGGTTCCAACGAAGTTTCAGCCTTAAATTTACGTTAAATTTTGCTCTAAAATCGTAGTTTTTCCGCACACAGTTTGGGTCCCCAGTTGGGAACACGTTTGGGTCCTAGTTGTGCTCCGAAGCTTGGCAGCCTGATCGGAATACACCCAGCGGTTTTATGGCAGAAAAATGGGTGTAAAAATAGGGGTTGGTTTTCTAGGGATGTTTGAGGTTTTAGTTAACATGAGCATGTGAGGTATAGTTTTCCATGTTTTTTAGGGCAAGAATACCGAATATTAAGTTGATTTTGACCGAAGAGTGAAGAATTGAGGTTGTGATGAAGGTTCAGCTCCCGAAATTCATTTTTTATGAGTCAGAAACATAGGAAATTGTCTGAAATCACCATATATTCGTATAATAACACTAGAAGTAGTATCAGCAGGTGAATCAAGACAATTACATGGTACTATCAATGATCAATGATAATCTTTTAAAAAAGCCGAGCCTTATTCGGTTTTTGGGGGCCAAAATTTGTGGAAACCATCAAAAATAGCCATTTCAATAATTGCGCATGAAAGAAACAATAAATGAACAGCCAAAATTTCTCTACTGTGTCCAGTAGAATAAACCCATGTGACAAGGACTTCGCGGCGTTTCTGTTAATTGATTTTGTAGATGGGCACTACGTGAGATTTGTTGGTGTTCTTTCAATGATGGATGAGTATCAGCGCTTGGAATGTGTCTGTACATTAGCAAGCTGATGATTCCATAGTACACGTAATACAGGACAGACTGATTCCAATCGCTGACACTCATTGAAAGAATAACAACACCTCCTGACCATTACGTTTCTCACGTATTGCCTATCTACAAAATCAATTGACTGAGAAATAACACATTGGACTGTTTAACGGGGATTCATGTAAAAATAAGCCAGGACTTCCATTTATCACCATCGCTGTCGAAGTTCACACCTTTTTTCGATCAGTGAACCAAACAGTTGGGATTCGTTTCGCCTGCCGTTATGCGGTCTGTTTTTTCCATATTTCCCATGGAGGGAGTTTGTTGGAATCGATAAGGACAACGTCAGAAGTGGAATGGGAGCTATCAACCGTAAAACTGACGAGTGGCGTGCACTCCTCCATTGCTTCCTCATTTTCTATCTGAAATCGAATCTGCACCCTTTCGTACCAGCCGCTTGGCTCCTTCCGCCTTCCCTCCACATCAGGCTCAACTACTGTTCTCTCGGTACGGGAACGGATATTCGCTACTTTCCTGTGACGGAATTCATATTCGTTGCTACTTAAAAATATTGCTATAAATACATATAGCTATATGTATTGCTACTTATACATATATACATGGCTACTTATGCATATTCTTCCTTTGGTACTTTGGAAAATATTGTGAAAGAAGGGGGTCAAGTTTGAGTTTGTTCGAGGTCAAAAATTGCTCAAAATCACCAGAATTACCTGACTGTTTCTAACTTTGAATATTCGTTTACATGGACATGCTACACGACTCGAACCGTTTATTCATAGTTTCCGAGTAAAACTGGATGGGGCAAACCACAGATCCATGTTCAGAGACCTAAGAAACATAAATGGTGAACAAATTACGACATCAAAATTTTCCTGTATCAAACCCTGTGGACTAGACTTGGATGAATGAGTATCAATAATGGATGTGAGTCTCGTAGATGTTTTCCAATAGGGAAACCACCGGGAAAACGGCGAGAAAAGCTAATGAAAACGATTAGAGCGGTCAACGCTAAACTGAATGCAGCCGCCGAGGAAGTTGCGCTCGGACGGATAATGAACTCACAGTTATGCCGGAGAATGAGGACGAGAAGGGGAGAGGATTAACTAATTTCAGAAGCCTATAAAGGGATTTCCCCAACCCCCAATGAAAGCATAATCAAGCTTAGAACGTAGTCCTAGCAATAGAAGGATCAAAACCCAGGCGGCCAGAGTACGTTAAAATGGTAAACAAACTCCTCAGCTGATACAGTTCCGGCCGTTGGAAGTTTAAATTGTATTTGAGCGAAGGGGATTGCTGTCCTTTCATAAATATACACTGATTCATCGGTAGGAGATTTATTTTCCACTCAGCATGTGCTGCATAATAATCATTAAGCAATAATATTATTGTTTGTTTACGTAGTAGATAACGATGTTCTTAGTAAAACGTGTGATGTGCATGTTAAAGATGTGATTCTCGCTCACGGACTACATCTATTGCTTGTACTTATAACCAAATTTACACTGATCTGCCAGCAGGAGTTTAATTCTGAACAACCGCCTGGCGCATGATTATAAATTGTTCGGTAAATAATCGTGGTCATGTTAATCTTAGCGATGCGTGTGACGTTTGTGTCACTTATGTAGTTTTAGTGAAAGGACTCCATCAATTGCTTTTATCCCGAATTTATGATCATTCATCATGTTAGTCTTTTCATAATTTTCGGGGAGGGAGAGTTCAACATCAACTCAAACGCAAGTTTCTCATGTGAATATGTCTTCATACTTACTCATGTATTTTTGGTGTGTTCCTCTGCCACGGCTCCCACGTATCGAGAAGTCGTAGGTCGGAATAACCTTTCACCAATGGTGAATTCAGTTGATCGGTGTCTCGATTTTCAAGAGGCCCACGGCACTTATGTTCAGCAAAGTATGCTTGTATGAAATATGAACTGTAGAACCAGTGTGTTGACCGCTCGAACGCTCTCACAACCGTTAATCTATATAACTAAATTTACAGGTGATTTAGTTACTCGGGGTGAATCCCCCTATGTCCTTCCCCGATCACTGAAACATCTAAATACGCGAGATGGGTTCGATCTATTGAGCCGTTTTCGAGAATTTAATTTTTTCATGTTTCGGCTTCCCTATAAACCCCCACCCCTATCCATCGGATCCGGAAGTAAACCCCTCTATGTCCTTCCCTGGTCATAGAAACATTCAAATACGCTTCGACATCCTATCGTTGCGTTTCGCTCTTTTTACCCCCCCCCCCCCCCCCCCCGGGCTGATTTTCTTCTTCAGCATTGTAATTTGAATAGGAAAGAAATACCATTTTATTTGTTCGGCTGCTTTACGTTTTTATAAACACAGTCACAATAATACTGCTTAGTCGCCGTGCATTACGGCGTAGTAATCCAAATGCATCATCAACTTTAAGGCCGTAACAAATTTGAGTGCAATCCCAATACAGTTGTTACACAAATATACTATTACTACAAGACCGTACAAGGTTATACAAGACTATACAGGACTATACAAGACTATGCAAGGGTAAGCCTATACGATTTTAAGTCGATCAACCTATAATTACGCTTAACCATGCGGTAACCAGTTCCGGGTGTAATGAGGAATCGAAGGTGCTAGTCGGTAAATATAAACTCTCAAATCCATCGGTAAACCCAAATAAATCGGTTTCTAACAAAACTTAGGTTAACTTATTAGAATTGGTCTAAATTGATGCAAACCTATTCGAAAGTTACCGTGGTTGAGAACAACAACTGACGTTATCGGGTCCTGTGAACATGTGTACTTACAAAAGAAATTCCATATAGATAGATTACTTATCTTTATGAGTAGGTACGGAATCGGTCAGATCTTCATGACAATTGCGTAATACCATGCCTGTTCTCAAGTCCGATAATGCAACGAGAACATGGAATGTGAACTGTAGATGGGCATCAGTCTCGTGGATAAATCATAGGTATAAGGTTTATCGAAGTAGGTTAGATGAACATCCAGAAAAGAGACTCGGCTGCGGGCACTGTCGTGACCTGAGATCAATGAGAGAATGGGAGCACGTGACTCAGGAATCGATCATTCTCAGGCACTCACGCTACATTGATTGACCCTAGACAATTGTTATACTCCTTCCTCCCCACCACCACATTTTTCATGGCAGCTCCATTTTCGTCTCTCTTCCATGGGGACGCGAGCAAATATTTTTGACATCATTTACTTTCATCGTTGACATACGGTAGGAAATGGAGTGGGAGGTTTGTGTGCAGGACAGCGATCGACATGATTCAACAACGGGAAGAGAGAAGGAGTAGGAGGGGGTTGTTAGCTTACTAACATAGTTACATAAATGTATATAATCAGGTGGCCTATCCAACGTAAAATAATCCATATATAGATCTAAAGACACCGGGGCGTTCTTTCAACGCTGTTTGGCTGGCAGCTTTTTGCTCTCCAAGCGATAAGCTCCTCGCCAAACAGCGTTGAAAGAAACATGTGACCCCCCCCCCCCCCCCCCCCCTCAGCCGTGAACGGTAGTGGTGGTGGGGGCAGGTTTCTCTGTGCAAATGCAGGAGGGAGGTGCGAAGCACCGAGTGTGTTACTTTGGCGGGCAAAAAAACAGGGGGATTATGAATATAAAAATGCTCTCGGTGCCGATCTAATGTGCGCTTTATTGGCCCGTTTCCTGCCATGTAAAATCTATGAATCGCAGAATTTCCGTAACTTTTCGTTGAAACTAAAGCGCTGCAAATTATTACACAACAGTTTATTATTTACCTCTCTACATGCCCCTTCTGCGTAGATCACTTTGGTCAATCCCTACCCTCTTGCTGCCCCCAGGAAACCCCTAAATCAAGTAATGGAGCTGACCTGGGAATCACAGTTTCATAAAAATGCGCGGGATTCAATAATGCAATAATTAATTATTTTTGTTTTTATTCATGAAGCATAGCGTTTGTTTCAAGTTACAAGAACCTATCAACAAAATCCAAAAGAGCCATCATTCTTCAAATGAAATAATATCACAGAACAGCCTACTCGATTTCATACAGCCATCCGTGACTATAATGTTCTAGGTGTTCCCTAGCAGTGATATCTGGGCCGGATTTATATAGTTCCATTCACGATCATGTTGATGAAGCTTTTCTGTGGAAACTAACGGCTGGACGTAAAATGCTACGGGTGATCTCAAAAATTCTTGAATTCGAGATAATTTAAAAACTTGAAAAAGATATACCCTACTATTGAAAGTTTTCGAGCTACGGCGTTCAGAAAATTTCAACCCCTATTTTTAGCCCTTAAAGATGACTGACGCCGAGGTTCGTGGACCAACTAGACCCCAAATGAACTACAAACCAAATTTCATTAATTTTGGTTCATGGTAACTAAGGAAGTGCTTACGGTGTACGGACAATTTTTTTAAATTCCATTTTCGGATTTCTACGTACCTTGAAACGGAAACCATCAAATTTTGAGGGTGTGGAGAGGGGGGGGGGGGGGGTGGTGTAAATTTTTTTCTTTTTTCATGCTCGATTCCGAAGTTCATTATTGAAAATAATAAACCAGAAGTCTTCCTTGACAAAGTTCGCCGTCATTTCCTCATAGTTTATCTACATTTGGGGTAAATGAGATAAATACTCTCTCCAGATCCATCAACTCACAAGTTCGATTCTGCACAACGCCTTTTCGACCAGCTAGCTATTTCACTGAAATTTTGATTACTATACAGTTGTTTACCCTCCCTGGAGAACACTTTGCCATCGCTGCTCAACCTGTCTTTTTTCCTTTGAAAGAAATTACTCCACTCCTTTCCACAAATCCCTGGAGTTTCGCAACCCCTTAATTTCCCTTCTACTTCAGGTGGCGTGTTTTTAATTTATATCCCGGTTAAATCCATGCCAAACCCTTCTTTTAGTTTTATAAAGCGGTAACGGCTCCTGGGAAGGTGGGAGACGAGGGCCCTAAAGTGTGGTTACGAGTGTTGAGAGTTTGGGTTATTAAATAACCATTAACGGACGAAAATGTCGTTCTTCCTGTGTGTGAAAGGTAATTTGAAGTCCAAGTCAATCCATTTATCAATGCTGTTGGATTCGACGTCTTTTCCAACTGAAATCTTTGGAACATGAAGGGAGTCAGCTCTCATAACAATTTATTCATGCCGTATGCACATAACTCTGAAGAAATATGAAGTGTAAGTACATAGGTAATAATTACTTTTCGTTTTGTGCACTCTTGATTAAAAGTTGATCGAGTGTTTGCCGTTTTTTCCGCTATGATGTTTGTGGTAAGTATCGTTTCATGATTTCATTTTACGTTGGTTCATAATGTCCTTCATTCGTTTGCTCATTCATGTCACTCCGAGCGGTGCGGTGGTTGTAGTCCCTGAACATACCTACTTGTTTTATTAGAAACGTATAACCTGTCTTCTACGCCTCATGGATATACCTTCTCGTTAGATTGGCCAGATAGACAATTTCCGACGAATCAGGAGCAGAATGACCATTTAGATATCACCACGTGATCCAGCGTGAAACAAATGCATGAAAATCATGTACGAGTAATGTATGTGGTGAGTGAATAGTCATTCTGTTTCCGCGTTTTCAATGTTGTTTGCGCGTTTTCTGGTATCAAAGGTGCTGGGCGGGATTATCTTGAAGGGTACTAACAAGTGGGGAAAGAAGCTTGTTGCCAACGGAGGTTGGTTATTTTCCGTCTCTTTATCAAAAATAGCCATGAAAATAAACGTACAGCTTTATATATGCTGAAGAATGACTGAATAGAAATCGCGAACGATTGACCCAACATAGTTTCCCGTCAATTGATGAAATCTTATCTGATTTGACCGGTATCTTTGTGGAATAGAAGGAAACCTCATCGGGAGTCTAAATATCTATCTTTGCGTCTTACATGAGAAGATCGCCAATTTATATAATAGGTGTAATAGGCACAAAGTAATTATTTTTATGCCTACCTACCGATTTCGACAAATCTGTGAATGATCATTGGTATGATTATCCTTCATAATTTTCGTAGACCGAAGTAAGTATGGATTTTTGAGGGAGGGTGATGTGTAGACACGGTTAAAGCAGGGTAAACAAGATCCCTCGTTGCGTGTAGTGCAACTCTACATTCAAACTTCGTTCAGCCTTTAGGATTGATCTGTTCGCTAGAAAATCGTTAATAGTTGAACGGTCTCGTCATCACCACATTTCCAAAGATGGCATTGAATATTTTTTCTCAGTATTTTCCAAGGTGAGTTGCTCGCAGCAATCTGGATATCTACAGAAGGAAATGCGCTGAAGATGCGGTCGCCGCTGCAGATCTCGTTTGAGATATTGCAAAAGTTCCGAGTTTATACTAGCGTCAGGTACCTACTCCTGGAATAAAACTTGACTTCAAACTTCTGCCCCTTATCTGAGAGAGGCAATTATCTTACAGAAGTTGGACACCTATAACAGTGGTTCTAGTTACTTGGTCGACTTTGATATAAGTCATTAGGCCACTCCCTTGAGGTTCTCAATGAAAGACAATACCTCGGCTTCATCGTGGAATAGGGTCCGAACAGTCGCACTAGGTCGTGTTTCATTCGCTGCTATTCATTTGCTGTCATACCTAAATCAAAACTTGTCGCGGTTTGTTACTATAGTGGTTGTCCGCCAAAATCGATTCATCGCTGTCGCCAATTCTGTGGAAACGGAAGTTTTAGTCTTTGGTTTTTAAAAAAGTAAGTGCCTACATCATGTCTCTAGTTTTCGGCCCACTGGTCGAGAAAATAGGTTTCGATCGTAGATTTTCGGGCCAAGTTCTGCAGTATTCTAATTTATCATTACTACTCCCATTGATGTTGGCTTAGCTATATGAGCTGTGTGATGAGCAGTTATTAAAGTCTCATGTATGACGAGTTGGTCACACGGTCATGGTCAACTGCTACTACATCTGTAAAACGTTACCTACTACCTGCTTCTGTCTGTACCTACCTTATTATGTCAACTTACTTTGTAACAACAATATTACGAAAACGGTGAAACGAGTGCCTTACGCACCGCTAACACACTCCACAACCTTCGTCATAAAATGGAATGACGATAAAAAGCGGAACATCACATAAGGAGTAAGTGCCTAATGAAGAAGGGATGAATAGGGTCGGGCTTCCCTAAAAGTGCATCGTAAAAGAAAGTGATGGTCATTCCGGATTTACGTCTAAGCCCATAATAATTTTAACGGCAACATCTACAGAATGTTCATTCTACATTATCCAGAAAAAAGAAGAGTTGGAAAAAATACTACTGAAAGAATTGATAACGTGGTATTCATTCAAATAAACTCAATAATTTCATTCATTTCGATCATTAGTCATTAAAATAATGCAGTACCTAATCCAATGATGTAGCCTACTCGGTGGACCGTGTTAATTGCAATTCAAAAGCGACATTTACATTTGTGCATAGAAATATGAGATTTATAAAATATTTACTACTTACTTTAGTCATTGCACTGTAGATGAATCAGCTAGTAAGCCGGTGTTGTAATTAGGGCCTTTAATAAATTTGATAATTTGAGGCATGTGCGTTGTAAATTTGTGGAACTCGGGGAATCCTTGCCATTGAAAACCGAAAGTGGGCAGCCACAACCTGGCTGTGGAGGAAATAGTGTAGCGAATTGTTTACTTGGTCCTTTATTTATCTTGTCGAGAAAAATGGAGGAAAAAAGACGATTGAAGAGAAGGGTAAGGTTGGAATGAAATACTTCAGATCAAAACGTTATCCTTCTAATCAAGGATTGGAGACTACCCTAATATGCGTGGCCACAACTCATGGTACGACTGAAGAGTGGAAATTACAGTCATCTGTAGAAGTCCAGACGTTTCATACGGTAATTTCCCCTCAACAGTGTTTTTGCTGTACATGAGTGATCTGTATTTAGACTGATGACCTGGCCACATACGACACAAGATTATAGTACTTAACTGTTCTAAATCTGCAGACAGATGGAATCTTGGAAAGCGTTGAATTCAGCAGTCCCAATCCTCTTTTCCAGCAGGAAACCCCGTGACGTACGCTTTAGGTTCGGTGGGTGCCCTTTGCGGTGCTGTGAGTGTCATTCCTCGTTGGTCAGAGCCCCGTCAAGTTGAAGGATAGACCGCGGGCCGTGAGGCACCTTAAACCCTGTAATTCCAGTACTGCTTGTTCGGGATGGGGGTAGAGAAAGGAATTCAGCTGTCCGTATACTGATCCACGAGGGAGTTCTATAGGGATTTCCATCCGTGTTACGAGAGGAAAGGATCCCGAGTTGGAATGATGGACTGCGCATGCGTCAGGAATATATAAAATAAAATAAATGAAAATGAGGAACACGATTCCGAGTACAGCTTATTCGGCATACGGGCAGAATTGAGCGGCTCGGTCAACGATAGGCTGATTCCGATTCTGAAGTGCTGCATGAACTGCGTAATCAATCACTCCAGTGAGCTTGATGAACATGATCATTATGTATGGATTCATGATTCTATGTATGGATCAGTGTGATTAAGTACCTATGTAATATTCAGTGTATGAATCTTGGGTCGCATCTTGAAACCTCGGCAAAATTTATTTCATTCGACCCTCGTTCCGACAGCCAGGAATGTTTTCATGACGATCATGAGTTTTTTCGTTACGGCCACGGAAGAACATGCTACGAATCAGGTGGCTCGAGCCAAATTTGAGTTATTTTAGGTTAATAATTTTGCTTATATTGCTAAAAATCTACTACAAGTTATTTTAAATCAAATGAGGATGGAAGATGGAACCAAGTCGGAAATTCGCAATTATGATCATGCTGCGTGACTGGAACTTTTTCTTACGGGGTAGTTATGAACATGTCAGATTTCATTCGTTTTTAACATGTTTAATGTTTTAGGGCTGGGGGTCATTCTGTGAATTCCGACACGCAAATATGCAACGTTTTTCATTGGTTACTACACAGTTACTACCTTCTGTTGTAGCAACCATAAAGAATATCGCACTCGAAAGAAACAAGAGTCAATAGCTACGTTTTTCATTGGTTACTACACAGTTACTACCTTCTGTTGTAGCAACCATATTATGTTGATGGCGTGTTCTATAATAAGTACAGTAAATGCAACATTATACTTGTAGAGTTCAGTGAAATTGTGGCTTTCATTTTTTCTTGACATTAAAAAACTATATCTAATTTCTCCCTTGCGAGGGAAAAACATTAAACATGATTTAATGTTTTTCCCTCTCAAGGGAGAAATTTATGACAGTTCGGTTTCTGTGTAGATGCCCCTTCTGCGTACATACCATATTATACATCTTGAACATGACGTATACTAGTCATTATGATATTATTACAGTCAACGGAAAGAAAACTCGGCGCTCCGCGCCTCGCCAGGGGGCAAGCCCCCTGGACCCCCGGTTACCTCTAATTACATACTTCGGACGAAATTATAGAAACACAGAATGTGTTTTAGCTCACGCGTTTCACATAAACCTTTTTCGACTGATATATTGACTGCTCATAGGTTACACCAGGTTACACGATCCTTAGTTCCGTATCATCGGTACTTATATAAAGCTTGCAATCGTGTTCACAATATAAATTATTGAGAATGATCACCTGTGTGTAAACAATTATTATTTAAACAATGACGCTCATACCGCAGCTTGTCGGCCACGCACTCCGCATTGGTTAACGTAATATGGTTAGGTAAATCGAGAGCTATCCAACGAGTGGTGAACGATTTTTGTACGATGATAACTGGCGAAGTTAAAGTTCCGTAGCAACGAATCGGTTGTACGTGAAAATCATTAGAAATTTTTCATAACAGCGTCCCAGATTTCGTTACGAAATTTCGTTACCTTTTTTGGCTCGTTAGTCCATGGCTAAAACACATTCTGTGTTAAAAATCAGCATTTCGTTGATGAGATTTTCATAGAAGACCTTAGATAATTATTATTTATAGGATAATAGTTATTTAACATGTATCATGTTTTAGCCCTGGGATACTAGCATTTTTTGCGCGTCGATTTTGCGCGTCAATTTTGAGCGTCAACTTTTTTCGCGCACAATGCATAGTCGAGAGTCGCGTGGATTTTGCGCGTCGATTTTGCGCGTCAATTTTGAGCGTCAACTTTTTTCGCGCACAATGCATAGTCGAGAGTCGCGTGGATTTTGCGCGTCGATTTTGCGCGTCAATTTTGAGCGTCAACTTTTTTCGCGCAGAATGCAGTGGAGAGTCGCGTGGAAACGAGCCCTGGGATACTAGCATCGTTTGCGGGTCGATTTTGCGCGTCAATTTTGAGCGTCAACTTTTTTCGCGCACAATGCATAGTCGAGAGTCGCGTGGAAACATGATACATGGTTGCAATTTTTGGTTCTTAAACATAAATTTTCTTAGTTTTTGTGGGCTTTAGGTTCAGAAACCATCACCCACATCAGTTCCTTGTTATTTTAATTCCTGAAATACGCTCACTAAAAACCTTTGACCAAGCAGCTTGCTCGTGAAGTAGCGACTCGAAGATTTGACCTATAATTCGAAATATTTCGGGGACGGCCTGGAATGACGAAACTTCCGACCCTCGTCATAATCAGGGGGCGACCGACGTCATAATCAGCGAGCTCGGCTCAGTGTTACCTGAGTCTGTTGACAACATGGTTGCTCCCTCACGTCCGATAGATCGGTCAACCATTCCCCGGTAAACATTGACACGGCACACAGATTCCCTGGCCCGCCGCACGTGGTATTTCTCGTTCGGTTGGATCTCCCCAGAAGGTTTACTTAGCTAAGAGTGTGTTTCACACTATAAGTCCCTGGAACGCATCCTTACCTTAGTAGTGAATACGTTATTGTAATGGGCCCAAAAAATGCTAGTTCATCAAAATGTTGAAAAATTGTTCGGTTCTTTTCTGTTATAGGGTATTCTGAATCCATCCCTGAATTTAGAAGAAAACAACTCTGCAAATTATTACACAACGGTTTATTATTTTTCTGTTTACATACCCCTTCTACGTAGATCACTCCTTTCTACAGTCACTACCTACCCGTTTTCATGGGCGATTCATTCTTCCAAAGAAAACAAAAATCAAAAATCATTCATTCTTTCAAAATTTCCTCTGGTGGTAAACTAAGGAAAGGGGAAACTAAGCCGGGTGGGTTGACCCATATCTATTTTTTCATCTTTCTACCGGTCTACCTGAGTGTCCTAAATCTTCGCAGCCTAATAAATTAGTAACAAGAATAGAAAGAGTAGAATAGCTTAAATTAAAAAAATTAGAAACCAAATTGAAAACTAGCATGAAAATGGCCTTATAAGTAATATATTTTACACATTTTGTAACTTTTTTTGCTTACAGGTGTGTTTAGTTATATGACTAGGTTTTGTTCTAATTATCTTCTTCTGTTTCTTCAGGTAAGAACTTACCAGCGGGGTACATCATTTAACTGGTCGTTCAGGTATGAATCCAAGTTCTTCTCTGTTCTAGTCATTATCTGACATTGATCGACTTATCGGGAACTCTGACTCTTCGACCATATTTAATCAGTTAGTGAGTGAACATTGAGAAGAGTGCGTGGAGTTTTCCATAGTAGAACACAGATCCAACTGTCATCCATCGAACTTCCGCTTAACTATTCGTCCCAAAAACGAACCGGTGGCAACCATTTTAAAACGTTGTCTCATTAGCCGTAACTTGGAAAAGTTTTGAAGCAGCTTGGTTTTTTGTCCGAAAAATAAAATACCCTCTAAGCTTTTATATAAAATAATTCCGATTTCTTTCCTCCGAGCAAGCGTTGAAAAAGAATTAACTGGATTTACGAACAGTAATACTTTTTTGAATTATTTGGGCAGAAATAAGAAACAATAAAAAAGAGAACGACCGAAAGCAGCGTTTCGAGGTTAAATTCAATTATAGAGTTTCCTCCCTCTCATTTTATAAGAGCTCATTATATGACTAAGAAGTCTTTTTTCGTTCTTCCAAACCAAATTGAAACAAAATCAGTTTTTCTTGACGACGAGAGAGTTTTGGTGTAAGGGTGAGGAGCTGAATCTCTCCTTCACTGGTTGAGTAACTAGCTTTACTTCGATCATCCTTATTCCTTTTTCCAGGCCACAGCGACTGCTAAAGCGGGAAAAAACCCAGCTATCCCTCCTTTTTGCCGTTCATCTTCATGAAACCAACTTTCCCAGTGCGTTATTCTCTCCTACGTCCTCTTCCACCAGATCTTCCTCACTTCTTTAAAACTCCGTCGAGGTATTTTCCCGGGGGGGGGGGGGGGGGTGTCCCATCTTTTCATCTTCCTTTCCTGTCTTTCTGTCCTCAGAGATGGTTAACTGTCAATACAACCTGCTCATAAGCTCCTGAAGAAGTTTACTTTGAAGGGCCAAAAACTGTTTTACCGGTCCCGAATTCCTCTCTGGCACTCTCATTCAGTCTGATTCTCGTTCGTGATTTCCTTCTTGAGCACATTGCGAATTCAATGTTATTTCAAAACCTATCTCAGTCCAAACTCGTCTTGGTAGAAACTCCCCAACTGAGACTCAGATAACCTGGAAATTTAAATGAGGTTTCGATCTGCAAGCCATCATTGCTATACGCACATCCATTTTTCTATTAGCGCAAGATGAGAGTGAATCTAAATAAACTTGGAGTGCAAATAATATTAAAAGATCTTAAAATCTTAGTTTTTTGTTAAAGGACAGGACCCTAAGTCATAATTTTTCGCCGGTAGGGAAACTGTGTCTTCATGCGATAATCGACACAAATTTGCGTCCTCCAAAATCAAGATGTCTGCTCTCGATCTGCCTTTCAGACATCATGGAACAGCATTTGTCTGTCTGTCGCCTCGTAACTTCAATTTCTTATTGGACGAACAGTCCTAAAGAGCTGAAATCTGAAGGTAACTATGTGCAGATCGGTCCACAGATGGTTTCATCTGCGCAATTATGGGTTCCCTGCCACCTCCCAACTCCGGTTTAGTTCGCTGACATTTTCAGGGATTACGCATACCGAGTGCCCGATTATCCCCAATAAATTTCGTATTGAGTCTGAGCATGCGCTAAGAATCAGTACAATGAATGCCTTGTAATGACAAATGACCAGTCCTGTTCAGCCGATTTGTGTCTCTTCTGTACGTCTGAAGGAATAATATGTAATCTTGTAAAGCGACAGGCGTGAATGAAAAGCGTGATAACAATTGCATTAGGAAGGATTTGATAGG
Organism: Leptopterna dolabrata; assembly: GCA_954871275.1. Classification (NCBI taxonomy): domain Eukaryota; kingdom Metazoa; phylum Arthropoda; class Insecta; order Hemiptera; family Miridae; genus Leptopterna; species Leptopterna dolabrata. The sequence continues at coordinate 18,663,041 of OX940980.1, read as the reverse complement.
AAGGATATTCGTTCATTTGATTTGGAAAACCGTTAATTCATTTTGGAAATGCTATAGTATATGTGCATGAGCAGAATTGATCTTTATTTTATAGCATCCGACATTGCCCAAGTTTGAGAGGTAGGTACCTATTAGGATGTTGTTTTTCGTGTTGAGGATGGTACCGTTCATCTAGTTAGTACGTACCTATCTGCCGTTAAACGAATTAAATGAGTCAAAGAAACGATATGTGGGAGTTGTATTGGCAAAATTAGGTCAGGGTGGTAATGGATCAAAAACCCATGTATGTAGTACATAATGTTGATGAAGTGTGAGCATCCCCTATGTGGCATCCTCTTTCTTCTTAATTTTCCCAACAATATTTATGCTTTAAACTCTTATCTTTTGGTTTAAGATAATCGTCATACACATGCAATAGGCTTTTCAAATTGGCCTTAGCTGTCAAAAGACAAAACCATTTGCACTTTACGACAGATGATTGTTGTTGCTTTGTTTGACCTTAAAAGATTTAAATATCATTCTCTTTAGTCTTGACACTCCGCCTGTTATCTTCTTCTGTTATCTTATCTTATTCTTTTGTGTTCGCAAAAATCAGCTGCTGCTTTTATCTTCCTGATCAGTATCATCGTTTTACTTTCTCCAGTACCCGAGAGGTGAAAGGCTTCGTTCGACGTTCGTAATAACGTCTTTTTGCTTCAAAATGTCATTCATTGTATGAAATTGACCCTGGAAGAATTCGTGCTACGCTTATTTTTTGGCCTTCTCCACTAATGATTGGGTTCGTTAGATTAGGAATAACTAGGTATGTACATGCTTTGTTGACCTCATACTGACCTTCTTTGAAGTAAATACGTTGAAACTTGAACAACACCCCTTGGAACAGTTAGGTGCTTGGAACAGGTTGGTCTTCCAAAGGGACCTCTGCGTCGCATGTCATGTTACTCCTCACTCCAGCTAGTACTCCTTCGTAACTATGCATTGTCAATTTGTTTCTCGTTTAATATCCATTTCCCATTCATTGTCAAACATTTTGAACGTTTCCGTTCATTTCAGTTTTTCTCCGATCTTCCTTCGTTGTAATGTAAACGTGTCTTGTAATCCCAAAAAATGAAATATTTTCTGGTCACTTACCTCTACCGAGCATTTTCAAGTAGGTATCAAAATTATTTTGTTCTTGGAAAAAAATCTTTGAAATTTATCACGAGTTCATCATACTCAACTTCGGAGCTCAGGAATCCGTTGGTTGTTATGATATGGGAATGCATTTCCTTAATTTTTCAATAAATTCCAGTTGATGAGTGATTGAAATGAATACATTTGAAGATTGGAGGTTGGCAGGTTAGTAGCTGGTAACTAATATTTAATTGGAAGTGTCCATTATTTCGATTCTTCCCTCCCCCTGGAATTCTGTCATGCTGAGAACCACTGGAATAGATCATACAACTACAGGAGAACAATATAATGTCAAAGGCAATCAGCGGGTTTCAAATTTACCCACTCATTTATGATGTGTGAAATGCGAGTTCTGAAGTGCGGGGGGTGGTTTGGGATTTTCGAAGAATTTTCCGGTGATTTATCTGAAATGAATGATGGAGTAAGTTAGGAAGGAGTAACAGTTACCGGCCATGGAGAAGCAACAGAAAACTCATTCGTAACAAACTTCTCTCCCCTCGGGGTGCTGGAAAGTGTTTTGAATTTGTCAAAGAAACGTCCGCCTAATTTCTAGATCAGCTTTGCCGGGGCTGTCGAGCTTCAGCCGGTTTCCGTCACGAATATCAAGTCGATTATCTGGGTTTCATGACTCACGAATGTGACTGAAGATGAAAGGGAAGCTCGTGATGAGTGATGAGGGGAATTGAATTTTGACGTGAACTAAGTCTCAGCGAATTCTTTGTCTACTTTTCAGCCTTGGGAGGTCAGTGCTTCGACTTCCCTAGAGAAAAACTAGTCTTAGGGCTTATTTAAAAAAAAAATTAAATGGTTGGTTTAAATTTTAGTTATAGTGCCCTTAAGTGGACACCCGTGGGTCGTTGTTACCATGGTCACACGTAATTATACCTTGATCGGTTCAAAATAGCATTGTCTTGGAACATCGATATCCTTTGTTTGTAAGCGATTTTTCGTTTTATGTTGTTAACTATCCGAGTGAAAAAGTAAGTATATCATACTCTTATTCTTGTTCTATAAATCATACTTCTAGCAAAAAAGAAAGCTCTGTTCCTGGAGGGAAAAGGTTTGCTCCTGGCTCTTTAAAATCTTACTTTGTTCTTGTTGCTTTGTGATTTTTACTACCACTTCGGTGTTATTCATTCAACAATAAATTCACTTTATAATTGGATCACTAATGCCAATGAATTTATTTCATCGCTATTTCGAAATTACTCTTTCTGGTGGTAAGGAGAATGAGGTCCTATAATGCCATAGTTTGTCAGGTAGGTACCTACCCCAGTAAAATAGGAAAAACTCGCCGAACGCCGTCCGCTGCACTGCATAGTTACTATGTAGTGGACAAGAATTTTTGAAATTAGGCGTATTCTATATAAGTCCCGCACTTAATAAGTAGTAGTCCAAGGACCCTATGGAATCGCCTTCGAATCATCCCTCAAACCTGGATGTTTTGAAGAACCGCTGATATCGGGACGACTCTGAATTATGCAGGGAAACGCAGGAGGTTTCTCTCCAACAACACGTCTTAATCGTAGGATTCCTCGTTGAGCAGACATCTAGTTAATGCGCGGCGTCGGTCGTTGTCTGACTCCCCAACGAGTCGTGAAATGAGGATGAATGTGCTCTCGCATCCTCAAGGGGAATAAAAAAAAAGTCTGGCGGGGTTTCTCGCTGTTATTTTCTGCCCGGGAGTTTCTTCCCTTCTCCTGTTACCGGTAAGCGGCAAAAGGTGGCTGAAAGCGGTGAAAGTAATTGGTGGCGCAAAAGTGGTGGAAAGAGCCCTATCAAGAAAATAATGCCTTGAGCCCCCTTCCACTCCACGGCGATGCTGGCGGGAGGGGGGGGGGGCACTCTGGAGGTCGTAACTCTTCGTCATCACGATGAGTAAATAACGACCGGGACGGTGTAAAAACTCAGCCGATCGAGTCATACCTGCTGAAATTCCTAAAGGAAATGAACCGCCTGCATTGTGTTCCGGGTAGGAATTGCTTCACATTAAAATTTGGTCGAAAATGTGAATGATTGCAGTAGGAATGATCCAGACACGTACATATCGTGAATCATGAGCGAATTTAGGATTCAACATACCTACTTGAAGTACAGTGATTTTTTATTTTTTTAATACTGTTTTTACAGATTTTACAACCACATAATTCGGATTTGACCCGATTTGGTTTATTATTCCATGAATAATATGTATTAGCTCAGCAAAAAATCTTTGGAGCACCCTCCTCAAAATTTTTCTTTCGCGTTTCAAGGTGCATAGATTCAAAAAACGCTGCAGAATCTGGCGGGGTTTCTCGCTGTTATTTTCTGCCCGGGAGTTTCTTCCCTTCTCATACCTGCTGAAATTCCTAAAGGAAATGAACCGCCTGCATTGTGTTCCGGGTGGGAATTGCTTCACATTAAAATTTGGTCGAAAATGTGAATGATTGCAGTAGGAATGATCCAGACACGTACATATCGTGAATCATGAGCGAATTTTGGATTCAACATACCTACTTGAAGTACAGTGATTTTTAATTTTTTTAATACTGTTTTTACAGATTTTACAACCACATAATTCGGATTTGACCCGATTTGGTTTATTATTCCATGAATAATATGTATTAGCTCAGCAAAAAATCTTTGGAGCACCCTCCTCAAAATTTTTCTTTCGCGTTTCAAGGTGCATAGATTCAAAAAACGCTGCAGAATCCTTGTCACTTGGGTTTATTATTCAACTTGACATAAATACAGAAATTTTGCTGTTCATTTATTCTTCCTTTCATGCGCAATAATTAATTGAAACAGTTATTTTTTATGGTTTCCACCAATTTTGGCCCCAAAAAACACGAATTAGGTTTTTTTAAATACAGATTATCTGTGATCATTGATAGTGCCATTTCACTGTCTTGACCCACCTGATAATACTACATCTAGCGTTATTATACAACTTTATGGTGATTTCAGAAGTTTCCCTGGTTTTTGACTCATAAAAAATGAATTTTAGGAAGAACGACGATGAATCCCTATTTTCTCCCATAACACCCCTGGGTGTATGCCGATCGGGCTGCCCAGCTCTCGAGCACAACTAGGACCCAAATGTGTTCCCATATGGGGGCCCAAACTCTGTGCGGAAGAACGACGATTTTAGACGAACGTTTTCGACCCAAATTTACGTAAATTTAAGGCTGAAACTTCGTTAGACCCTCAGTTCTCTTTGGTCAAAATCAACTTCACATTCGGTCTTCCAGGCCTAAAAAACATGGAAAACGATACCTCAAAAGCTCATTTTAATAAAACGCAAAAAGTACCTATTTTTATACACATTTTCACTCATAACTCCCCTGGGTGTATTCCGGTCGGGCTGCAAAGTTTCGGGACACAACTAGGGCCCCAAATCGAGCGTGTGGGCGAAATAACGAATTTTTTAGACCGAAAATGAAGTAGATATATGCATGATATGGCGGACGGACATCGCATTTTTGGAACTACGCACCTTGAAACGTAAAAGAAAAAATTTTGAGGGGGTGTTGTACAAATTTTTGCTGAGCGAATTCACAGAATAATAAACCAAAATGCAATATCCATCCGCCGTATGCCGTCTCATCCATATGTATATACCTTTATTTTCGGTCTGAAAAATTCGTTCTTTCGCATAGAGGCTCCATTTGGGCCCTAGTTGTGTCCCGAAACTTTGCAGCCCGATCGGAATGTACCAGGGGTGTTACGGGTGAAAAATGGGTGTAAAAATATGGTTTTTTGGTGATAGTAACATGAGCTTGTAAGTTATCGTTTTCGATGTTTTCTAGGGTCAGGAGACCGAATATGAAGACGATTATGACGATGAGTGAAAAATTAAGGTTCTAACGAAGTTCAGCTCCCAAAATTCATTTTTATTATTCATAAAACCTGGTAAATTGACTGAAATCAATAGAAATTTGTATGATAACCTAGAAATAGTACCAACAGATGAATCAAGACAAATGGCACTTCAGTGATCAAAGATAATTTTTTTAAAAAAGTCGAGCCTAATTCGGTTTTTGGGGGCCAAAATTTGTAGAAACCGTCAAAAACGGCCATTTCAATAATTGCGCATGAAAGAAACAATAAATGAACAGCCACAATTTCTCTACTTTGTCATGTAGAATAATAAACCCATGTGACAAGGACTTTGCAGCGTTTTATTGAAACAAAATATCTGCTCATTCTGTACCACGATTAATTTATATAAATTTTCGTGGTATTCAGCCAATTTTCTCAACTTTTGTATATAAAAAATGCAAATTTGGCCCACTTACAACTCTGCCGCTTCCACTAGGACTAGAGTACGAATTCGGGTTCACACTATATTATAAAAGCTGCCGACAATTGCAGAGAAATGGTGATTCCAAATAACTGTCCGATCTTGATTATTGACATTGTCGATAGTGTTACACGCATAAGCTTGCCGAGTTAAACGTGCTAAGTAGAAAACTTCGTCCTCAGAAAAATCATGAGGCACCCTGGCCATCGGTAACGTGTTAACGTGTTATCATGTATCTCCGGGTGGTGGTAGTGGTATGATTCTATTGCTAGCAGTTAGCCATGGAGCACTTCGTTGGTGAATCTCCGGGTGAAATGTAAAAAAACAACAACAACGTCCTCGGTATTTTGCTACCTTCCCGCCTAGGTTAAATATTTGACGTTTGTTTACATTTGTGAGTTTTTATTTACAAAAATGCCGAAGAAGAGCCAAAAACAAAACCAAGTTGACGAAATTGTTACAAAAACAATAGTTAATCTCATCAACTCCGAATTCACTGATGAGGAGGAGGAAATCTGGGAGGAAAGTCTCCAAGAACTTGAAGTTGTTTTCATGTCCAGGTACGGTGTTGATTTCGACCTAAACCCTAAACTTGTTAAAACTGTTTACTTATCAGGAAAGAAGTATAAAACACGGCACAGTACCTAACCCACCATTTTGAATCTTCGTCACAAAACTGATAACACAGATAACATGGTTGCTGTCGACGTTTACCACACCTCGGACTCAGTTAACTTAACACAAGTGATAACGCACTTTGATAACATCTTTGCGACCGATTTTCTCCACGTTTAACCAGTTTAACACATTTAACTCGTTAACACGTCGACAACGGCCCGACCATGAATACCCCTATTGTTCGCGTTCTTTAGCTACTTTCATTGCACTGCTCTAAGTGGTCACCTCAGTCAACTGCAGTAAAAATATAATTGAAAATATAATTAGTTTATAAGGACGTGTGAAACTATAATAGTTTATAACGACTGACTTCCATCCATTTTTCAGAGGCTCATTGTTGCGAACATAATTTGCCAAAAATGAGTCGGATTTGGGTTTTTGATGGTCTAAAATCGGTGTTAAAAACTGACTCAATTCACTATTGGTATTATAGTGTACTTCCAATATTGGTTTGGTGACCCGAGACAGAAATTACTAATGAACTATGATTAACTGAACTTGTACCTGTTTCTTAATAGGTACAAGTTCGTTGTTCATGGCGAAACGCATCATCAAAATTAGGTGAAAATTCGGGAATATGTCGCGGGTCCTACCTAGGATCAGCGACCATGACGGGTCACTGGGGACCGAAATGGCGCGTCAGTGGAAGGGGTGGGGCGCATATTTAGTATGAAGGCATTAATAGGAATTCAGTGATCTACGCAGAAGGGGTATATATACACGAAAAACTGTAATTGTTGTCTAATTTACAGAGTTTTTTCAACTCCATTTTTGGATTCTAAGTACCGTGAAACGTAAACCATCAAGCTTTGAGGTTTTTATTTATTTTAATTTTATTTTATATGCTCTATCTCAGAGGTTCATTGTTGAACATAATTTGCCAAAAATGAGTCGGTTTTGGGTTTTTGATAGTCTAAAATCGTTGCAAAAACTGACTCAATTCACCATTGGTATTATAGTGTACCTCCAATATTGGTTTGGTGACCCGAGACAGAAATTACTAATGAACTATGATTAATAAAATTGACTGTAATTGAACAGACTATAATTGAGATAAGATGTATAAAACAATTCGGCTCAATAATAATGTATTAAAGGCGGTCCCAAATCTGAATTTTCGTCGGTTAAAATTCCGTTCCTAAAAATAACCTAGAATGTTATAGAAAGTTACTAGCTTTGACAATTCGCACATACGGTAGTCCCCCACGACTGGAACTTTTCCCTGCATTTTGGTACTTTCCATCCTGCAAAATTCAAATTACGGTTTAGGTACCTATCTCTTGAGTATTCCGAGAGCTGTGCGCACAGCATGTTCTTTCTCGTTCTCAGGACTTGAAAGCAACTCATTATAGGTTGCCTGACGGACTACAGCGTCAGAATGGCTGCGGGTAGTGGCGGCGGCACTTGACTCCATTGAGTCGAAATGAGGTGTCAAGGAGGCCGCCCCGCAATTTTCTCCCGGTTCGGTCAGAAGAGTGTTGATGGTTGTGGTGGGGGGTTGGAGAGGGGAGAATGAAGTAACGTTGGAGGGAGTAGAAATCTGCGACTTCAGAGGCGGCAGGCTAGGGTTGGTAGGTGACTTATGTAGGTGACTGGAAGATCTTTTTATAGTGGTGCAGGTGTACAAGAACTCTCTTGAGAGGGGGAGGCTGACATAGATGGCCTAGGTGACTGGAAGACCTTTGTAAAGGGCGGTAAGTGTAAGGGAACTCTTGATGGTTGGGTTTGCTTATGGGAAGGGGGGGGGGTGCTCTTGAAGGCTCGGAATATACTAACTACTGATGGATAATAAGAAGGGGAGCTCATTGTTCAAACTTCAACGCCACTCTGAAGCCACAAGAAATGCTTAAAACGTTCTGATTAAAAAAGCAGCTCGATGAGTCTCCTTTGGTAAAACTGTTTTTCCAAGATGAATTGAAATCTCTTTTTATTCAGTGAACGACTCAATTCACAATTTAATGAGCTTTTTAACTGAGATTGGCGGTCATATCAAGTAGATATTTATTCCCACTACCCAAAGAACCCCCCCCCCCCCCCCCCCTCATCACCATCCATTAAGTTCGGTTCTTCAGTTTCATTCAGGACAGCCGTTCAGGAAGTTCTGTAATGCCGATCCCAGTAGTTAACATGGGTGTTCATCAATCCTCGTTCAAACAGGCGTAAGTATAGATTTAAAACGAGTTCTTGACCGAACGGTTTGTCATTTTAGCGAATTTTCGTTGAAAATCCGCTATGGCAATGGTTCCAAAATACTAATTGCATCTTGAATTTTTGAAAAAATTAGGGATTTTCCGTTTCAGAATTCTCTGAATCTGTTCTAGAGTAAAGAAAAATGAGAGGTATGTTCATAAATAAGTTATGATCATGTGTAATAATTACAGACGATATCAGACAGACGATATCAGTTTCTAGATTTAAAAAATATGCAAATTATTGCACAAAGGTTTATTATTTACCTGTATAGATGCCCCTTCTGCCTAGATCACTGTTTTCTGTGGTCAGTACCCTCGAGCTCCCTCCAGGAAAGCCCTAAATGGAGTACTGGAACCGGCCTAGGAATTAAAGTTTCATACAGTTACGCGTATTCAATAATTCAATAATTAATTATTTTTAGTTATTTATGAAGCTTAAGGTAAATAATAAACCGTTTTGTAGTAGGTAATTTACCTGTATAGATGCCCCTTCTGCGTAGATAGTATAATAAACTGTTGTGTAATAAATTAGCCGTTGTGTAGTAATTTACCGTTGTGTAATAATTTACTCAATAATACTTCAACGTTTGTTCAAGTTGCAAAAGTACCTATCAACAAAATCAAAAAAGCCATCATTTTTTAAATGGAATAATATCACAGAACAGCCAACTCGACTTCATACAGCCATCGGTGATTATAATCAGGTGCTCGCTAGCGATGATATCTGGGCCGGGTTTATACCGTTTGTTTCACGATCATGTTGACGAAGCTTTTCGGTGCATACGAACGGTTGGTCGTACAATGCTCCGGGTGGTCTCATAAAATGGTTTAGTTCAAGATCAATTTAAAAACCTAAAAGAAAGCCATACCCTTCTATTGAAAGTTTTCGCCCTACGGTGTTCTGAAATTTTCAATCTCTATTTTTCACCCCTTAGAGATGCCTGACAGTAACGCCGAGCTTCGCGAGCCAACTAGACCCCAAACGGGACCTACAAACCAAATTTCATTAATTTTGGTTCATGTTAACTAAGAAAAGTGCGAAGTACGGGTTACGGCGGACAATAAGAAGTTGTTTATTGCATTTTCGGATTCTGCGTACCTACCTTGAAACGTAAACCCTCAAATGTTGAGAGAGGTTAAATTTTTTCCCATGCTCGATTCCAAAGGTTCATTATTGAAAATAATAAACCAAAAGAAATTGGAATTTCCCTAAGATGTTTTTGATGGCAAACGGGAGTATGAGTTGGAAGACGGGCAATTTTCAAAAATGACATGGGTCAAGTTGGGAGTTTTTATTATGGCTCCCGTAGTGTAATATCACTAAATATGGGATTGAGAGTTCGTCAAAGAGCAATACCTTGTGAATCTGAATGTTAATTACTGGTTTTTGTGACGGTTTTCGACTCCCAAAACACTAATTTCTTCGGTAACGATGTGTACGGTACGTACGGTACTCCAGCAATGCGCTCTCATGGTCATGCTGAATGGCTGGAACTAAATCCGATGTCTGGATTAGTCATCAAACTTCGAAATGCGATTTATGAGACCATTAACTTTGTGTGTGACTGTTCGGTTCCCTCCAGAGCCCTTCAAATATGGAATCCCGTTGATGGGGACATATTTTCCTGAATCCTTGCGTGAATATGAATGTTTTCAGTGCCATAAAACCTGCCGCGAGCTTTAATAATTACGGTCACGCTTTGAAGTTTATCGTTCGTGTTAAGGAATGAACTGTAAACCATTTATAACCGCAGGCTATAAACTGAACCTTGTCGAATCTGGGAAGAATCAACGCGGTCCCGTGGGGCGGTATTCCAGTGAAACCCGTCGAACGTGGATTCCAGTCAGATTGATTCAGCGCATGAACATCTAGGTATGCCTCGTATAGATATACCCCAGTGTAATAGTTCCATATCTGCCTCCAACCTTTGTGGGTAGATACGGGTGCTAGAGTGTAACAACGGACACCATATATTATCGGCCTGATTCCAACAGTAACGTCGAACGCCTAGAGTTGATTGAAAACCGTGGTTGTTATACCCCACTCGTCATTCCCAACGTAAATGATGCCTTGAAAGTGCTTTCAGTTATATTGAAAGTACCATAGATGATATCCTGTGTAGCTTGAATTCACTGGCTACCGATTTTCGGTTCTGTATTTACTCTGTCCTTTCTCTAATTTTCGTGGTATACCATGAAACCCATCTGTCGTGGTACGTACGTGCCCCTCAGCTGCGATACCACTCTCATGTAAACTTACAGATTCAACTAATAAATGAGTAGAAAGACGAGCTGTGCGACGCCTCGGGAAAAGACCAGAAGGGTCCCCTCCACCGAACTCCCAATGACTCTCAGCGGCCATCACGGCCGTTGACAGACGAGGGACGAGGTGAGGCACCTTTATAAACCGCCGGGCTCGCCCAGCTCTTCATTCGACCGACCTCGCTATTATCTACGACTTCTCTCTCACTCACCTTACCCTCTCATCTCACCTCTCTCTCTCTCTCTCTCTCTTTCCCTTTCGCCTCCCTTCGCATCTGCTGTGGTGGTAACCGCGGGACGCTCCTTCCTCTAGCACTCGTTGTGGTGATAACCGCGGGGCGTTAGCTACCCGAAAAGACTCTTAAGGAGCAGATCCTCCTCTCCTTCAGCCTACCCAAACCTACCCTACCTTTAAGCTTACTACACCATCGTTAGTTGAGCTCACGGATATTAGCGAGGTTGAGGGAACCGTGGAAGAAGGAAGGGGGACTCTGCCCTTCACCTCATTTCCCTCGTCCTCAGATATTACAAGTATGCGAAAATTGTCATGACTTGACCATGAAACGTTGCAAACGTCTGGCTTGATGTATCATGGGATGGCCTAACGACTGCGGATCGTGCGAACAAGTGGAATTTAACGACCAATTCGGACACATCCCTACTAGGAAAAGGTTTGTTTACATGCGTCCGTACGGAGTTCGCACGATCTACAAGGTCCGATCACGAATCAAACCAATCCGTCCGTTCCCCCCCATCGCACGACCGTCTTTCTGGTTCAATCCGGACACCTTCATAATGTTTGCTAGTTTATTCCACGATCGTACGAGCAGCCGACCATCCCACGACGCACGGTCGTACGATGACGTCCCAATTAGGACATAGTGTTACCCATCACATTAATTTCTTGGATAGGCACCTCGAAGTTGTAATGGATGAGGGGTTTAACTACGCCGCCCATACAGCGTAGTTTCCCCCTCTCCACTCTCTAGGAAGGTAGGGAGGCAGTGTGACAGCTGCCCCCGGAGACAATGGTTTGATTATAACGCAATGCCTCCAGGAGTTGACGATTCGTTTCCGCGAATCGACCGCCCCTTCAGCCGCGTGTCAAAAAGATCGGGAAGAGCCCGCATCCAAGATGGACGGGATTCCCATATACCGTCACAAAGTCTATAGAATTTTCGAAGAGAATAAGCTCTTTTCAGATTATTTTATTACTAATATTGACCCAGAAATCAAGTATCCTCCTTGATATGGCCACCCTGAACACGAATCTATAGCTCTTTCAAGGAATTGAGTCTTGAATGGGTTGGTCTGATTTTGTTGGACAACCAAAAAACTGCGGTTTGATCCACAAGTAGTGGACCCATATAAACATTGTGATCATGTTTATTTCTCTAGTTTGGTCTGCGCATGCGGGAACGTATTTTTGAGAATATCCTCAACGTATTCTGAATATCGGGTTTGGTAGGGATCCGGCTCACTGGTGGTCTCATTTTTTTTTCAGCTAGACTCTACCTCAAGGAGTTTATGGCTTTTCCGTCGGCTTTCTAGATTTTCCGAATTAAATTCAAGAGTTTCACAACTTCCATTCATTTTGAATGTAATCACTTTTATTTGATTTGGAGAGCGTTGATATGGTTATGGGAATTCTGTAATTGGCTGAGGAAAACCCTTTACTTCGAAATGAAACCCCTTGAATTTGACTTGGAAATGCTTCATCACGTTTAATCCGATGTTTCAAATTAGACTTAAAAGTACCGGTAGATGGCGGTATATTGTGCTGTGTTGGGTGAATTCATCATAATCGGCGCTGTATTTACTCATCCTCGCCCTTTCTCCCGTTTTCACGGGTATTTATAGCTCATCGTTAGTTAATCTCTATATTACACGGATATTACCAAGGTAGAGGCGTGGAGGAAGCGGGGCTCAGCCCTTCGCCTCATTTCGCTGGTCCTCGGATAATACATTTACGCGGTGGCTGCGGTGGCAGAAGGGTCTCCGTCCTTGGCCGAGCAGTAATTCTGCGGAGACTGTTGAACTAGTCGATCGTCCGAAGTTCATCGTTCGTTATCAATAAGCGTCATTGGGAAGAATGTAGGCCACGTTCAAAAGTTGGTCATTTTTCCACCATAAAAATAACCTTAGTAGCGTTTTGGAAACGTTTACGCGTATTAATGCATTTCGCATGTCAAATCCCTCACCTTGGAATTTTTTTTTTTTTTAAAGTGGGGACACACGGAACCACATTTATAAACACATCCTTGGCCTTCTTCAGTTGAATCAAATTTCGGATTTTTTTTCTCGTAAAAGTATTCAGAAATAAGACTCGAGATTTAATTCGGTTTAAAGACGCCATGAGATAGGAAGTTCTGGGAACTTGACTGTTGACGAAGAACATGGTCGTATTCATCGTGTTCAAAACTAAAATGTAAGATTCACGTTCTGAGTGCTTATTGTAACAATGAAATGATTTTTAAATTATTATTACGAAAGTACGAAATAAAGTTTCAGGAGGAACTGAAAATCTATTTTTTGACTATTATAACATGTAATCATGAATCAAACCATACAGTGAAACCTCCCAGTTGTGGACAGTGTGGTGGGAGAAATTCGTCCACTGTCGAGAGGTGTCCACTAATGAGAGGGATCGAGGAAAAACATCTACATAATTTATGTATTGTGAACTGACAACTTCATTTCCTGTAAATCACAAAATTATTTAAATATGTAGTTATAGAAAACCGACATTAATTCTGGCTCAACGTATGAATGGCAGCAGCAACAAAATCGGAAATTTTGGTTTGTTTGGCATTTTTTTAATTTTTGGTTTTCAATGTGATTGTGATTGCAAGCAGAAGCGCTTTATTACATCAGCACAACGCAGTGCTTCAGTAGAGCTGATGCTCGCTGGATGCGATTCGTTCACGCCATGATCCAACAAAGAACCCCGCCAGTCTACTATTGGGAGGTGGTAAATGCCTGTAAAGACCGGTTTCGACTGTCCATGTCCACTATTGAGAGGGTCGACTATTGGGAGGGGCAAAATTCATTAATTTATACGGGGTTCTGCCGGGACCACAGCATATGTCCACTGTTGAAGGTAGTCCACTATTTAGAGGTGTCCACCATCGGAGGTTTCACTGTGTCATTGAACAAAAATAAATAATTGAAGACAGTAATTGTTCACTGGAAGTCCTCCATTTCCCTGAAGTAAAGCAAGCCATGCAACAACAGATTTTGCTTGCGTATGAACGTATTCTTCGACGTTTGTTTTTACCAGCACAGGGTACCAATGTGCCTAGCGGAACCGTTGCAAGGTGCAAATGTTCCATTTGTGGAGGTCTAGGGTCGATTCCAGTTATCGATCAAACTTTGTTTTACAATTTCCCTGTTATTTTTTCAGCTGTTCTATAATTTGCGGATTTGTTGCAGAAGCCACGAATTTGTTGTTAACGTATAAACTTTCCTATCTCTTACTATTGGAACTTTCTCACTTATTATAAAAAATGCATGCAATAGGTAATCTCTTTGATAGAAAAAAGATCCGAAATTTTTGCCATTGAAAATATTTAAAGATGCGAGTTTTATTGGTCTCCTATTCCGCGGTATACCTAATATTTAGGTGATACTCGTAGTTTTTATTGAGACCACTTCATATTTCGTTCAAATTTGGACGTGTAATAAGAGTGCAATAATAGGGTCTCCTCTGCTTCCTTCTGTACCTCACTTCCTATGAAAAGTGACTACTTTGCGTTCTTTTCCGGCGGCCAAGGGACGTACTTCGGGCTTTGCCTTTGAGAATAATGCAAAAGGCGAGGCGCAAGGTATGAGGGAAAGCGGAGGCAGCATCCTCAAAGGTGAGTGTAGTAATGTGCTTCGCTTCACTCGGGGCCTCCTACTCGTAGTTCAATCAGTTAGGACCTCCCAGGAGTAAGACGCCTCTCTCATTTCTCCTGACGAACATCTTCAGTGCGTCAGGAAGATGTCCCCTTATGAGGTGATTCCACGAAGTGTAGGATTTTTACGATTCGAACTGCATGATGTAGGGGTTTACAAATCCGAGAATTGGTAAATTTCTGTCGAACAGAGGCGTGTCTAAGTATCTACGTAAAGCGGGTGGAATTTCTAGGATGGAAATATGAAATACGAGTTCTAAAGCAATTCGAACTATACGGAATGAGCGGTGAGTGCTGTAATAACGGGATATACCCGCGCATTTTGCTTCAGAGTCTACCAAGGAAGGGATATGTGTCATCACAGTAACGCCGAGCTTCGCGGACCAACTAGACCGCAAAAGGGACCTACAAACGAAATTTAATTAACTTCGGTTCATGGTAACTGAGAAAAGTGCGAAATATAGCGTAAGGCGGACGGGCAGAATTTTTTAAATTCCATTTTCGGATTCTACGTACCTTGAAACGGAAACCATCAAATTTTGAGGGGGTTTAAATTTTTATTTTTTTTTTCATGCTCGAATTCAAAGGTTCGTTGTTGAAATTAATAAACCAAAACGACAAAATGGATTCCATTTGGACAGATACTCGTTTCAGTTTAAACCACCGCAAACAATAAAAATAGAAATCGCGCAGTTAAGACCACGAGGGGTCGATTTTGTCCATGAAATACAGTTTTTGTTAATTTGGACCCATTGAATGCTTAGCAACGGTAGATAAACATGCATGGAATGCATGGAGATCAGAAGCTGCTGGGTTGTGGTGAAGGGGGAGGGGGGTATTGATCGTTGTGTAAGGAGGTAGGCATGTCGAAGCGCTCTTGACGACACGTTTAGCGACGCGAAAGACAATGAGAAACTAACACCTCATGTATCACTTCCATCCAGACACGTTAGTGCCTATTATTCATGTTGCAGTAATCCAGAGTGAAGTAGGCTGCAAATTCAACATATTAATACTATTTTTATAGAGTAATTGTAATCTACTTCAACGGAACTTGATAAAATTATTCATCATGCAATCATTCCAGAATGAGAAATACTGCAGATCTTCCATAAAGATTCATTATTTTCAGGTCTGACAACCAGATCTATGTCAGACCTGCGTATACCTAATCTACGTTACTTTTTCATTTTCGTACCTCAACAAGGGTACTTACTCCCTTTACATTTCTACTCCTTGAATAAATCAATAATTTATTGATCATCGTTAAATAGCAATTGCGTTCCGTCACAATCGCGCATTTCTATCAACAAAAGCTCCTACTTCTATTGAAATTTGCATGGTGACAGTCGACTCGAAATTGTACACAGGCATTTGGTACGTACCTACTGAACGATATGCCATCGGAATCCAACCGCCATCGTGTTTGTTTCCACGAAGTCATATCGAAAGTAAACAGCCGTTTACCTCGATCCCAGGACGTCCTCTCGAATCGGCAGTATTGATGAAAGGGTTCTCATTTACATGGAAATACCACGGGATGGGATTCGCCGTAAAGCGTCGAGAGAAACCATCTCGATCAATTGATTGGCGGATAAATGGGAGACCATACATTAAAATAGTCCTGGGAACGATTGTTACCATTTTAAAACTGTAAAAGGAGAATAATTGTGGTTTGCCTCCATTGGATTTGTAATGGTTTCAATGCGGAAGCAGTGGCTTGTCGACATTTCCCATTGATTCGTTGGTGGGATGTTCGGTTTTATCGTCCGCACTTGGGAAATCATCGTTCCTGATAGACCGGCTTTAGTATGGATCATTTACGGTAGGCGTATTATCAATGTGTTTTGTCAATTTAGTTTGAAAAAATACTGATCTCAATTGCGGAAACATAGAAATCGTATGCGAGTTATTTTGCCTTGCTATGTCTATGAATAAAAAGGGTATTCTATATTTTGAATATTAAATTTATACATTTGGCAAACTGGGATGTGTAACGGTATAATATGGAAATCCCGTCCAATTTTATATTGGATCCAAGCTCTTTCCCCATCTTTTTGACACGCGGCTGATGGGGCGGTCGATTCGCGAAAACGAATCGTCATCTCCTGGAAGCATTGCTCAAGAATAAACCAATTTCTGTCCAGAGGCAGCTGTCACACTGCCTCCCTACCTTTGTGGAGTGGAGAGCGGGAAACTACGCTGTATGGGTGGCTAGTTATACCTCCTCATCCATTACAGATGTCCCCTGTTAGTAACCGACCAGTCAAAGGCTTCGGTCGTTCGATTCGCTAAGGCCTGGTGGGCCTGGGCTCGACTCCCGGATGAGAAAAGGAACCCTCAAGGGGAGGGTTGAGGAAGCTGTGAACGGATTCAGCGTAATTAAATGACCAATTTACGTCTAAACGGTATTTGTGTTGCGAAATCGGTTAGCTCACATACGAATCTGCATATTTGACAAACCATAGCCATCTTCTCTTGGTGATGGGGGGAAAATAATAGTGGGAAGTTTCGTCTAGTTATGGATGCTGTGGGAGCTAAGCAGCTTATGCCATATCGTTCCGTCGGTGGTGACTCTCCTGATGTCGAGAGACTGTGATGGCACTACTCATCAACATGTCATAGTTGACGCAGGGCGACGGGTTACCAGGCTTGAAGGCCACAAACCGTACAAATTTATGTCGGAACCTCTCATGGCATAGCTGTGAACGGAGTATGATGGCGACCATATTGTAGAAGCGTATTCGACACTTATACAAGACGAGGGTCGCTGGTGCTGGGGCACTCATGAACTTTCTGGTATTGCGCTTAACAGCCCCACGTATCCCACTGCTCTACCAATAATTTGGTTTCACTAGAGGTGCAGTACGTCATTCTTTTGTTCGCTGTAACTGTTTGCTTTTATAGTAACTAGTGACTGATCACTTAGATAACGAGGTGGCTACAGAAGTATAAATACATAATCATTATGTAGCGATTAGGAAGGAAGTACATAGTGAGGAAGGAGTGAGCTATTAGCACTCATGGAAGTAGTTACCGTTGAAGCTAAGGGACGAGAACGACAAGGTTAGTTCACAAGTAACTTGTGGACTACGTGGTCCGGAAGGTGGCTGGTACAATTGACAGTCCACAGGAAATACAAGAAAAGGGGGGAGGGGGGGGGAGGAACTACAGCTCATTTCACCCCGGTTCTCTGGCTCGGCAATCGAATTGCGAAAATAGAACCTCTGTCATTAGTAATCTCGAATTTAAACTAATGAAGACCGCGAAACATTTCACTGTGAAACGCGGGATGAGAGAGTGCACCGGCTATGGGTTCAGAGCCCTTTATCACAGGCAAAATTAAAAGCTTTTTCCTCCACTCGGGTTGACGGCGTCTCGAGGGAAAGGATAATATAACATAATTATCCTCGTTGAAACCGCCAGGAAAAGTCGGCTCGAAGAATTGATGGGTTCCGCCAGAAATTCCGACCTCACCCTTCGGTATTTCATATCGGAGGAGCGTCGCCTCTGATTCAGGTCGGGGCGTGGTTAATGAGAGGTTACCGGTGCCAAGGGAGTTGCGGGTTTTGGGGATCCTGAGTGGGAAATTCTGCGTCACTGCGGGCTACTTGGAGGGAAACTGGGCTGAAAGATAAATCGGAGCTTTATATATATAATTTTTTTTTTATTTTTTTTAGCAGGGTGGAGCGGGATAAACGATTGGAAGATCAGACGAATTTTAATTTCAGATAATTCCTCCGTCTCGCGGTATTCAAATACTCTGAATTTGATATTACTTTGCCGCTTTACTGTGACATCATCGAGGCAGAAGATTAAAATAGTATTTTCTTATGTGTCTCGAAATACCATTCTATACCACGTTTGAACAAATATTTTATACACATTTTTGGAGGGGTTTAACAATTTTAGCGATCCCCTCCCCCCTCCCCCACTCAACTCACAGATGATCGGCTTTTTTTAATTATTAGAATTTATTAATTAGGAGTTTCCACATTATGCTGGATTCCTTTCGCATGAGACGCATGCAGGCTGTAGTGTGGCTGTTCTCGATACATTTTAGCGAATTTTCAAAGAAAATGAAGCTATTGCAATGGCTTCGAAATTTAAATAATATAAATTTTTGGAAATTTTCTTCATAGAAATCCGTTTCAGACCATTCTAAAACGATTCCTGAAATTTAACACTTTTTTATATGTATATATATATATATATATATTTATATATATATTTATTTATATATGTGTCACTCCAGACGATAACTCTCGATAGAATTGAGATAAACAGCTCAAATTTGCACAAAAAATCTATCTTGGCAATCGAAAGGCTAAGTTCGAAGATGGGCGAAATTGGCCTACTCTAAGGAGGGTTTTGGCGCCTTTAAAGTGCGCAAAAATTACCCAAAAATCCCCAAAATGTTATTTTCCAACAAGTGACCCATCATTTTAAAGGTTTTTGCACGCTGAACACGATGGTGGAATCGGATTTTAGATATCTTGATCCGTTCTCAAATTAGAGCATTTAAAGTGCGCAATAATTACCCAAAAATCCCCAAAATGTTATTTTCTAACAAGTGACCCCTCATTTTAAAGGTTTTTGCACGCTGAACACGATGGTGGAATCGGATTTTAGATATCTTGATCCGTTCTCAAATTAGAGCATTTAAAGTGCGCAAAAATTACCCAAAAATCCCCAAAATGTTATTTTCCAACAAGTGACCCCTCATTTTAAAGGTTTTTGCACGCTGAACACGATGGTGGAATCGGATTTTAGATATCTTGATCCGTTCTCAAATTAGAGCATTTAAAGTGCGCAAAAATTACCCAAAAATCCCCAAAATGTTATTTTCTAACAAGTGACCCCTCATTTTAAAGGTTTTTGCACGCTGAACACGATAGTGAAATCGGATTTTAGATATCTAAATCCGTTCTTAAATTAGAGCATTTAAAGTGCGCAAAAATTACCCAAAACTAGGATAATCTTTAAACTCTTACCCCCCCCCCCCCCCACCCCCTTAGAGTGGTCAGATTGAAATATGTGAGAAGTATTAATTGAAGACGAGAGTTCGAAGCAAAAAAGGGGGAGGCAAACGATTAGTACAACTCCTTGAATTTACCCACAGCGATCAAATAAATAAGCACTTAGTACAATTACGTAATAAACAAACGGTAGAATCAGGATGGACAAAACGTACAAATTAAAATAAATACGAAGAGAATATACATAGAAAACCAAATTTTAGACCGAAGTTTTCCTTTATTCAAAACCATAGCCATTAATTCGAATATTTCTTTGAAAATTCGCTCATTAAGTCATGCTGCATGACTGGTTTTTTTTTTCTTCTGGTGGTGACGGGGCCGTTTGGGAAAGCCTAATCGATATCCCTTCTTAACAGTTGATGATCTCGCTGGTCTAGGAGGGGGACTCTCGAGGGTCCACCCCCACTGTCTCACTCTGTCACATGGTAGTAGAGCGTGGTTTGGTAGTATGCGCTGAGCAACTCACCATACTCCATCCACTTTTTGTGGGCTTGCCAGAACGATAAGCCCAAAGGTTTCCCAGAAGGATTCCTTTCCTAACAACCTGTCCCTTTTATAATACATACATTTATTGGCTTCCCCACCCCCCTTTCCAACCCTTTAGAGTGTCAGTATAATTAAAATATACTGAGCTCATTAGAAGGCGATTGACGCTGTGTCCCAATTGACAAGTCCCAATAGTTGTTCCACCCTAACGATGGAGGTTGATCACCTAGAGGTTGCCCAGATGAGCACAATTCACTGGACAACAACCTCTGACAACATTATCCGCCAATACTCGTATGTAGGAGCTTTGTTCTCCATAGTAAATATTATTGAGGTAGTACCATTACGATGGAGGTTACTCACCTTGAAGTTGTTCAGATTTTGTTTCCTGAACCAGAACTTCATACTACTTTTCATTCCCCCTTTTCCCTCTCATACTTCTGCTACCCAGAAGTATGTCATGTGGGGAGGAGTGTAACAGTATGGGCTGTACTCGATACATTTTTTCTTCCGGTGGAGACCGGGTCGGTTGGGGAAGCCTAATCGATATCCCTTCTTAACGGGTGATAATCTCGATCCACCCCCACTGTCACACTCTGTCACAATTCTCACAGAGCCTTGTGGTCTGCAAAGACAATATTTCTTGAATAATATCCACTGAGAAAAAAAGGGGGGTGTTTTCTATCAAAACTGATAGATGGTATCTATCATCACATCATCAGGAACCAATAGAGTACCGATAGTGTGTGATAGTGTGTCTTGGCCGATCGTTCACATACTCGATGGGCTGCCCATCGTTCTCCTCAAAAGCACATTACTTCCTAGTTACTATTATTGTTGATCTAGCTGTAGTCCCATCAAGGAGAAAGCACCACGGAGCGGTAACCGTTATGCTGTAGGCCCTTTCGTAGTTATGTTTTATCGATGTACGACGTTTGAAGCGTATCATATTGCGGTACATTCTATTGAAAGGGTCGTTTCCATTACAGTGAAAAGTTGGTTTAATGAAGTTCGCTCAAATGAATATTGCCGATCGTCGGTAGGAAAAGCATCATCTACCAGTTCGTGCACTCCTGAATTGCATCTCATTTCATTCCGATGGTGTTCACTTTTTGTTGCACCCCCTTCTCAGGTTTCGTATAACGGTGGGGATGCATGCTCCTATTCGAAATGTCGATTGTGCGGTGTACGAAAGGACTATTTTCTTCTCTTCGTTTCTGTAATTTCTTTTGGATGAGCGCAGTTCAGTATTCCATTATAGCGGGTACAGCAACGTCGTCGTGCGTGTCATCAGTGACATGAAGGATTTATTATAATAATATTGATGCTTGGCTTTACTGCTTAGTTAGTCGCTTTCATAGTATTGACATTCGCTTCTTACGGCTATTCAAATTGAAAATAAGCTATGAACTGCGAAAATAAGCTAAACGCGCGTGCGTAATGCTGCACGGGAGGCACCATCAGATTGAGAAGCTTGCAAATTTTTAGTGAAATTTAAGTACCTATGTACAAGTACGTACTCCATTCAAATTCGGTCAAAGGTAGGGCGTCCGATACTGCTTAGTAGATCAATGCTTCTGCTTTGGAGTATTTTATCGATTTGCTTCGAATATTCAGTAGGTGCTACAGTTATGAGTAGTACTCATACTTCGAACATCTCACGTACATCTCACTCAAAAAACGAACTCAACGTTCTTACTAAAAAACACGAACATTGTGGTGGCCAGATATTGTACAGGTTTAAGTGGTACTCCTAAAAATGCTCCAATACCGAATGATTGAAATTCGTGTAATTCAAATAAATGTGATGAAGACCTGGGTATTTGATAGTGGTACAAGTATGTTATACCCCCGCCAATATCGATTGTATCGATTATCTCAAATACATCGATCCTTGTGGTATCGATGACGGCTCAATATGGCGTCCCGATGCCTACATCCCGGGTGCCGATATCAACTTTCAAAATGAATACGGGGAGACCATTGTAAGGACACCAAAAAATAAGAGTGACTATAACATACTTGTACCATCTATTCAGAAGTCCCAAACAACCTGCTCATTCACGGGATAGTTTCTGGGATTGTTTATCTTTTTTGAGATGCGAGCGCCAGCGAGCATCCAGATCGCTTGACAATGCGAGCGGCGGAATGGGAACTAAACTTCTTGTACACCCACCGTCTTGTCTGATACACGTCATCGATACCACAAGGATCGATGTATTTGAGATAATCGATACAATCGATATTGGCGGGGCTATAACATACTTGTACCCTATATATTAATATATACTCGGCCCTTCGGGCCTCGCCAGGGGGCAAGCCCCCTGGACCCCCAAAGGGGGCTCCGCCCCCTCGGAACGGCTTCGCCGTTCCTCACCCCCGAAGGATGTGTTCTTATACTTCGTATAACAAAGGAGAATTTGCTATGCAATTTACCCCCCCCCCCCCACACCACCAACACACAAAAAAATAAAACGATTCTTTATCACATTCCTCTTTGTGCTCATCTTTATCACATTCCTCTTTGTGCTCATCTTTATCACGTTCCTCTTTGTGCTCATCTTTATCACATTCCTCTTTGTGCTCATCTTTATCACATTCCTCTTTGTGCTCATCTTCATCACATTCCTCTTTGCGTGACGCGTTTTTGTGACAGGATATTGTGACAGGACATTTTTTTCACATGACCCCCGGCGTTAAAATTGCATAGCAATTAATAATACTACATAAGTATAGTATCTATTTGTAGTACTATTTATAGTATCTATCTAGTATGTCTATATTGTGATTATGCGATGCTTGGTTACATTGAATGACCTACTCGTGTGGAAATCGAGGAAAATATGGCTACGTACGTGTATAGATCGATTCACAGTCTCTTGCCAATGGTCTCCTTGGCCATGCTCACTCGAAGGGCCTTCTATAACAGCTGCTCTCTTCCATTTGGAACCTTCGCAGAAACTAGGTATCGATTATATATTTATTTTCTTCCTCGCTACAATACTGATACCTAGGTACAAACCAATTTTGACGCTTCTTCTTAGTACCTAAGTAAATGAAATGTTGTTGCCCGCCCATTTTCTCCCTAATAGTACATACAAAACGTAGTAATCCTGAATGTTCGTCTGTATTATCCTGCTATAAAACACCTTAGGTATTATAAACAGCCTGTCAACTCACCCTCAACGTTCTACAAATAGCAGACCACGCGCGATTCCGCAGTTGTTAAAAAATTACATGAAGATTTCCAAGGATGATCATTGTTGAATGTTGACTCGCGCATAGCATGAAACCCGTACTTACAAGCTGAACTTCTTGCCAAGTCCGCTCACTCACCCCGAGTTTTACTTTCTAAGTAGAAGAAATTACCTGCTATGCTAATCCAGGAAAGTGTCTTTGAAACAGTGAGCTCGTAGAGTTCGTGTGTGTTCACCGAGGTAGGAGTTCATGAATTTCAAGCGTCGAGAACTTTGGGAAGAAAACAAGAAACTGCAACAGTTAAGAAATTTCACGTTGTGAAAGTTCTGTTTACAGAAGTGAGCCAAGTCCATCGAAACACTCTCTAATGCTAGAAGCTGGTCCGCGGTCGTTGGTTAAGCGAAATTTCTCGAGTTCAATTTGACCACTACCCTACTTGTTGGTGGTAAAGGAATCGCCTTTTCAACTTCAGATTGAACTGAATTCTGCATTGCTTCAGGTTACCTAGTTGAGGTCAGGAATCACTTCACGGTGAGCTATAAAACTCTACTTTTTCTTACACATACCACAAGAAACAATCTGAGACAAGTTTATTGAATGAAATCTTTACAAACCATTTTCCCTTGACCTATTACCAGTGATAAACGGAATTTACCAGACCGAGGAAGAAGACCGCTATGCTAATGGACAGCGTTAGCTACAAACAACACAATCTCTTCTACCATATTCATCGTTAAATGGTCGTTAGGTAGATAAATTGGTTGATTATACGAATTTATATGGGTATCAAGCACAATGCGCTGGTTGAGTTTATAGAACTTCCACCTCTTATAAAACCATTATAAGGTTAGTAAATTTAAAGCGATAAATTTGTTGTGATTTTAACGAGTTTTCAGAGAAAACGTTTGTACACAAGATGTCGTCTGGACAACCTCATTATTTAAACCTTCGCCTTCCATTATATTTTTCAGCTTACATAATCCTTGTTCTGAAATCTCGAAAGTAATTATTGTTCACACCTATAAACCTACCGGATGTGAAACACCAATTTTTGCCCCGAGGTACTTCATTATATGCAAGCGTGAAACCTTTTAAAACAAGGCCTCGGGCTTGGGAAAATTTAAACAGATCGAATGCTCTCATCTCGACTGTAATGTTCTTAGGTCGTACTCTTAAAAGCCGAAATGTTTCCTTCGGTATAAGGGGAAAGAGCGCGAATCCCATCAAAAGTTGAGGAAGATGTCTCCTTACTCTTCTCGCTCGAGAAAATTAACTTTTCCTTTTTCCATTTTCCACTTACTCCTCCGGTTCTTAGGGGGAATCATAATTAGGATTTATTATAAGTAGCGTGTATTAGTGACGTCAGAGAAAAGTCGATGTTTCTAATTTCATCACGCCACCTCATTATTCTGTTTGATATTTTTATCATCCATCATTGTTATATTGGTTCGTTGGGTGACAGTGTAACATTCAGCGAGTATCAATTTGTTAATCTTCATTTACTCTCAATACGTTTCAATATTCGAAAATTGGGGATGTCGAGTGCATCTGTTTTTCTCTCCGAAACAAATCGAGATAAAAAACGAGAGAAATTAATATCGGAGGATATTGAATTGGATGTCTATACAGTCCCCGAGGCTTCTGGAGGAGGGGTGGGGGGGGAGGAGTAACTACATCACGACATAGCAGCAATTTATTTAAACGAGAAACCGGCTTGAACTTCAAAACTGCTCCTCCTATAATTTCGCTTGCCACTGATGCGATGGTCTCACAGCCATTTTTCATGTGAATTAAACAAAATTGATTAAACAAAAGTGAAATGTGATTTAAAAAAAAAAACCTTCTCACTACTCATCATTTTCAAATAATGAACCTCTGGAATCGAGCATGAAAAAATACATTTTTAGCCCCCCCTCAAAATTTGATGGCTTCGAAAATTTAAAAACAATTTTAGTCCATCCGCCGTACACCTTACTTCGCACTTTTCTTAGTTTGTTATCATGAACCAAAATTAATGAAATGTGGTTTGCAGGTCCCATTCGGGGTCTAGTTTGTCCGCGAAGCTCGGCGTTACTGTCAGTCATCTCTTAGGAGTGAAAAATAGTGGGTGTAAATTTTCAGAACGCCGGCGCCCGCCATAGCTCATTGTGTTTCAATGGAAGGGTAGGTATGGTTTTTTTTAAGTTTTACATTGATCTCAAACTAAAGAATTTTTTTTAGACCACCCGAAGCATTGTACAACCAGCCGTTCATTTGCACTGAAAAGCTTCGTCAACATGATCGTGAATGAAACGGTATAAATCCGACCCAGATATCATTGCCGACGAAAACCGCTGACATCGCCAAGCCGGTTTGCATTGGGCTGCAAGGCAGCGTATGGCTGAATTGCCTAACAACGGTGACATAGTAATATATATATATATATATATATATATATATATATAATTGCTGGGGAACACCTGATTATAATCACGGATGGCTGTATGAAGTCGAGTTGGTTGTTCTGTGATGTTATTTCGAATGAAGAATTATGGCTGTTCTGGAATTAGTTGACAGGTTAATTTGTTACTTAACAAACGTTATGCTTCATGAATAACGGGAAATCATTAATTAGGTATTGAATTTTGAATCCTGCGCATTTTTATGAAACTGTAATTCCCGTGCCGGCTCCAATCCTTGATTAGTGCTTTCCTGGGGGTATTGATCACAGAAAACAGTGATCTACGCAGAAGGGGCATCTATACAGGTAAATAATAAACCACTACGTAATAATTTGCAGCGTTTTCATCAATGTTATGCTTATAGATTAATAGAGTGAGTCAAGTCCCAACACAGGGCGGTGAGGCAGGGCCTTGAGCGAAAACATACGAACCAATTCGGATACTCCTAAGAGGATAGCAGATTAGGATGCGTACAAATCCACCGATCCTTAATATAATTCACCTGTTAGGGGGTGGCAATGTGGCGATGTGGCAATAGACAGCCACGAGCGAAATTTTTATTTATAGTATTTTTATTTTATTCATTCAACGGGCATCACAGGCTAATATACAATATAAACGAATTAATGATACAGCAGACGTATATTCAAAGTTTACCAGAATTTTACAATTTTCGATGCTGTAACTACAATTTCCAAACAGAATGAAACATAGTGACTAATATTTATAGAATGAAAATACAAATAACTATATTGTGACAGAATCAAGAAAAAAAGGAGTGATGTCTAGGAGGG
This sequence comes from Leptopterna dolabrata, assembly GCA_954871275.1. NCBI lineage: Eukaryota > Metazoa > Arthropoda > Insecta > Hemiptera > Miridae > Leptopterna > Leptopterna dolabrata. Next base: position 18,636,600 of record OX940980.1, on the reverse strand, counting down.
TTAATCTATTAGAAAACTGATAACATGTTTTTTAAAATATGAAAAACTATTAAAAATGAAATCAAGAGCAGAATTGCTTCCGGAAATTAGATTATAAAAATAAAATGAAATGGTCGGATCTAATTCAGATCCTCCTGAGAAGGCAGCGGATCACTTCCGCGACGCCGGCGCCGGCAGGGCAGTTGGGCGTAAAGCCACGGCCTGAAATGGCTGTTTACTTCATTTAACTATTCCACAGTTTGCTTATACCACCGGAAGGTACAGTTGTGTTAACTCCACCAGTCTCATTCCGGGTGTAAGGGACGTTCGACTATTCCACCGTTTTATGGGGGTGGCCCTTTGAAGTAAACTTCCCTTAATTACAAGAAATAGTTCAAATATCTGGTCAAAGGTACCGCAAATTCGCCCACAGTGGTTTATTGTCTCGGTGTTAGATAACCGTTTTGTATTGATTCAGATCACTGTTTTATACCCACGCTCATACCTGCGCGAAAGAAACTAACGTAGGTTAATCAACGTTTTGTTGATTATCGCATGGGCTACTGAATGGGTGGAGTATAATAAACCTATATTAATCGCTAGTTTCTTAAACATTGTTGATAGGACGATATAAATAATTTCCCACTTCCTTCTTCATCTTTTTTTTTTTTTTTTTTTTATTATTCAGAAAGATACATTCTTGGGCAGTGCCCTATATAGTTGGCTAATAACGACGTATAGCACAAAAGTGATTCACATGTACAAAAATATTTAGGGGAAAGAGCTAGTCAGTAGCTCTTGTATATGAGCATAATGTGGAGGTAAACTCCTAACATAAACGTAGGGGGGCACAGAATAAATAAATAAATATTAACAATAGATGAATAAATAAATTGCATTAGAATATAGACGTATGAGGTTCACAAAATGTTAGTTAAAGCCATCAGCGTTGTCCGAATGGTGTTTTCTTTTGAGGCGGCGAGCAAATCGAGGAGGAGGGCGGTGCATGGGAATAGAATTGACCAGAGGGTTTGGGTGGGCAGGTGCCTTTAAGTACATTTGATGATAGGTGGCGATAAGGGTGTCGTGGACAGTAGGAACTTCCAAGTCCTTATGTAATTCCTCGTTTCGGATATACCAAGGGGCGCTGCATATTAGTCTGAGTACACGGTTCTGTAGGACCTGTATACGACCAACCTGGGTTCGTGACGCGGAGCACCAGAGGCCCCCGCCATAGAGCCAGATGGGTCGTATGAGCACCTTGTAGATTAGAAGTTTAATGTGGGTAGGTAACTTTGGGTGGCTTAGAAGTGGCTTAAGTTGACGAATACGGGTTCTGATCTTCCCGGTTAAAGATTTGATATGAGCGTTCCAGGTAAGGCGCTGGTCGAGTGTGAGGCCGAGGTAAGTAACTTTGGAGTGGATGGGTAGTTGAGTGCCGCATAAGTTGACGGTGGGAGGTTGGTAGTTCCTGCGATAGGTGAATGGAACGATGACAGATTTGGAAGCATTGACATGTACTTTCCACTTGAGTGACCATGCAGTGATTCCATCAGATATGTGCTGAAGCGTTTGGACAGCCTGCTCACAGGAGGTGTTTCTCACCACAACCGCTGTGTCATCGGCAAATTGTGCCAAAACAGCCGTCCCATTAGACGAGGGATCTGGGGCAGGAAGGTCGTGCATATAGAAAATGAAAAGCAGTGGCCCTAGTACGCTTCCTTGAGGGACCCCAGCCAGAATAGGATACTTCCTTGACTCTGCACCATTGATGGAGACATGAAAATGACGGTCATGGAGGAAGGATTGTATCAATCTATAGTATGTGTCAGTTATGTGAGGCTTTAGCTTCACCAGCAATCCATCGTGCCACAGTTTATCAAACGCCTTCTCTATGTCAAGGAACATGCCCAGAGCAAACGATTTTTCCTCATAGGCTGCTAGGATATGGTCGAGTACCCTGTGAAGTTGCCATTCGCAGGAGTGGAGGTTGCGAAAACCAAACTGAGTGATTGGGAGAAGGTGCTCCACTTGACGCAAAATATGGGGGAAAACGAGTCTCTCGAACAGTTTTGAAAGGATCGACAGCAAGCTTATCGGTCGATAGCTCGCCACGTCATCAGCTCGTTTGCCTTTCTTGTGAAGCATGACGATTTTAGCTGTCTTCCACGCCTTTGGGAAGTACCCTACCCGTAGGATGGCGTTGAAAAGTTGGGTCATATAAACCAGCGTTTTGCGGGGAAAGTGCAAGAGATGCTGTTTGGTGATATTGTCAGAACCTGGTGCTTTCTTCTTCCGGAGGTGCTTAATGGCATTGGCCACCTCTTTTGGTGAGAAAAACTGTCGAAAGGGCGAAAGTTGCAGTGGTTCCAGCAATGTTTCTGCAACAAGTTCGTTATGAGTAGGCGAACCTCCAGGATGGGGAGTGAATTGCTTTTGGAGAGCCTCACCAAATAGTTCAGCCTTGCCCAGTGAGTTAGGAACCCAACTATTACCCAAACGCAACGGTGGTATTACATCACGTTGTCTCGTCAAGAGCTTGGTTTTTCGCCACAGCGAGCAGTCCCGGTTGTCGAGAGTGAGAATCTCCTGTTCCTTTCTGAGAGCCTCTTGTTTCTGAAGGGCAAATTTAAGTTGCTCGGAGGCCCTATTATACAGAGTTTTGTGGCCACGGAGGTTAGTTGTGTGCCATAGTACTCGGGCACGACGTTTCTGAAGAACTAGGTTTTTGATGTCATAAGAAGGATCAGAGAATCGAGGCGTGGTGGTCGGTTTTTGTGCAATTTGAAATGCGAACTTAATGTTATTCTGAAGGGTAGTAACAGCCTGATCAATGTCCTGCGGCGATTTGAGAGAAATATTCAAGTTACTGACCAGGTCCAAAGTTGTTGTGTATACTGACCAGTTTACTCGGTAGTGGTTTAATTCAGGTTGGTGAGGGGGAGTACTGTTAACGCCATTTAGAGTGACAAGGACTGGTACGTGGTCAGATGACAACTCTGGGAGCACCACCGGGGGAGAAATGTGGTACGGGATGTTTTTGACAAGATAATAATCCAAAACATCAGGTGAGTGCCCGCTATCTGAATAGAAAGTTGGCTCGGTGGTGAAGAATGGGTCAAGTCCCAGCTGTCTGCATGTGTTGGCGAGCATGTGGCCTCTGGGATTTGGTGCATGCGAGCCGAAGAATCCATGCTTAGCATTAAAATCACCGCCGATTATAAATCGAGGGCCAAGTTCGTGCACCAGAGACCAAATGTCGCTGGGAAGAAGTGAGTTTGAACCGGCAGAATAGAATGCAGCTATTTGGAAGCTACTATTGTTAACAGTTAGTTGCACTCTGGCCACCTGCATATTTGATTCTCCGATGGGAAGTAATTCCTCGTGGGGTATGTCCCCTCTGATAAGCACAGCTGCGCCACCTTTGTGAGCGTTATCCGGATGATCAGAACGATAACATTTGTAGCCTTTGATGAATAGGAATCTATCCGAGAAAAGTTTGGTTTCAGTGGCTAATAAGACATCGATATGATGGCTGTTCAGGAACACTTCAAGTTCCGCTGTTTTGCCAATAATGCTGCGGGCGTTCCATGTGCATATTTTAATGGGTAAGCGAGCTTGCTTAGGGGCCATTGGTATCAAGAAGTTTGGGGAGTATCTGTGCCAACATTTGTAGGAGAGGTTGCACCGTTGCTAGGAGTGCATCGATTTTAAGCATGAGTGAGTTTAGTGCACTAGCAGACTGGGCTGGAGGAAGAGACATAGCCTGGTAAGTATGAGAAGAGGGGGCTGGAGGAATAGGCAAAGTTTGCTGAGTTCGGGACGAGAGAATCTCGGCGTAGGTCGGCCTGGGGGAGTTCCAATTCAGTTGAGTACCAGGTTGAGTGTGAGGCGGATTGCTAGGGCTCGAGGGAACCTGCTGAGGAGTATTGTGACGAAGTGGTTGTTTGTTTTTTTGAAGAATGGTATGAGTAGGGCACCCCCTATAATTGGCTGTGTGGGGGCCACCACAATTTACACAGACTGGAGGGGCGGTGGTGGGCAGCGTGCAGTCCGCTGTGGCGTGGCTACCGTCGCATCGAACACAGCGGGGGACTTTCGTACAATAATTTTTGGAGTGCCCGTATGCCTGGCAACGCCTACATTGAATGACTGATGATTTGGGTTTCGGAGGCTCAACCTTCACTACCGCCCCATAGAGGCGCGTTAAATTGAAAATTTCCTTATTTTTAGGGTCTGGTTTCAAGTCGACGAAGAAGAGGGGTAAAGGATTTTTCGTAGCGGGATGCAACACAGGGAGCATCTGTAAAGGTTCGTAGTAGGTCACGGAGCTCAGTTTTCATAGTCGCTACATCGGACGAATGATGTAGACCTCGTATCACAACCCGAAGGGGACGTTCGTGGTTGGCTTGAAAGGTGTGATATTGCGCTTGATGCGTATTTAAGTAGTTTATGAGCGTTCTATAATCATCACTAGTGTCAGGCGAGAGTTTGATTTTCCCTTGGGTTGCTGTATATTTCAGATTGTTAATACCAAGTGACTTGAAATTTGCCAGAATCACGTTAACGTTTGTGATATCATGTAGGTAAATTGGGGGAGGCCTGCGCTCAGCTGTGATTTGCGATGTTTCTTGACTACTAGTATCATTTGTAATCATATCCTCTTGAAGAGGAGCAAACGAATTATGAACCGGAATGGGTGTGTGATCATTGGACTTTCTTTTTTTAGCAGTATTAAGATCGACGAAACCCAGCGGTTTAGAATGACGAGGGGGGTCGGGAGGCATAACAAGCGATAAGCTCCCAGCCGATAACGGATCGAGATAATATTATGTGGTAGAGGAATGACTCACTAACTGCAGCTGTCAATAACTTCTGCACGTCGATCCGAACTGTTTGGCGTCTGAAACGGTACTGCTTCCTTCTTCATCTGTACCCAATTTCTTCCGATTTTAAAACGTAGACAACCGTCACACCTAATGACCGTATGAGGATTAATTCATGTCGCAAATATCAGTAGATGATAATACGAGTATGACATCACAAAAGACCGGTGGAATAATGGAACTGCTGTTGCTTACTTGCAAGAGTTCTGCGATGGCTCCTGATTGCCACTGCCTGCGTTCATCCGGTGGAATCTGCCATTAGTCGGCCGACCTCGTCCGATGTCTGCAACACCAGCAAAGTGCCAGACCTAACTGCCCACGCCCACCTGGAATGGTTGCTTATTAACTTGATTTTTATTTGCTCTTTTGGTTTATTATTCTGTGTATAATACACCTACCTATGTATTCGCTCAGCAAAAAATTTTTATAATACCCCCTCAAAATTTTTTCTTTTCCGTTTCAAGGTGCGTAGATTCCAAAAATGCAATGTCCGTACGCCATCCGCCGTCCGCCGTACGCCATCCGCCGTCCGCCGTATCACGTGTACCGGCTTCATTTTCGGTCTGAAAAATTCGTTCTTTCGCACACATGCTCCATTCGGGCCCTAGTTGTGTCCCGAAACTTTGCAGCCCGATCGGAATATACCCATGGGTGTTATGGGTGAAAATGTGTATAAAAATAGGGTTTTTTTGTGTTTTAGTAACATGAGCTTTTGAGGTATTGTATTCCATGTGTTTGGGACGAGATGACGGGACATTCTGAACGGAGGTTCACCAAATGTTCAGCTCCCAAAATTGATTTTTTATGAGTCAAAAACCTGGGAAATCGTCTGAAATCACCATCAGTTCGTATAATAACACTGGAAAAAGTGTCAACACGTGGATCAAGACGATTAAATGGCACGACCAATGATCAAAGATAATTTGGAAAAAAAGGAGCGTACCTAATTCGTGTCTTAGGGGCCACAATTGGTGGAAACCATCAGAAATAGCTATTTAAATTATCTAAATTTAAATTATTAACAAAAATGAACTGCCAACATTTCTGTTCGTATGTCCGATAGAATAATAACCCCATGTGACAAGGACTTTGCAGCGTTTTTTTAACATAACTAGTTTACTAATCTGTGTGTACTGATCTTTGCAGGTTCGGAGCGGGGGGGTGGAGCTGACGGTCACGGAGCTGGAGGCGATGGCGGTTCGCCAGCAGGAGGAGATGGCCAACCAGCGCCAGCTCCTCGCGGTCAAAGAGCAGCGACTCCGCTACCTCAAAGAACATGAGGTGCGGCACGCTCAGGTAGCCCATGAGACCGACCGCTTGCGGCGACTCAGGGACCGGGTCGAGGCCCAGGAGCTCAAACTTACCAAACTAAGAGCACTCAGGGGACAACTTGACCACAACAAGTCCAACAACCACACTCTAAGTAAGTGTCAACTCTTTTTCTTTGAAATCGGTTTCCTAGACATTAATTGTGTGTTGATTAGGCAAGTTGGCCGTTTATTGATTAGGGACAGTTACCAATTTTATTCAAGCCATGCGTGTGTTAACGGCGTTTACATGTCACTGCTTCAACAGTTCCAGTCACAGCAGTAGCTGCTGTCACAGTCACCATGTTGTCGTTAACTATACTGTCACCGTGCACACTCCAAGGGGTTCGTCTAACCAGGAAAAGAGTTCATAGTTCCTGAGCTATGTAATAATCTGAATTTATCCCAAAGATGCATTTAGAGGTGAACCCTCCAAAATAAATGCTCATCATCATGTACCTAGTGCAGTATCGTACATTTAGGTACGCGATCGTAATTGATTCATCAGTACTTGAAGAAAATATTCATCTACTTATTCTAATTACCTAATTTATTATAATTACTTGTAACCGAAGTGAACAGAAAGGATGAACAGGATAAAGAGTGAACAGGAGGAATACAGGGACTGTCATTAGACAGTAACCCATAGTAGGTACTTTTGTAGAAGTATGTATTAATCTAAAATTAGCGTAACATGTCCTAGTATTGTAATATAGAAAGTTGAAAAAAAAAAATAGGTAAGGTACTTAAAGGTCATAGAGGTGTTGAGGTGTTGAGTTACATACAAATTGAAGGGGACCAGAATTACATCGGCTATTGTACAGGCGATATTATTATGTTCTTAGATACCAAACGGTTGAGATAACTCTCTGAAAACATACCACCGTTATAATATCTAGTGTATCCTTGAATCCTCGATTTTCGAACGCTCTGTACTGGAATGTTATCGACCTAGGACGATGGTTACACTTGGTTGGATACTGAGAGACGCATAATACAAACGTTTCCTCGTCATTTCATGGTTCAAGGTTCCGCAACCCCTCGTTGTCTCTTTTCTGCCGGCATAAAAAAGTCAGATTCATAAATTTTGGAAAAGACCTCGTTCAGGCCTCTCGGATCGATGCTGACATGACCTGCGTGAGAAGAATGCTTCATAACCCGCAGTTTCTACACTTGGAGGAGTCGTAAAGTGGTGACAGTGCAGGGCCTCACCAAATACGGGATTTCTTTTAGCTTGTTGTTATGAATTCATGATTGCCATGAACCCCCAGCTTATATGAATTAAACATAAATAGACAGGTTGGACATTGTATGAGATTAAAATCGATTTGTTGTTCCTCAGATTTCTCACCTGTCCGGAATGTTCCCCGTTAAAATCGCAAAAAACACTCTATTTTTACGTCTGACTGATTTATCTCTGGCAGATCTAGAACTAGAGCTGTGTTCTTGATCTTTGGAGGCAATCATTGGTGTGCTATTGATTTAAATGCGTAGTTTTACTTATTTAAGTAGCATTCATCCGTTTTATTGATTCATTCTCGAATTATTGAGCAAACAATAAATAGGAAAATACCTGGCGTTGAATGTTAAATCCCGACCCTAAATTTCAAATCTGAATGGCACATTCCTTTTTCAAACTATTTAGAATACTTACCCCACATTCATATAGTTCCTGTTGGGAATGCATTTTTTGGTTTATTATTTTTCAGTAACAAACCATTGGAATCGAGCATGAAAAAAAATAAAAATAAATTACCCCCCCCCCCCCCTTCGGGCTCAAAATTTGGGGAATGTAGAATCCGAAAATGCAATGAAAAAACACCGCAAATTATAACACAGCAGTTTATTATTTACCTGTAAAGATGCCCCTTCTGCGTAGATCACTGCTTTCTGTGGCCAGTACCTACCCTCGAGCTCCCTCCGGGTAAGCCCTAAATGGAGTGCCTGCCCAGGAATTAAAGGTTAATACAAACGCGCGGGATTCAACAGTTAAGTCATTAATTATATGTAGTTATTCATGAAGCATAAGGTGAATAATAAACCGTTCTGCAATAATTTACCTGTATAGATGCCCCTTCTGCGTAGATAGTAGATAGTATAATAAACCATTGTGTAATAATTCACCGTTACCCAATAATACTTCAACGTTTGTTCAAGTTGCAAAAGTACCTATCAACAAAATCCAAAAGAGCCATCATTTTTCAAATGGAATAATATCACGGAACAACCAACTCGACTTAATACGGCCATCCGTGATTATAATCAGGTGCTCCTTAGCAATGATATCTGGGCTGAATGTATGCAATTTCATTAACTCTCCTGTTGACGAAGCCTGTCGGTGCAAACTTCGGGGCCTCACTGTGAACGAACGGCTGGACGTACAATGCTCAGGGTGGTCACAAAAAACTTCCGAGTTCAAGAACTATTTAAAAACGTAAAAAATTTGAGGTAACGGCGTCCTGGAGATTTCATCCCCTATTTTTCACCCCTTAGGGATGACTGACATTAACGCCGAGCTTCGCGGACCAACTAGACCCCAAATGGGACCTTCATACCAGATTTCATCAATTTTGGTTCATGGATAACCAGGGGAAGTGCTAAGTACGGCGTACGGCGGACAGACAGTATTGCTTCCGAGTCTGCGAAGCAGCGGAAGCCGTGTTCACTTTCGTGAGCCAAAAAATTTTTGTCTTCAGAAATCAAAATTTCCACTTGCATTTTGCGTTTCAAAGCCTACTGAACAAATTTGGTTCCGTGTCTGTCGGTCTGTGAGTCTGTGAGTCTGTGAGTCTGTGAGTCTGTGAATCTGTGAGTCTGTGAGTCTGTGAGTCTGTGAGTCTGTGAGTCTGTGAGTCTGTCCGCATTTCCTTGTTACAGCCATAACTTCCACGATTTTGAATTGATTCAGCTCAAATTTTGAGGGATGGTGCGGATAAGGCCCCTTGAGGTCCCATACAAATTTCAACATGATTGATCCAGCGGTACGCCCTGCGCATGCGCTAACGTTAAATTCAACAAACACGCATAACTTTCACAATTTTGATTCAATTTCGCTCAAATTTTAAAGGGTTGTTTGGACAAGGCCTAGTGAGTTCCAGTATGAATTTCAGCGTGATCGGACCCTAGGTGCGCTCTGCGCATGCGCTGGCGTGAAATAGATTCAATTTCCTTGTTACAGCCGTAGTAACCAAAGATTTCACCCAATTTCAATGTAATTCTCAGGGATTAAGCGGGTAGGGCCCATTGAGGTCCCATATAAATTTCAACATGATAGAGCCAGCGGTTCGCCCTGCACATGCGCTCTGTCTGTCTGTCTGTCCTTCTATGCACGGCCAAACGGCTCGACGGATATCGACCAAATTTGGCACGAATATCCAGTAGGCTCCCAAGTTGTGCAACGTCGCATTTTCAATTCCCTGACCATAGCGGAACTATGGTCGACCATGGTCAACTCCTGAATGGCTTGACGGATATCGACCAAATTTGGCACGAATATCCAGTAGGCTCCCAAGTTGTGCGACGTCGCATTTTTAATTCCCTGACCATAGCGGAACTATGGTCGACCATGGTCAACTTCGTTAATTGAAATGGTAATCCCTATTTTTTATCGCGTATTCGTAATCTACGTGAAATTCTATCTACGATCGACCCTTCGGACTACCCCCGCGGTCGACCTTAGCGCATCCATGGGCCCCTCCATGGTCGAATCCCGAATTGCTCAACGGATATCGACCAAATTTGGCACTAATATCCGGTAGCCTCCCAAGTTGAACGTAGGCGCATTTTTAATTCCCTGACCATAGTGGAACTATGGTCGACCATGGTCAACTCCTGAATGGCTTGACGGATATCGACCAAATTTGGCACGATTATCCAGTAGGCTCCCAAGTTGTGCAACGTCGCATTTTTAATTCCCTGACCATAGCGGAACTATGGTCGACCATGGTCAACTTCGTTAATGGAAATGTTAACCCCTATTTTTTATCGCGTATTCGTAATCTACGTGAAATTCTATCTACGATCGACCCTTCGGACTACCCCCGCGGTCGACCATAGCGCATCCATGGGCCCCTCCATGGTCGAATCCCGAATTGCTCAACGGATATCGACCAAATTTGGCACCAATATCCGGTAGCCTCCCAAGTTGAACGTAGGCGCATTTTTAATTCCCTGACCATAGCGGAAATATGGTCGACCATTGTCAACTCCTGAATGGCTTGACGGATTTTGATAAAATTGGGCACAAATACCCTGTAGGCTATGGGATTTTTCCGTCGTTTGTTGGTTCCACGATACTGCGTACAGCGAATCTCGGATAGCGAGCGAAGCGAGCGGTCAGGCTAGTTATGTATAATGGACGTAATGTATTATGGAAGTCATGTTATGTATAATATGTATATTTCATGTAATGTTATGTAATGTTATGTTATGTAATGTAATGTTATGTAATATGTATATTTAACGTTATGTAATGTTATGTAATGTAATGTAATGTTATGTTGCAACAACATGGGCAATTTAACGTGAACTATACCAATGCAATAAAAAAAAATTTCTGTCCGTCGCCGTACTCCGTACTTCACACTTTCCTTACACCATGTACCTACCAAAATTGATGAAATTTGGTTTGTAGGTCCCACATGGAGTCTAGTTGGTCCGCGAGGCTCGGCGTTTATTCTTGTCAGTCATCTCTAAAGGGTGTAAAATAAGGGTTGAAATCTCCAGAACGCCGTTACTTCGATTTTTTTTAAGGTTTTTGAATAGTTATCGAACTTGGGAGTTTTTTGAGACGACCCGAAGGATTGTACGTCCAGCCGTTTGTTCACAGTAAGGCCCCGAAGTTTGCACTGACAGGCTTCATCAACAGGAGGGTGAATAAAATTGTATGTACAGCCCAGATGTCATTGCTGGGGATTACCTGATTATAATCACTGATGACTGTATGAAGTCGAGTTGGTTGTTCCGTGATATTATTTCATTTGAAAAATGAAAATGATGGCTCTCTTGATGGCTCTTTAGGATTTTTTTGATAGGTACTTTTGCAACTTGAACAAATGTTGAAGTATTATTGGATAAATTATTTCACAACGGTAAATTATTACACAACTGTTCGTTATACTAGCTACGGAGATGGGGCATCTATACAGGTAAATTATTACACAACGGTTTATTATTTGCCTTATGCTTCATAAATAATTACAAATAATTAATGATTGAGTCATTGAATCCCGCGCATTTGTATGGAAGTTTAATTCCCGGGCCGGCTCCAGTACTAGATTTAGGGCTTTCCTGGGGGGAGCTCGAGGGTATTGACCACAGAAAACAGTGATCTACGCAGAAGAAGCATCTATACAGGTAATTAATAAACCTTTGTGTAATAATTTCCGGCGTTTTTGAACATGCCTCAGACGCTCCAGTATCTCGTTTCATGAAAACTATAAAATCATTCCATTAATAAATAATCTAGTTTCCTCCTTTCATTGTCATTTCCCTTAATTTGTGCACTTGATCCCTTACGTTCGTGACGTTAGAAGACATGGGAGTTGGATGTTCTCCTCCAACCGTTCCGTTTTACATCATAATAACTACTGGGAATTTAAAAGCGCTGCAAATCCCTGCACAGCGGTTTATTATTTTGTATAGAATACCCTTCCGTTACAGATCACAGCTCTATGTATAGATAACCCGTCTATACCTATAATATGACTTATGTACTATTCTATACATATTATGTAGATCGCAGACCCTCCTTAGGTTAGTACCTAATTCCGTACTCGTTACTAGGTACCTACCTAAATCACGAGTTAAATGTTGCTAAAATAATTCTGCCGATGACAAACAGTACCTAACAAACAGAAACACACATAATGAAGTTCTGAAAAGAAATTGTTGATGAGGAGTGAAAAAAGTTGCGAAAGTACCTACCAACAAACTCCAGCCCCTTCTAAGTAGATGGTATAATGAACCGTTGTGTAATAATTTACCGTTGAGTAATGATTTACCGTAGTAATAATTTACCCATCAATAATGCTTCAACGTTTGTTCAAGTTTCACTACCTATCAACAAACTCCAAAAGAGCCACCATTTTTCAAATGACACAGAACAACCAACTCGACTTCATACTCCGCCAATATAATCAGGTGATCCCTAGCAATGATTTCATCTCCGCCAAATTTCCTATTGTGGGCGCGTCTCTGGTTACGAGATTTGGTTTGAATTGTATACAATTTCATTCACACTGGAGTCGAAAATGCCTGTCGGTGCAAACTTCGGGGCCTTACTGTGAACGAACGGCTGGACGTACGACGCTCCGGATGGTCTTAAAAAACTCGCAAGTTAAAGAACTATTTAAAACCGTAAAAATATTCACGTAAAAAAAAAATGGTATAGGCGTTTTGAAAATTTCAACCCCTATTTTGAACCCCTTAGAGATGACTCACAGTAACGTCGAGCTTCGAGGACCAACTAGACAGCGAACGGAACCTATAACCCGAATTTCATCAATTTTCTTTCATGGTAACTAAGAAAAGTGGCCCGTACGGCGTACGGCGGACAGACAGAAATATTTTTATTGCAGTTTTGGATTCTACATACCTTGAAACGTAAACCATCAAATTTTGAGGGGGGGTAAGAATTTTTTGTTTCATGCTCGATTCCAATGGTTCATTATTGAAAATAATAAACCAAAAATTGTGGTTTTACAGGAAATTTGACGCTTATTACTAATACAATCATATGATTTGGTGGTTACAAATGTGGCCTTCTCTGGTTACAAATGATAATGAAATGGTAGCAGAAGTGCAGCGAAGGATACAGGCAGCTAATCGATGCTACTTTGGTCTAGTCCCACAGCTGAAAAGCAGGGTAATCTCCAGAACGACCAAGCTGCGCCTGTACAAAACCCTAATCAGACCAGTTCTTACCTATGGTTCAGAGACATGGACCCTTACCAAGGCACTGGAGGAGGACTTACGTCGATTTGAGAGAAAAGTGCTGAGGAGAATCCTGGGTGGGACCTACGATCCGGAGGAACTCGCCTGGAGACGTCGAACTAACCAAGAAGTTATGGATTTATATAAAGAAAAAGACGTCATCCAATTTATAAAGGTGGGACGGCTCCGTTGGGCCGGGCATGTCGCCAGAATGAGCCCAGAGGAGCCACCTCGAAGGATCCTAGATGAATGAATTTACGCCAAGCGAAGAATCGGGCGCCCTAAACTTCGCTGGTTGGATTGTGTTGCCTCGGATTCCCGCTCCATCCTGGGGACAAGAAACTGGAGAGCAGCAGCACAAAATAGAGAGGACTGGCGGACATCATTACAGGAGGCCCTGACCCCTCGTCGGGTTGTAGCGCCATAGACGAAGAAGAAGAAGAAAAGTGGCCCGTACGGCGGACAGACAGAAATATTTTTATTGCAGTTTTGGATTCTACATACCTTGAAACGTAAACCATCAAATTTTGATGGGGGGGTAAGAATTTTTTTTTTATGCTCGATTCCAATGGTTCATTATTGAAAATAATAAACCAAAAACGGAGCATGACATCTACTACAAATTAGGAACAAGGTTGATGAATTCTCGAAAAACCCTCGTACTGTGATGGTAAAATATCAAGCTCTTTCGCTGGTCGTTGTAGAATGGTTATCCAAAACGTTTAAGCAAAACTCCGGGGATTATGTTGATTAAGTTCGGCCGACTGACCATTACCATTAATTAGCTGGCCAATGAATAATTAATGTTGGGAAACATAAGCCGAGGTTTTCGGTGCGCACTGACGGAAAGTGGGTTCTCGGTCGGAAGTGGGCCATTCTTTGGGAACATCCTGTATAACCTGATGGTGTTACATGTATCACCCGGTGGACGGCTGTGTCGCATTAGTGTGAGATTTAGTCTTTTCAGTCGATCAGTTTTCATATAATAAGTTATTACCGAAGGTTACCTGATTGAATTAATTAGCAGCTTTTGTGGTGGTGGAGGAATTCACTGCGAAACGCAAGGTATACTCGGGCATTCCCATTCGTTTACTCCAGGATCTTTGGGAAAATTATTCATTTTTGCTTTCCTAGTCCCTCTGATTGATTGTCAGCTCATTTCGCTGGAATTATGACTGGTTCTGCACGTATGATTTTACTCGACTTCTTAAACCTATCGGTACCTTATATGTATGAATTCAAGGAAATCCTTTTGGGAGTTTGGAGACATAGGTACATTTCCCTAGTCAGCTGCATATAGTTGGGATAGAGTCCCCCACCCCCCTACCATGCACCGTTTTTATGTATAAATCATCCTGGGATATTTTCCTACGAAGTTTCCACAATATATACCTATGTATTTCAAAGTTTAATTTTGTCAGCCCTACAAGTTACATGTCGCTCACACTCACTTTTCAACTTGAGAATTGAGACAGTACCACACTGACGTGAATGTGACTAGAAGACTGCGTTTCCCCCTTTGCCAGGTTGAGAATTTGCTGGTTTAGTCCGAGCTTCGATTATCTCGGTGAACTAAAGACTGGAGGGAATGATCAGCTAGTTTACTTAGTGGATCTTCGTGGAAGTCGTTTTAAAATGTTCATACAGATCATAACTTAAATGTTCAGGTAGATCATATACTTGGAAGTGTAACTGACATAGCTACTACGACACGCATCAATCTTCAATCATTTCAAAGGGTCTAAGAAGACCGATAAGGAAATAGTTAATTAAATCCGCCTAACGACACACACTGGCATCAGGATAGGGAGGCCATGAAGCGTCATCCTTTGATTCAACCTCTCGGGACCCCACGCAGCCAACTCATCATCTCTGAAGCCAATTCAGGGAGCGACAAGCAGAGTGCCGCTTGGTGCAGATAACGAGGGCGAGCTAGGGAACTCTCAAAGAGGCCTCGGAGAAACGCCATTACCGACTCATTAGGGTTCCGAGCTGATGTACACTTGGATTACCGCATCATAACATGTACCAAACGTCCCGTCCTATTCCCCGGGTCGACTGTGTGCCTGCATTCCGTGTGATGTTTCGTTTGGGATTTCGGGGTGATGTTGCAATAATGTGTTGGTTGAGTACATTTCTCATGCACCATGCACATAAGATAGATAGATAAATTCATAAATATTTATTTCCAATTCATACAACAGTTGATGCAAGAAGCAGTAAAAACGATGGAAACTACCCTTCCGCTTCAGAGCCTCAGGCTTTGTGTTGTAGAAGGGGGGTCACTGACTGCAACGTGATGCTGAATACTCCATTCCCATATTATCTTACAATTTAATTATTACGATTTAATCATTTTATTTTATTCAACTTCTTACAATACAATTTAATTCAATTTAAGAAAATTTATCGCTTGCGAAACTTTAAATCAAAGAACTCACACACATGTACGTGCACATGTACATTGATGCAATGTTTCATAATTATTTTATCGCAAATGTTGCACGATCTTCGAATTAGGAAACTCCATTATTTTAATAAAGGGTGACTATGATGAGCATTTATATAAAATTGTGGATAGGTGAGGGCTCCACCATTACCTTCCTAACCGTTTGCCAGGCGAGGTCGATCGAATTAGGTACGCATTTTTACATTGAGGCATGTAGGTGTGTGTGTGTGAAATTTTTAGTGAATTTCACAATGCTAGAGATTAGCCGACGTTGAATCGATAACGAATTTGTTTATAACCGTCACTTGTCTACGCGTCTTGATGTGAAAATGCGTTTTGCACGTTATCTTGATGTGAACGATGCGTGTTTTGTTGAAATGTGTTTGTCACATCTTCATTGCGATAATGAAGGGAGGGATTACGGCTTCTAACAGTCACCAAAATTTGGTAGTCCAGTGAGGTAATCGTAGGTATGCAATTTATTGTAGGTATACGTTTGTCAGGTATCATTCCGCTAAGAAGTGCTACACGCAATTGTAACGGTAGAAAGGGCCTGTTCAGTTATTCATATTATGTTGAGATTATTAAACCATGAAAAATGAACTTGACAAGAACGAAATCGATTCCGTGGTATACTAATATCTTCCGCCCCAAATGCCATTGTTTTCTCTATTCTGCCTTTGGAAAAAAAAAAACAACTCGGGGGAACAAATCGCTTTTGGCCCGAAGTGGAACAAGCCGCAGGAGACAATAAGCTCAGGATCATCTTCCGGTGCAGGGCTTCAACTTCCTGTGATGTACGAGTATGTGAATAAAACCACTCCCAGAAAGAGGGGTTTCAATTTCACCCGCGCTTCACCCTTCTGCCATCAATGTTCGCGTCTATGCCAATCCATTCCTGTAGCAGTTTCAAGAGTGAACAATCCTTTCCGGAAAAGGACTCATCTGTCGTCACTCTTTGAGCTACAAGGGTTTCGCTTCGGTGCAAAGAGAACTCACGGGAGCGAGGGCTAAGCGGGGTAACACCAGAGGGGGAAAAGGAAACTGGGTCCAAATGAATTCTTCAAAAGGCATGCGCAATATGAAACATCAAAAGCGAAAATTAAACCTTCTACGGTGGTTGGAAATGCGGAAAAGTCTCATCAGGTCTGTGGTTTTGACGGTAATGCGGTATAGCGTCGGTGAATCCATTTGAGGAAAAACATAACGCCTTGGAATTAAGTTAGTGGAATGGTGAATGTGCTAGCAGTGTTTAGCATGAACTACGGTTAGGTGGTTTCATTACTATTTCCATTCCTTGTCATTCATAGTTGGTGACAGTCTTCTCATATATTTGGGGACCCCAACCTTTTTTAGTTCCATTTAGTTGTCACCTTTCCGAATGGAATCGTTACGGAAGATGCTCACTCAACCTGGGAGCTGTCACGATCGGGAAAGTCCGTACGTGATGGGGACAAGGGAGGAAAAGACGTCAAGGCTCGCTGACGAAAGCAGCAAGAAAATGTGTCCGTGTGAGACAAAATGGATGGGAGAGTTTTCAACGTGCCAATACCTCAAGTGGGGAGAAGGAACCCAACTCGCCAATTGAATAAAACCGTCCTCACATACCCCAAGGTTGACGTGCTCCTAACTGCTGGCCATTATCGCGTTTCGTACTTCCCTAACTCGCCGAGCCAACGCTGTCATTTGACTCGGAGAGCCTCTGAACAAAATGCGCTTACCGTGAAGATTACTGCAGCATAAGTCTGTAGGTGCCATATTATGCTTACTGTTGCTGAGCCGGTGTCATCTCGAATTGATTGCAAAAACGCTGCAAATCCCTGCACAACGGTTTATTATTTTGTATAGAATACCCTTCCGTTACAGATCACAGCTCTATGTATAGATAACCCGTCTATATAATATGATTTATGTACTATTCTATACATATTATGTAGATCGCAGACCCTCCTTAGGTTAGTACCTAACCCCGTACTCGTTACTAGGTACCTACCTAAATCACGAGTTAAATGTTGCTAAAATAATTCTGCCGATGACAAACAGTACCTAACAAAAAGAAACACACATAATGAAGTTCTGAAAAGAAATTGTTGATGAGGAGTGAAAAAAGTTGCGAAAGTATCTACCAACAAACTCCAGCCCCTTCTACGTAGATGGTATAATGAACCGTTATGTAATAATTTACCGTTGAGTAATGATTTACCGTAGTAATAATTTACCCATCAATAATACTTCAACGTTTGTTCAAGTTTCACTACCTACCATGAATTGTATACAATTTCATTCACACTGGAGTCGAAAATGCCTGTCGGTGCAAACTTCGGGGCCTTACTGTGAACGAACGGCTGGACGTAGACGCTCCGGATGGTCTTAAAAAACTCGCAAGTTCAAGAACTATTTAAAACCGTAAAAATATTCACGTAAAAAAATGGCATAGGCGTTTTGAAAATTTCAACCCCTATTTTGAACCCCTTAGAGATGACTCACAGTAACGTCGAGCTTCGAGGACCAACTAGACAGCGAACGGAACCTATAACCCGAATTTCATCAATTTTCTTTCATGGTAACTAAGAAAAGTGGCCCGTACGGCGTACGGCGGACAGACAGAAATATTTTTATTGCAGTTTTGGATTCTACATACCTTGAAACGTAAACCATCAAATTTTGAGGGGGGTAAGAATTTTTTGTTTCATGCTCGATTCCAATGGTTCATTATTGAAAATAATAAACCAAAAATTGTGGTTTTACAGGAAATTTGACGCTTATTACTAATACAATCATATGATTTGGTGTTTTCCGGACTGGTCCTTACCAATTTAATGGGTCAAACCCCAGTTTTCAACCTATTTCGAGTAGTTATTCTCAAGTAAAAAGTCAGTTTAATAAGTACCTACCGGTTTGGTAGCTAATGCTCAAATAATTTTTTTTAAATGGGGCGAAGTAAATGTTGAATTGAAATTGAATTCGATGTTCATTGAGTACAACACACTTGAAATACAACTCTCAAGGGTTGTTGTTTTAATTTTGTATGCATTTATTAAAATTACTATGAATAGTGATAAAACTGGAATTCAATGTTTTGTAAAGTCTACAAATATTAATAATCCAATGTTTTTGATACCGTCGTTACCGAGGCCCGTGGCGAGCGGGGGGGGGGGGGGGGGGAGGGGGGTGCTTGGATGCATTTTGGATGTCCCCTACCCGTGATTATCGAGAGCCGTGATTATTATGGTCGCCGGGGATATACAGCCGAGGACTGCACCTGGGGGGGGGGGGGGGGCTAAATTTCATATTTTATTCAAAATCTTTTAAAGCCACTTCGAATTTAATCGATCATGTCCCCCCTACCTGTTTGTATGTTGCATTTGGTAAGAATAGATCCGTCTGGTTGTCTGAATTGTGATCGGTAAAATTATAGATTTTAGTAGATTTTCTGTTTGCCTTGGGCTTTGAAATTTTTCTGTTGGTCGAGGGGGAGGGGGGGGGGGCTACATAGCCCCTGGGCCCGTCGTGTCTCTGCACGGCCTATCAGACGTCAATATCAATACCGTAAATCGCTTCATCAGGAACTATTAAAAACTTCTGAATTTTAGTTTAAATTCAGTTTCAGTTTTCCAATTTTCTTGGTTTTCTGTGGAACTTGAAAAATTAGTTGAAAAAATGACGCATCAACACGTGGTTCCACCGATCCCAGCCGCCTGTCTTTTAGACACTATCTGGTTACGGCTTTTCTAGCTCCAGCACCACACAATGCATTTATTCCCTTGGGGAATAAAATTGATTGATTTGACCAATCTTAGCTAAATAATTCATGTTGTTTACGCCCCTGTGAAACTGTGTAAGTAGTTGGGGGTGGTTTCTCAATCAAAAGCTACTAAGTTTTTCATAACTACATCCTAAATTAAACTTTCGAAGATGACAAAATTAAGTGTTTGCGGCGCATTTGTCTTGTTAGTATTAGTTGACTATTCAGTGAGCAGTGGCTGATGGTAGATTTTCGTGCTAATGGTGGAGTGGTGTGCCTAATCCAATTCTGGTTGATACGCTTTACAACAAACTCGAGGTCGTGATTAACCCTTGGCGACTCCGAATAACTGAAGCCGAAGAGCAAGTAGAACGAATAGAATAGTAAGTCACTTTGGCACCGATGAGATCCCCTCGGAATAAACATTTACTTTTGCAACCGCCTTAGTTTTACATTGATTAGAAGAAGACCGGACGAACCGGAGGTGCTAAGGTGTGAGACTGACCATGAATTATTCATTTGGGACGAAAAAGCCTTTGGAATAAACTGATAGGACAGAAAATCTTCCATTCTGTTTCTTTCGAGTCAACACACTCGACGGCTTGAAAGCTGGAGAGAGTTTAGTTTACGTTGATAAACGGGAGGCAATTCTTCTCGGGCAACATGTGGTCTCTTCGAAATTATCAATCGACGTGTAGAAAGTGGCTCGCTCCCCTTCATCTTGCTCTTTCGGAGACTTTTATAGATCGGATTCGATTCAATTCGTGATGGAGGTACTGGCATACTAAAGTTGTATCCATCTTAGCGCTTAACCTTCTTCCGGTACAAGAGGTTGTGGACAGACTGTTATGGTTACTTTACTGTTGGATTTTTATCTGCTTTTTATAACCGTGAATTTGACTTCATTGGGTATATCCCGGGGAGTCCCTGTAGGCTTCAAATTAATATTATCAGAGGCGACGAGCTATTCGCTGGTCGAG
Organism: Leptopterna dolabrata; assembly: GCA_954871275.1. NCBI lineage: Eukaryota > Metazoa > Arthropoda > Insecta > Hemiptera > Miridae > Leptopterna > Leptopterna dolabrata. The sequence continues at coordinate 18,616,321 of OX940980.1, read as the reverse complement.
GTCAAGCTTTTCAAAGCTTTTTTCTTACACAACGGTTTATTATTCACCTTATACTTGATGAACAACAACTAATAATTAATTATTGAATTATTGAATCCTGCGCATTTTTATTAAACTTACCGGACCGGTTCCAATAAGTACTCGATTTAGGGCTCGGGGTGGAGCTGAAGGGTAGGTACCGACCAAAGAAAACAGTGATCTACACAGAAGGGGCATCTATACAGGTAAATAATAAACCGTTGTGTAGGTAATAATTTGCTGCGTTTTCCAGTTGAAATAAAATTTTATTTACCCCCCAAAAAAAATCAGCGCAGTGAAAGTAATGTTAATCTATAAATTGTACGTCTTTCCTCGCCCTCTTGGCTTCAATAAACTTTTACGTCTACACATTCCATTCGTTCCTGGAGCTTCCAATTACAAGCACTCATAATTATGTGCTCACGTTTGAGGTGGACAAGTTCATATATCAGGTTGAGTTAGTAATACTCTCTCTGGCGACTTCCGTTGGGCAAACAAGCTTAGGGACTCGACCACCGGGTTCATCGCTCACTTCTTCTTTCTTCGTGAGAAGGCGTAGGATGCCCAGGATTACTTTGGCCGTAAGGCACCGGGATTAGCGGGAAACTGGCGTCCGAGAAGAATGAGAGTACGAACCATTCTCGACAGAAAGACCTACACTCTTTTCACAGTTGGAAAATCAGGTTGACAGTATTTCACTGTCATCGACCGTAGATCATGATTTCAGTAACCTCGTCGTAATGAAATCTGCCGGTTTGATCCGCGGTTCAAAGTTCTTCATTACAGGTTATACAATGTATGTACCTGAACAAACTATGGTTTTGCTTGTATAACTGAAAATAGGTGTTCTTCAGTACAAGCAACTGTCTTCAGTCCAGAAGGCGTAACGTCAATTCAATAATGTTGTGATGCTCATATTATGCTGCTTTGATGCTATAACCACGAGCTGGAAATTTGTTTATTGCCGAACATGAACCCCCCCCCCCCTCAAAATTTCTCGATTTTGAGTTGGATTTGGATTTTTGTTCAATTTCTTTTTAACCACATTATGTTTCATGCATAGCAACAGAATAATTATAGCTAGAGTTCTTGAATCCTCCGAATGTTCATGAAACTCTGATTTCCCGGCCAGTTCCAATACTCGACTTGAAGCTTTCCTGGTGGAAGTAATCACAGGAAACCGTGTTGTATACACAGAAGGGGCATCCATCCATACAGGTAAACAGTAAACCGTTGTGTAATAATTTGCAGCGTTTTTCAACGTACTTGGTAGTAAAGGCATCGATAAAATTTAACAGCAAAATTCGGGCTTTGAATTGCGCCCACGAAGAGCTCGTTTGACTTTGGATTCGTCCTTATGATAGAATACAACATGTGGATGGATGAAGGCACTTCGAACGTGACTTGGTTGATTTGCTCATGCACCATGCATTCCACAGGTCCAACAGGCTTATATTCTGTTCGTAATCTTCATTATATCGTCATGGTTATTGGTCACAGAGCTCAACTAGAAGAATAATCAAGTATGAAATCAAGGATCAAGATCAAATCAAAATCAAGGATCAAAATCAAGTAAATAAATCCTGACCTTATATATTTTTTGCCTTCCTCTGAAAAACGGGCGAATTGGTGAAATCTGGAGCGAAAAGGTAGCCGACGGAACTAATCAACCAAGTGCAGTTAGGTGTCAATCCATTAGGCAGGTCTGTTAGGAGATAAAAGCCGCAGCTAATTCACTTAAACGAGCACCGCCAGCTACTGCTTCAGAGGGGCAGTGGCCCAAGGTCGTGATCCCGAAAGTAATCAGCCGTGTTTTTAGAACCCTCACGGTCTCGGAGTCGTTAAATCAATCTTGGAACCGGTCCACTAATCGTTTAAGTTTATTTGAACGAGGTGTGAAGTGTGAAAGACATCAAAGGTGTACACAAACACAAGTGAAATCGCGGTCACTACGAGATAATGGAAAGACCATTGATTCCCACTAAGGGATCCATCGAAACACAGATAAGATGGCGGCTTGAACAATTAGCACCTACCGCAAAGTAATATTAGGTAGGTGGTAAAACAAACATCAAAACTTCGCAGTTTCCTTCCTTCAAACATTCCGATGCGTTTAGCATATTCCATCTCACATTAGGTAATTCGAGATTTTTTTCCATTTAATTGAAAATAATATTGTACGCATAATTGAGTGACAAGAAAATAATTTAGCCACCTCCAGCGTGTCTCCGTTTTACTCCTCATATATCGCCTGCATTCATTACCTTCATTACACGCTTCATTATGCTACCGTCTATTTTGTGTTCAAGATAAGTAACCCCACTACAAGAAGTAGTATAGTTGGCAAGCATTATAGTTGTAGTCACAACCTTTATATCCATCCTTCCACTAGTCTTCTTTCTCCATTTATTATAGACTTGGATTAATTATTGTACAAATGGTTCGTTACTTTTTCCGGCCTCGAATTTTATTTGAGGGTACGTAGAATCCGAAAGTATAATTTAAAAAAAAACAGTAACTCCGAAAGGGGGCGTTGGGGACGCTAGAAAAATGCTTATTTATCTAACATAAGGGCACCGGGGGGAAAGGGGGGATAGTAGCGAGGTGTACCCATGATTTCTATTTATATTTTTGACTGAAAGTAGGTACTATCCTAAGAACTTTGTGCCCAACCGCACTTTCCTACGATGAACATTTTTTCTTCTAGGAGGTTTCAGAGTTTCGGCAACAGGTGACGTCACACTTGGCAAGGTGTTCCCGCCCAGGCGGGAGGGGTGCAGAGACGTCATTATTTGGCGAAACTGAAAGCTCATAGAAAAAGAACTAGGAACCTATTCACCGTTGGGGAGCGCGATTGGTCTCAAAATTCTCACAATGGAACCCACTTTCATATAAAAATGCTACAGTAATATATATAAAGTGAAGTCATGGGTACTCCTCATTGCCGAACATTAGGGAGGTTATACTTCGACATCTGTGGCATTTTGTCCGTCTATGTGTGTGCTTTGAGGTATTCATAGCAAAAACAACGAACCTACTAATTCAGAGTCTACACAGATACAGGAAAAATGAACCGTTGTGTAATAATTTGCCATCTTGACAGTGTGGAAATCTGAATGCCCAAGTTGAAATGAATCTATAAATTTATATTCTATGAACAACGTAGCGATCCTGTCATCGGGATTTTGTGCCAGGAATGCAAGGGATGACGCATCGTTCGAATCCTGTCTGTGGAACAAAAAAATTCCTCGACCCTCTTAGGGAATGGGCGACAAAAAGGTCCTATAAATGCGCCCTCCTCAATTTACGGCATTCAAATTAGACAGCCTTTAAGGGCGATTTGTAGGGGAAAATTCTCCACACCCCATATAACTGAGTAAGAAGCGGGATTTGTTCGGGAAAAATGGGTTTCTTCGCCCTGTAAAACATCCCTTCCGCTTGTTGAGCCTTGAAGAATCGTTGGATTGGGTTTTTTTCCGCCGAAGGTCAGGCTCAGTTCATATTTAATAGGATTTCTCAGCCTTATTCTCCGGCTATGAGGGCCTACAACTGCTTCCTTGGTACGCCGCTAGCCTTTATTCCTCCCATCTTCGCCCCCTTTCCATGAGCATAAATTATTTAACGCTTCGAGTCGCCTAGGGGCTTTCACCCCCCCCATTCCCCCCCATGGCGTGTTAAGCCAAGCCATCCCTTACGTCGTTATCTTATAAACCGAAGTTCTTCCTTTTTTTTGTTCCACCTTCAACGCTTCGCTTTCCCAGACCGAAGTCTGGACCTGTTTTATCGCTATCTCCGTGTCCTTCCCTTATTCACCTCTTTATTTTTGCCCTCTAGAAAAAAAAACGAAAAAAACGCGATACTTTACAAAGAAACTCTTCATTTTCAATGTTATCGGCCAGCGAGTTCACCAATAAAGTTCCGAAAATTTACCGTCGCTGTTGTTGTCGACGCGGCCTGTGAGACCAGAAAGAGCCTCTCAAGGGTTGATCCCCCCCTCCCGTTCAATTTCAAATTGAAAGTGATTTATCGCTTTAACCTTTTGTTATCTCTTTCTTTCTCCTGGGTATCTCCAACACTCATTTGCATTACACTTATAAAACGCACCTGATATTTGATTTCATCCCATGTTTCTGCACTTTGGCGATGTAGTGTTTTTATTATTATTCTTCTAGTCCACCTCTGGGTAGTGTCTCAAACGTAGGAATTTTCATACCGCGAACTTCTACCGCAAATAGACTACAGTATTATATTCACTTGTATATTAATAATGTATGGACCTGCCCTTAGTTACTCACACCTTAGGATTCCCTTAATTTCGCTTTGGAATCGAACATAAGCATTTTTTTAACGCCTGCCCTTCCCTTAAAAATTAGGTGGTTTGCGTTTCAAGGTATGGAATTTAAAACAAAATTCTGGTAGGTATTTTCTGAACGACATACTCCGCATTTTTCTTATGTTACCAGTTGGGGTCTAGTTGGTCTGCGAAGCTGGGCGTTACAATCAGTCATCTCTAAGGAACGAAAAGTAGGAGTTGAATTTTTCCAAACGCCGTAGCTAGAAATAATATAAGGATAAGGGTTGTATGGCGTTTTTAAATTGATTCCGGACTTAACGATCTTTTGAGACCGCCCGAAGCATTCCAGTACATCCTGCAGTCCGTTCTCGCAGTAAGGCTCTGAAGTTTAAACCGAACAGCTCCGTCAACACGAGTGTGAATCATGCGGTAAACTCCAGCCCAGGAATATCATCGCAGGGAACGGTACGGATTTATAATTGGACAGAGTTATGCAAATAGGGGGTAACCGACAACTTTTCCGAAATTGAGTTTGGTACCTTTCGATTCGTCTCATCAATCTCTACGTAGTTATACAATTTCTAGCGCCATCTAGTGTAGAGCTGATAAGCAAATAAAAGGTAAGCGACACCCCCTCCCCCCACTTCTCCGCCAAAGGAAGATGTTAATTTATCATTCAGATTCAGGGTGTAAGAGACAATGCGAGGGGGTAAGTGACGCGAATCTATCTAATCTTCAGTGCAGATATACATAAGCGGCACATATTATTATTGGTGGTAACCCCGTGATTAAGGTAAGCGACACACATTATTGGTGGTATTTCAGTGAGTATTGAGTGAGATTACCCCCGTTTTGCTATACACTGTTGAGAAAAATCGTATTTTGCATTCAGGGGGTAAGCGCCAGTGCGTTTGCCAGGGGGGGATGCGGCTCTCAACCATCAGTAAACTTCAATAGCACCACAAAAAATATTTGCACCCACTTTCACCAAGATAAAACCACTGTAGCGACGACAGCAACATTCTAGCGTTGAAAACGTTCCCAAAAGTTTGGATGATGTTGCCTCCTGGGGGCCTATTCACTAAAAGAGACATTGAAAATAGATTATCTAATTTGAAAATCTCAGATTCGTATATTTTACTGAATAGCTCTCAACCCGTACCTACTTGGACGTTTTTACTCATGAATGGCTAATATGTAGGTATATATTTTTAATGAACAATCGACTTAACTATGAGAGATGAAAAAACATACATCAAAATGACCGATATGGTAGCCGATGAACGAAGGATGATACACGATCACTAACAAACAAACGAGAAATGAGAATGAGGTGTCTTTCGAGAAAAGACACCTAATTAAGTGTCTCTCTGAAAGAGATCGAAAATGCCAAGATGGCCGCCAACTCTCTCTTTTAGAAGTTACTTAATAACCCTGTACAAGGGTTATTAAGTAACAAGGGTCGAGTACTCCATGCTTGAATAGAAAACGTGGAAGAAACAGTTGATCACAGAAAACCTGTCTCAGCAGTTCAAAATTAGAATGGAACCGTCAACGAATAACGGACCCGTTGTTTGCAGAGTGAGGTTTGGAATCCTGATGGTAACCCTTGGATTTCCTGCCTTCTCTCCTTTCTATTCGTCTCCTTGAAATTAGTTTCAAACTCGTCAAATCGTGGGACTGATTCTCGTTTCCAAACGACCATCCTGGCATCCTGCCCACCTTCATTTTTCTGCTCATTTTCCGTTATGTTCAGAAACCATCAGCTTCTTTGACGGGCGAAATGTCAAAACGGAACGGCTTCAAGGGAAAAGTTCCCACGATCGTTTGTATTCACCTTTGTGATAGTACTGGATGATTGTGGATGGTGGGTTGGTAATGGGTTTCGGATTTCATGTGTAACAAGAGGGACTAAAAATCACTTTTAGGTACCTAACTACTGTATTGACTACGAACTGGCAAACTGAATTAAGACAGTTTCGTATTTGCAATTTACAGCTGTGAAATGTCCTGAAAAAGCAAAATTGTTACATTGCAAGTGCAGCTAGTGAGCATCAAGAATGTAGTTGATTTAGCTTCATTCCGGATTGGCGCAAAATGAAAAAAACGCTGCAAAGTCCTTGTCACATGGGTTTATTATTCTATTATTTTATTAGTTAACTACAGAAATGCCGGCTGTTTATTTATTGTTTCTTTCATGTAAATTAATTGAAATGGCTATTTCTGGTGGTTTCCACAAATTTTGGCCCCCAGAACTTGAATTAGGTACTACGCTCCTTTTTTTTTCTTCAAATTACTCTTGATCATTGATTGTACCATTTAATCCTCTTGATCCACGTGTTGACTCTTTTTCTAGTGTTATTATACAAATTGATGGTGATTTCAGACGATTTCGCAGGTTTTTGACTCATAAAAAATCAATTTTGGGAGCTGAACATCTGGTACAACCTCAATTTTCCACTCCTTGGTCAAAATCGACTTCATATTCGGTCTTCTCGTCCCCAAAAACATGGAATACTGTCGTGAGTCCCTCCCGGGAACACTCCTATCATATTAAGTTCTCACCAATATCCAAACGCCAAACTAAAGCTCCGTAAATAAAGATATGAGTGGGGACAGGCGACAGAACCCAGGGTTACTCAACCTGGGGCCCCACTACCAGCTCCCAGCAAGGAGCTGGAGGGAGAGGCCCCCAAGTACTATAAAACCCCGGATCCTGGCGCTCGAGATTCATTCGACACTTCCCCTAACCAGCTCTCTCTTCTCTCTCTTACCTTACCTCCCAGATGATCGGTTGAATACAGCCGCCTGGGAATTTCACCTCCTCTCTCCTCTCTCCTCCTCCTCCTTGTCTAGATGATCGGTTGAATACAGCCGCCTAGACAAGGGACCTCTCCTTTCCTCTCCTTCACCTAGATGAACGGTTGACTACAGCCGCCTAGGTGAAATTCCCTCATCCACCTCTCTCTCCTCCAAAGTCGTAGATGTTCGGTTGATTACAGCCGCCTGCGACTTTTCCTCACCTTCCTTCCACACCACCTCTCTCTCCTCCAAAAGTCGTAGATGTTCGGTTGACTACAGCCGCCTGCGACTTTTCCTCCTTCTCTCTCCTTTACCTAAATTCACTCACTCACCTTCCACGCCACCGTGATGAGAATTTTAAATTCATCACAGTGGTGAACCCGACGTTCACTCAACCTTCTTCCTTCCCACCTTCCCACCTCATGTGTCGCCCCAGTCAAGTAGTTCGGTGTCCCAAATTTTAAATTCAAAATTTTAACCAGTCAGTCTAAATTCGCAATTCTTGGCCCAACCCTCAACACTCACCTCTCAACTCAACGCACCACCGCTCCCGCCGATTGCGAATTTCAAAATTCAAAACCACGTCAAATTTTTGAATTTTAGTTACAGAAATGGACCCGAACTCACCGACGCCGCCGCTCCTGCGACCAGCTACACTGCAGCCGCCCGCCGCTGCGACATCCGACGCATTGGCCGACAACCCTTTCTCCACGCTCTCCCCGCCGACCTCTGCGACATCGGACACCGCCGCCGCCGCCGCCGCTACGGCCGCAGCCGCCGCCAACGTCATGACGGCGTCCGCTGCGTTCCCGCTGTCGCTACCCCCCTTCTACACGCACGACCCGGCGCTTTGGTTTTTCCAAGTGGACGCAGCGTTTTCGGCCGCCAACATCCGCAGCCAGAAAACCCGATATTCCCGGATCATTTCACTACTGCCCTACGAGATCCTGCTGCAGACCTCTGATATCTCCCCCGACGCCGCCGCTGCGTACGACGACCTCCGCAGCCGCCTCATCAACACCTACCAGCCGTCGAAAATCGCCCGAGTCGCCGCCCTCTCCCAACCTCAACACCTCGGCGACCAGAAGCCCTCCCACCTCTACCGACGGCTGCGACACCAGCTGCAGGGGATCATGACAGCCGACATCGCACGCACGTTCTGGTTACGTGCCCTTCCCCACCCCATCCAGATGGCCCTGGCCAGCCATCTCGACGGTCCCGACGAGCCCCTCCTGCGCCTCGCGGACACCGTGCACGACTTGGCCGCTGCGGCCGCCGTCAGTGAGGTGCGTACGCCGCGCCACCCCCCGCCTTTCCGGGACCGCACAAAATCCCGGGACCGCGGCCGGGCACCCTCCCTCGACGGCCGTCGACCACTTTCGGCGGATCGCCGACGCGACTCGTCCGCCGACCGCCGCCGCCAGCGCTCGCCCGAGCGCCGCAACGCATCCCCTCCCCGCCAGCGCAGAGGTCGATCCCCAGCAGCTGCGCGCGCATCAAACTCAGCCCGCCCCACCAACTCCGCCTACCTACCTGCGGACCACCCCAACCGTTGTTTCTATCACGTAAACTTCGGTGGGGAGGCCCGCAAGTGCCAACCCCCCTGCTCCTTCGCCCCTAAGCAGGGAAACGCAGACGCCCGCCGGTAAATCCGGCGGGCCCCCCTCCTCGCCGACACGGGGGGGACCATGCGCATACCCCCCCCGCCCGCATTCACACAGCCACCACCACCAAGCCACGCTACCCCTCCTACGCCGCCGCCACGGCTGCCAACCTCCCGGCCGCGCCTGCAGCGCCGCCAAATCCCTCACCCCACCACAAACGGAGCAAACCCTCCCCGCCCGCCACCAGGGCAACCAACCTTCCGGCCGCCACTCACGCCGCCGCTACCGTTCCCCCACCCCGGAACGGCCCCTCCACGCCCGCCAACAGGGCAGCCAACCTTCCGGCCGCCACTCACGCCGCCGCTCCCGTTCCCCCACCCCGGAACGGCCCCTCCATGCCCGTCAACAGGGCAGACAACCTCCCGGCCGCCACTCACGCCGCCGCGTCCGTTCCCCCACCACGGAACGGAACCTCCACGCCCGCCTCCAGGGCACAACCCCCTCCAGCCACCACACAGCCCGCCACTACCGTTTCCCCTCCCCGGAACAAGGCGAAACCCCCTCCTACCAAACTGGCCTGCCCCCCTGCAGACTCCGCCGCTCCCCCCCTCCGGGACGACAAGAAACCGCCTCGCGTCTCCTTCGCGGCGGACCAGCCAACACCGACCAACGTACCTACCTCCGCAATTGTGCCCAACGCCCTCCCGACCCACCAGCGACTTTTCCTGCGCTGCAGGAAAACCAATGTGCCTTTCTTGGTGGACACAGGGGCGGCGCTATCAATATTTCCTAACAACATCCTCCGTCGTCAGGCGCGCTGCTACCGGCAGCTTCTCTACGCCGCCAACGGTACCACCATCCCCTCGTACGGGACGTACCGCTCCTCTGTTTATATGAGCGGGCTCGCGTACGAGTGGGAGTTTACCGTGGCGGACGTGGAGAAGGCGATCCTGGGGGCCGATTTTCTCGCATATTTCGGTCTCCAGGTCGACGTCCGGAACGCGCGCCTGATCGACCCCGCCACAAAAACACCCATACCCGGATTCATCCATGCCATCAACCACCCCCCTACGCAATTTGAACGCCTCCTCCTCAACTACCGCCCCCAGCGCCGCCCCTCTGCCCACATCTCCACCATTCAACACCACATTGAGACTTCCGGCCCCCCCATCACAGCGAAAGCCCGACGACTCCACCCCCTGCAACTATCTAAAGCCCGACAACATTTTAATAAACTCATAGCCGACGGCATCGTCCGCCCCTCAAAATCCCCTTGGGCTTCTCCACTCCACATCGTGCAGAAGCCCAATGGGGATATCCGCCCCTGCGGGGACTACCGGCGACTCAATTCAAAAACCACGCCGGACCTTTATAATGTTCCCCACCTACGGGACTTCTCGTCGCACCTCCATGGCGCTAATATCTTCTCTACCCTCGACATTTCACGGGCATTCCACCACATCAACATTCACCCCCCCGATGTCCAGAAAACCGCCATCATTACCCCGTTCGGACTTTTCGAGTATGTTAAGATGGGCTTCGGGTTGAGGAACGCTGCACAGACTTGGCAGCGCTATATGGACAGCATCCTGCGAGGCCTACCGTTCGTCTTTTGCTTCCTCGACGACGTCCTGGTGGCCTCCAGGACGCCGGAAGAACACCTCAGCCATCTCCAACAGATCCTTGACATCTTCTCCTCCGAAGGCCTCTTGGTTAACACCGACAAGTGCGTTCTCGGCCAACCCTCCGTCCGCTGCCTCGGCCACCACGTTTCATCCGAGGGCATCAAACCCCTCGCAGACAAAGTCCACGCCATTAGTGACTTCCCGCAACCCCGCACCGTGACGGAACTCCGCCGCTTCCTGGGTATGTTAAACTTTTACCGCAGACACATCAAACACGCAGCACAACATCAACAACCACTCATACACGCCATTCCCCAACCCTCCAAAAAAAATGACAACCGCCCCATTACCTGGACCCCCCAACTCATCTCCTCCTTCAAAATTTGCAAACAGGACCTAGTAGACGCCGCTCTATTGGCCCATCCCGATCCTCACGCCCCACTATCCATCACCACCGATGCGTCCGACTGGGCCATCGGGGCAGTGCTCCATCAGCACACCGGCGCCACCCCCCAACCCCTAGGCTTCTTTTCCAAAACGCTATCCCCCACCCAAAAAAATTACTCCACGTTCGACAGAGAACTCCTCGCCATCCACGAAGCCATCAAGCACTTTCGTGACTTCGTGGAGGGCAGGCAGTTCTCTGTCGTCACTGATCATAAGCCCCTGACCCACGCCCTCCTACAGAATCGCAAATCCGCCTCCCCGCGTCGCCTCCGGCAACTCGAGTTTATCGGGCAATTTACGTCCGATATCCGATACTTGCCGGGGGCCGACAACTGCGTGGCGGACGCGCTATCCCGACCCACCCCTACCCCCGCGCCGGTGGCGGAGTTACTGCCTTTCCCTTCACCACAAATCCTAAAATCAAAGCAAACTCCACATTCCGACCCCGCCCTCTCCAATCTCATTTCCGCCTCCAAATTGGAACAGCTGCCGCCCCTCGACCTCTGGTGTGACGTAACGGCCGATACGCCGCGCCCTTACGTCCCACCGGAACTGAGGCGGCAGTTGTTCCTCCACTATCACTCCCTTCACCATCCTGGCATTCGGGCTAGCCGGGACCTTATCAAGACGCGGTACTTCTGGCCCCACATGAACACAGATATTCGTAACTGGGTTCTGGGGTGCCAGAAGTGCCAGCGGTTTAAGGTCTCGGCCCACCCCCATGTCCCGCCTCAACCCATTCCCGACTCCCTGCCGTGGGAACACGTTCATCTGGATTTAGTGGGCCCCCTTCCCCCATCCGAGGGGAAAAAATACTGCCTCACGATGATCGACCGTGCCACCAACTGGGTGGAATGCATTCCACTCTCAAACATCACCGCGGACACCGTCGCGACGGCTTTCCTCTCTCAATGGGTTAGCCGTTACGGTTGTCCGCGAACAGTCACGGTCGATCAAGGGAGGCAGTTTGAGTCCGCCCACTTTTCCGATTTACTACGTTCCCTCGGCATCCACAAAATCCACACTACCCCATACCATCCCCAATCCAACGGGAAAATAGAGCGGTGGCACTCGGTCCTGAAACAGGCCATTTCTACTTCAACAAATTCCCCTTCCTGGACCAAATCCCTCCCCTACATTTTACTCAGCCTACGCACTTCAGCCCGTCCTTCAGACCAAACCAGCCCCGCACAAAACGCATTTAAAGACCCGTTACGTCTACCAGCCGACATTTTCACCCCAAATCACACGCCGTCTATTAACAGGGAACCGCTACACTCAACAACACCGACAAACGACACCACTTATCCCAAACGATTTTTCACCACCACACACATGTACCTGAAAGAGCCCGGCATCCATAAAACTTTCCAACCACTTTATGCCGGGCCCTTTCAAGTCATTCGCACAACACACACCACCGCGACCCTGTTAATTGACGGCAAACCACATACAGTCCCGTTAGCCAGGTGTAAACCCGCACCTGTGCCAACCCAACCCACAGACACTATCAGTCTCCCACCGTCCGTTCGCGATGTCGCACCTCTTCCCAATGCACCAGTCACCTCCGTCGCCGTTTCCGGATTTCGATTCGGATCCGGAAATGGCGGCGATTCTCCGGGACGTTTTCGTCCCGGACCCGCTCTCCCCCCTACCCCCTTCGCCCGGGCCGACTACACCGCTTCTTTTCGTCCCGCCACGGATCACCGGACTACCTCCCCGGCCCCGGCGATGGAAGTACCCCCAGTGGAAAATACTGCGCGAATTTCGCACAGCGCAGGCCACGGGGGTACACCCTCCCTACTCCCCCACAGATCCCCTAATGTCCTCCATCCTTCGCGAGTTCCACCTCGCGGAACTCATGCCCCCACCGCCCCCCGTTCAAATTTGCTTGCCCCCTATAAATTTCAAACCCCCACCCCCCGTTCAAATCACCAACCTCCCCGAAATTGTCACCCCACCAAGTTTACCGCCCCCCCCGTTTTCGATTTTCGACCCCCCCGTATCAACTTCACCCCCTCCAACACCCCCCCCCCCCTCCATCGCCGGGGATATCCACGATAGTCTCCGCCGGGACGAAACGGCCCGGGCGGCGAAACGGACGGAGGGAGCGTCCCCATGTTCCCCTCGTCCCGGCGGCCAAACCCCCCGCCCCGCTATGAGCAATCACGGCGGGGCCTTGAGATTCCGGGACAGTGCAAGTGTCTTTTTCATCCACTCGCACTGTACCGGAACTCGGAGCTCCGCCGTGCCCGCCTCGCCACGAGCTCGGAGCAACCGCCGCCCCCACACAACACACTCACGCACACACTATCACTCGACACACCCAACACACACCCAGGAATCGGCGGATTCCCGTCACCCCGTCCCGCCTTGTTCCCCGAATTTGCACAAAGGTTGTAAATATTGTACATATTGTAAATATCATGTTTGTATATATTGTTCATCCGCCTCATCTCCCCCTTGCCGCTCACTTTCACATTGTAAATATCGTTATTGTAAATCTTGTTCACCCTCCTCATCTCGCCCTTGCCCCTCACTTTCACCTTGTAAATATTGTTCATCCTCCTCCTCTCGCCCTTGCCGATCACTTCCCTAAATGCCACATGTTTAGGGATCCTGACCACTGCTGTATATACTCTCACCATCTCATCCTATTTCTTCTACCTTATATTCTACCTTATATTACCTACCTTATGTTACCTACTTATGTTCTACTTCCTATGTTACCTACTTATGTTATGTTACTTACCTTATGTTCTACCTACTTATCATCTACCTACTTATAATCTACCATGTTACTACTAGTTTTTAAGGACCGCCTTCAGCTCAACCTCTGTTTGCATCGGCCCTCAGCCCCTGTCACTTTGCGCCTTCAGCTCCTCCTCTTGTTTGCCGTAGCCCTCAGCTCCTGTCATTTTGCGCCTTCAGCGACCACCTCTTGTTTGCCGTAGCCCTCAGCTCCTGTCATCTTGCGCCTTCAGCACCAATATTGGTTCAAACTGGGGGGACCTCTGTCGTGAGTCCCTCCCGGGAACACTCCTATCATATTAAGTTCTCACCAATATCCAAACGCCAAACTAAAGCTCCGTAAATAAAGATATGAGTGGGGACAGGCGACAGAACCCAGGGTTACTCAACCTGGGGCCCCACTACCAGCTCCCAGCAAGGAGCTGGAGGGAGAGGCCCCCAAGTACTATAAAACCCCGGATCCTGGCGCTCGAGATTCATTCGACACTTCCCCTAACCAGCTCTCTCTTCTCTCTCTTACCTTACCTCCCAGATGATCGGTTGAATACAGCCGCCTGGGAATTTCACCTCCTCTCTCCTCTCTCCTCCTCCTCCTTGTCTAGATGATCGGTTGAATACAGCCGCCTAGACAAGGGACCTCTCCTTTCCTCTCCTTCACCTAGATGAACGGTTGACTACAGCCGCCTAGGTGAAATTCCCTCATCCACCTCTCTCTCCTCCAAAGTCGTAGATGTTCGGTTGATTACAGCCGCCTGCGACTTTTCCTCACCTTCCTTCCACACCACCTCTCTCTCCTCCAAAAGTCGTAGATGTTCGGTTGACTACAGCCGCCTGCGACTTTTCCTCCTTCTCTCTCCTTTACCTAAATTCACTCACTCACCTTCCACGCCACCGTGATGAGAATTTTAAATTCATCACAAATACTATACCTCAAAAGCTCATTTTACTAACATGTTACTAAAACACAAAAAGTACCTATTTTTATACACATTTTCACTCATAACTCCCCTGGATATATTCCGATCGGGCTGAAAAGTTTCGGGACACAACTAGGGCCCAAATGGAGCATGTGTGCGAAAGAACGATTTTTTTAGACCGAAAATGAAGCCTGTAGACGTGATGCGGCGTACGGCGGACGGCGGACGGACATTGCATTTTTGGAATCTACACACCTTGAAACGGAAAAGAAAAAATTTTGAGGGGGTGTTATAAAAATTTTTTGCTGAGCGAATACATAGGTGTATTATTCACAGAATAATAAACCAAAATGAACCTTTTCGGCAGTGAAAGGAGAAATCCGATCGTGCTCCACACATAGTACGATTCATTATTGTATCCTAGCTTGACCTTCCGTAATACTACATAGGTTGGTATACTCAGATAGGATCAGGCTCAAACGACTGTTTCACCGATAATCAGCCGCGACAAACTTCACGAAAAGATATGCCAGGTCCTCAGTTATATTAGATTACCAAAATTGGAGGCCCCTCCCGAATAAACCATTTATTGTTTCTGTTCAAATAATAACCCCCTTAATTTTTCCCACAGAATCTAAAAATCTCACTTCATAATATTGATTTGAAAGTGTGTACATGAACGTTTGGCACACTTGCGTCTACACAAAACGTGCGCAGTCCGCAGTAGTGATGGTAACCTCAATATGGCCCACAACACAATACCCCCATCGAAGCTCTGTGGCACGAAATTGAAGATTTTGCGCGAAATCCAATTTCAAAATCTAGAAAATTGATGATTAAGTGTATTATTTTGCTGAATTAATAGTTTTTGAGTTAAATTATTTGAGTTTTGAAGTAAAAACATGTTCCTAGGCTCACACTTGTTGGTTTGCTAGATTAATAATTTCCAAACCTAATCTCAGTTCCATACGCATCATGATAAACAAAAAATCGGGTAAGTAAAACAAATGACCATTGACTCCTATTTTAACCCACAGTGACGACTGAATGACCACGAGTTGAATGACCACGAATATTTATATACCTACATGTAGCATAACTCAGTGTTTTGATTTCTTGAAAAATGAAGATAAGTTTTTTTCAAACTCGATACCACGAACTGCTGCCTCGATAAGGCGAACTTCGGTGAAGCGAATTTTCGATAACGAAATTTCGGTTCGCGGTCCCTTGAAATTCGCCTTATCGAGTCCCGACTATATTTCCACGATTAATTATATTTTGATATGCTCCCACCCTACCAAGATTTCTTGTCTCTGTGACCAGATAACTACCAAGATGACTTGTCATTATGACTTTCTGGTTCATCTGTCAGTTATATGAAAATTTTGTGAATATGTTGAGTGGTTTTCATGCGATTTGAAATTAAGTGTTAGCCTGCTTCACACAAACACAAAAAACGCTGCAAATCCCTGCACAACGGTTTATTATTTTGTATAGAATACCCTCCTGTTACAGATCACAGCTCTATGTATAGATAACCCTTCTATATAATATGATATGTACTATTCTATTATATACATATTATGTAGATCGCAGACCCTCCGTAGGTTAGTACCTAACCCCGTATTCGTTACTAGGTACCTACCTAAATCACGAGTTAAATGTTGCTAAAATAATTCTGCCGATGACAAACAGTACCTAACAAAAAAAAACACACATAATGAAGTTCTGAAAAGAAATTGTTGATGAGGAGTGAAAAAAGTTGCAAAAGTACCTACCAACAAACTCCAGCCCCTTCTACGTAGATGGTATAATGAACCGTTGTGTAATAATTTACCGTTGAGTAATGATTTACCATAGTAATAATTTACCCATCAATAATACTTCAACGTTTGTTCAAGTTTCACTACCTACCAACAAACTCCAAAAGAGCCATCATTTTTCAAGCGAAATAATATCACAGAACAACCAACTCGACTTCATACTCCGCCAATATAATCAGGTGATCCCTACCAATGATTGGCCGTATTCACAAATTCCTATTGTGGGCGCGTCTCTGGTTACGAGATTTGGTTTGAATTGTATACAATTTCATTCACACTGGAGTCGAAAATGCCTGTCGGTGCAAACTTTGGGGCCTTACTGTGAACGAACGGCTGGACGTACGATGCTCCGGATGGTCTTAAAAAACTCGCAAGTTCAAGAACTATTTAAAACCGTAAAAATATTTACGTAAAAAAAATGGTATAGGCGTTTTGAAAATTTCAACCCCTATTTTTAACCCCTTAGAGATGACTCACAGTAACGTCGAGCTTCGAGGACCAACTAGACGCCGAACGGAACCTATAACCCGAATTTCATCAATTTTTTTTCATGGTAACTAAGAAAAGTGGCCCGTACGGCGTACGGCGTACGGCGGACAGACAGAAATATTGGTTTATTATTTTCAATAATGAACCATTGGAATCGAGCATGAAAAAAAAAATTCTTACCCCCCCTCAAAATTTGATGGTTTACGTTTCAAGGTATGTAGAATCCAAAACTGCAATAAAAATATTTCTGTCTGTCCGCCGTACTTCGTACGCCGTACGGGCCACTTTTCTTAGTTACCATGAAAAAAAATTGATGAAATTCGGGTTATAGGTTCCGTTCGGCGTCTAGTTGGTCCTCGAAGCTCGACGTTACTGTGAGTCATCTCTAAGGGGTTCAAAATAGGGGTTGAAATTTTCAAAACGCCTATACCATTTTTTTACGTAAATATTTTTACGGTTTTAAATAGTTCTTGAACTTGCGAGTTTTTTAAGACCATCCGGAGCATCGTACGTCCAGCCGTTCGTTCACAGTAAGGCCCCAAAGTTTGCACCGACAGGCATTTTCGACTCCAGTGTGAATGAAATTGTATACAATCCAAACCAAATCTCGTAACCAGAGACGCGCCCACAATAGGAATTTGTGAATACGGCCAATCATTGGTAGGGATCACCTGATTATATTGGCGGAGTATGAAGTCGAGTTGGTTGTTCTGTGATATTATTTAATTTGAAAAATGATGGCTCTTTTGGAGTTTGTTGGTAGGTAGTGAAACTTGAACAAACGTTGAAGTATTATCGATGGGTAAATTATTACTACGGTAAATCATTACTCAACGGTAAATTATCACACAACGGTTCATTATACCATCTACGTAGAAGGGGCTGGAGTTTGTTGGTAGGTAGGTACTTTTGCAACTTTTTTCACTCCTCATCAACAATTTCTTTTCAGAACTTCATTATGTGTGTTTCTTTTTGTTAGGTACTGTTTGTCATCGGCAGAATTATTTTAGCAACATTTAACTCGTGATTTAGGTAGGTACCTAGTAACGAGTACGGGGTTAGGTACTAACCTACGGAGGGTCTGCGATCTACATAATATGCATAGAATAGTACATATTATATTATATAGACGGGTTATCTATACATAGAGCTGTGATCTGTAACAGAAGGGTATTCTATACAAAATAATAAACCGTTGTGCAGGGATTTGCAGCGTTTTTTTATTGCAGTTTTGGATTCTACATACCTTGAAACGTAAACCATCAAATTTTGAGGGGGGGTAAGAATTTTTTTTTTCATGCTCGATTCCAATGGTTCATTATTGAAAATAATAAACCAAAAACTGAGCAGCCTGCGCCAGTTTCAGTAGCATGAACAAGAATGTGCAGAAAATAAGTGCGAGCTCTACTCGAAACGCCAAAACCTGTTGATTTTGTACGATCAACTAATATGTGAGTAACATAACCATTTGATGACCGTTTTCCCATATGGTCCAAGATAACTGACTGATGAATTCGAAAATGGTCATATCGAAAAATGGTCATCAAAAAGGATCATATCGAAAAATGGTCATCAAAAAGGATCATATCGAAAAATGGTCATCAAATGGTTAGTTGCCAGTCAAATGGTCGTTACTCGTGCATTAGTTGGTCGAACAAAATCATCAGTTTTTGGCGTTTTGAGTAAAGCTCGTACTTATTTTCTGCACATCCTTTCTCGTGCTATTGAAACTGGTGCAAGTCCCAGTTTCTTTGTGTTTCTGTGAATCAGGCTAACAATTTTAAACCACAAGAAAACCCCTTAACATATTCACAAATGTTTCATGCTCGATTCTACAGGTTCATTACTTACCTACTGAAAATAATAAACCAAAATACATAACCAAAATTGATGAGATCACCTAAAATTGATATAAATTCATTAAAAGGGAGGAGGGAGAGGTGACTTTGGGCAGATAGACCATTTCAGTAATCGCAAATAGTTTTTCTACAAAAAAGTGGATCAAATTTAATTTTTTGTGGGTAAAAAGACTCATATCACCAACGCTTGGTATAAAGAGCTGGTATTGAAAATTTGCCACTTCGAAAATTCTTCCGTGTGGTTTTGAAGCACTGGGCACAGGCCCATGCATTGAATAGGCTTCCTTGTCAATAAAGATTTTTTTTCATTTTTTCATTCACTCATTCATTTCGTACACTTGACGTGCATGCGTTTCACTCCCTTGAACTGAAAATTGCCAGAAAACCTCTTATCGAATATCCCGTTGTCATAGGTATCACAGGACAAACTGTGTTGCCGCGGTAAGTGGTCAACGAATCGAAACCAAATCCACTTAGTGAGCCACACATCCGCTTCAGGGGATTCATCTCTCGGCGGATGACATCGGTTCGTAATCAGTCGGCGCGAAGGCGATGGGCTCCGGCTCTGACGGAGAGACAGGAGCTCGGAGCCGTCCGTTGATTAAATCATAGTGAAATCTCATCCCCCCCTCTGGAATCGTTGTGGTCCGGGTATAAGCCTCTTGGAGGAGGTCAGGTTTCGTGCTGGGGGAGCCCCCCTGTCGTGAGCTTGTCAAATAAACGGATTGAATGGCCAGACGTGTCAATGAGAGGCTTCGAAATGGGCTCGCTTCGCCGGTTGTTCGAGGATTCTCAATGAAGGTACCATATTGCGATGGAGCCAACAATGATAAACGTACTTGCATTTTGGTTTATTATTCTGTAAATAATACACCCATATAATCGCTCAGCAAAACGTTCTTATAACGGAAAGAAAAAAAAATGCGTCAAAATTTTCACGTTTCAAGGTGCTTAGATTCCAAAAATTCAATGTCCGTCCGCCGTATCATGCACACCGACTTCATTTTCGGCCTGAAAAATTCGTTCTTTCGCACAACGTTCTTTCGCGTTTTTGGGCCCTAGTTGTGTCCTGAAACTTTGCAGCCGATCGGAATATACCCAGAGGTGTTATTGGTCAAAATGGGTATATAAATAGGAATTTTTTGTTTTAGTAACATGAGCTCTTGAGGTATCGTTTTCCATGTTTTTTTGGGACGAGAAGACCGAATATGAAGTCGATTTTGACCAGAGTGGAAAATTGAGGTTCTACCAAAAGTCAGCTCCCATAACTAACCACCTAAACCTGGGTAATCGCTGAAATCACCATCAAGTTGTATAATAACACTAGAAAAACTGTCATCACGTGAATCAAGACGATTAAATGGCACTACCAACGATCAAAGATAATTTGAAAAAAAGAAAGGAAAAAAAGGAGCGTACCTAATTCGTGTTTTGGGGGCCAAAATTGGTGGAAACCATCAGAAATAGCTACCTATAAGTTATTTAACATGAAATAAACAATAAATGAACTGCCAACATTTCTGTAGGTGTCCAATAGAATAATAAACCCATGTGACAAGGACTTAACAGCGTTTTTTTTCTTCTTTATTCTGTCAAATTGTAGGTCTAACGGAGAGCTTTCCAAAAAGTTGCAATATGATGGGTCGGAAACGACCGGAAGTGGGTGAAAAACAGGAGGGGACCCTCACTTCCGCACTTGGGATCCAAACTAATCGAATTTCGAAGGTGAAAATTGGTACTCACTGGTTTTAGAAGGTGCTGAATCCGATTCTGAGGTCGGTAGCAGCAAATTCCACATCCATTCCTCATGTGCATTCAACACGCATATGCGCACATTGTTACATGGGTAGGTAGGTATACGTTTAATATTTGCACGAATTCGTGAATATTAAATTTGTTCGATGCAAATCCGTTTTAAATCATTATCCATCCCTACATTTTAACATTTATTATAATAATTTAAAATATTGTCCTTGCCAGACGGTATAGTTATCTGATCTTGGCTGCGAGATGGGAAATTTTGAATTTTGCCAAAATTGTTGTATTGATTAACGAAAGGATGAGATCGAAGATAAGCAATTTCGGGAACAACAAGTGGGCCAAATTTGAATTATGTTGTGGTGGTACGGGTAAAATCACCAGAAGTTGTACATGCAGAATGGTGCCTCGAATCAGATGTCTTTTGATAGTCAATATACTTAGCTAATTTGTTTACAAAAATCTGTCAAATTGAAGTGGGTGGGCGTGGATCAAAAATCACAAAAACTCGTCATTATCGCTTAGAAGTCCTCAAACACTACCTACCACATGTTAAAACTGCAAAACATTAGAGGAAAAGATAGGCACCCAAAAGTAATAGGTAGGTATTCATGATAGCTATGGGTAAAATTTGAGTATTTTATCAACAAATAAACCAAAAAGTATGGCGGACATAGGAAGGTGAATGAATAAAGAACAAACTACCTGCCTATATCAGTTTGATGAGTGTCGTGGTACCCCTCAGCCGCGATACCACGCACATACGGGTATACATTTTTAACCATTAAATACGGAGAAAGACGAGCTGTGCGACGCCTCGGGAAAAGGACCAGAAGGTTCCCCTCCATCAACGACTCTCAATGGGCGTAACGGCCGTTGACAGATGAGGGACGAGGTGGAGGCGCCTTTATATACCGCCCAGCTTTTCATTCACCGCTGTTATACCTAGGACTTCTCTCTCACCCTACACCCTCGCACTCAGTCACCCTCTCTCTCTCTCTCTCCTACGCTCTCGCCAACCCTTCATATCTGCGTCCCGCGGGACACCTCTTCCTCTAGCACCTGCTGTGTGGTAACCGCGGGACGCCTCTTCCTCTAGTATCTGCTGTGGTGATAACCGCGGGGCGTTAGCCATCCAAAAAACTCCCTCAACTCCCGCTCACCACAATGGGTAATTTTTTGTTCCATTACAAAGGTCAAAATCAAGTTGCGGCAATAATGTTCAAATTTTTTTATCAAAACTAAGGTAAATAATCGATAGAAGCAAGGTTGCATCTAAATTGGTACCGGTTTAGTATGCGGTCTTCCTCGAATCCGCGATCTACCATAACAAAGTCTGGTCCTCTGTGTGTCCCGTTACACACCCCCGTCACAATCCCCGATGGTACAACTCAAAAGTCTCATCGAAATTATGGTTCCCGTATCCAAGGCCCTAGGGTTTTCGGTACGTGTGCTGCTGCCACAGTGGACTTCTGAAAAGAAGGCTACCTGTTTATCTTTGAGAAACGACTTAACGTTTTCAACACAAAACAGTGAACCAGTCCGAAACATTTCATAGAGCTCCGGACCGGAGCCCAAACCCAGACGGTTGAAAGCGTTTGGAGAGTCATCAAGGTTCGATATGACAAAACAGAATGAGGCAGGTCCTTTACTGGAGAGAAAATTAATGGAAAAGCGGTGGCGCTCTGTGCTAACTTAAGACCTCTTCATTTCCTTCTTTGAGGACATGAAGAACGCATCTTCGATGACATGACCAGACCAGAAGGTAAGCTTTGCTCATTTAACCAGACCGGAGTTAGACAGCATACTAAACTGATACCTCTAAATTTCGATCATATGATCATACTACATGAGGAAGTTCTTTCTTCATAAACGTTCTTCGTTATTTTTTCTTGATCACTGTATTTTTGGTTTATTATTCTCTGAATAATACACCTAGGAATTTTTTTCAAACACCTCATCAAAATTTGTTCATTGTGCATTTCATGTGTGCAGATTCCTAAAAATGCAGTACGCAAACACGCCGTCCACCGTGTTGTCGATATATCTATCTTGATTTTCGGTCTAAAAAAATCGTTCTTTCGCACACGGCTCCATTCCAGCCCTAGTTTTGTCCCCTATCGGACAGCACCCAGACAGCTCGATCGGAAAACACCCAGGGGTGTTATGGGTGAAATTGGGTGCAAAATTAGGTATTTTTGAGGATTTAGTGAACTTGGGCTTGTGAGGTATCGTTTTCCACGTTTTTTAGGGCGAGAAAACCAAATATGAAGTTCATTTTGACCACTGAGTGAAGGATTGAGGTTCTCACGAAGTTTTAACCCTCAAAATTCAATATTTATGGGTCATAACCTGTGAAAATGGCTGTAATCACCAGAAATTTGTGTAATAACACAGGAGGCAGTATTAACAGGTGAATCAAGACAACTCAATGACATGTTCAGTGATCGAATAATTGGCAGAAATAGCAACATAATATACCGGTTTAAAACCTTCAAATATAGCTTTGTGGATCTCTTCAGTGAGGTCCGAATCGTGCCGTATTCAGTTGAGAATAATAAATAAGCCCATGTGACAAGGACTTTGCAGCGTTTTTATATTTGTGTTTTCTAATTGTGTGGTTATAATGTTTTTATTCAATGATTTCAGGTAAGTCATCAGACTGTATTCGTGAGTATTACATATTAATTTCATTATTATATCCTTTCAGAGTGTATTACCTCTGGGCTGGTTTTATCAAACACCTCATTAACCACATTTTTGAAATATCGATGCTGCTGTCCGTATGGTAACTCGTGCAAGAGCGTTCATCAGTTCTCGGTTATGAACCGCAATGTAAATCCATAATAATTGATTACCTCACAGGTCCATCGACATAGTCTGTCAGTATTTTGAACATTTACGTACACGCCATGTCCTCCACATTCCTTATCAAGGTTACCATCAAATGAGCAATTTTCATGGGTGCCAATTCTCCTTTTTTTTTAAATTCTGTTCAACGAAAATTAAGACTGATTGACCACATAATGAGGTGTTCATGTCGGAAAGTCTTGTCAGAAAACGATTGTGAAATTCGAATTTCTGAGTTTCCGCTAGAAATGGCGTAGGTATCAGATAAATTGCAGAGTAATTCAACGTAAATCCCGCTTAGAGCGCTAGTGCACCACTTTAAACGGTGTACAGAACTGCAAAGGATGGAACCGCAAATTTATAAATAAATTTTAAAAAGTCCTCAAAATTATATTGAGGGTAAGGCAAAGGTTCTTGAAGGTTGCCACGAAGTTTTGCCATTTCGGTTGTTGGATTGTTGGCAGCACTGAGAACCTTCGTCTCTGAAGCTTTGCTCCGCCTCCTTGGGCCAACGGCCAGTCAAATGTCAATAAACCTGATA
Source organism: Leptopterna dolabrata (assembly GCA_954871275.1). Lineage (NCBI taxonomy): Eukaryota > Metazoa > Arthropoda > Insecta > Hemiptera > Miridae > Leptopterna > Leptopterna dolabrata. The sequence goes on along the minus strand of OX940980.1, from coordinate 18,592,543 downwards.
CGTTTTCTTTTGCCGCATTTTTATATTTAATCACCCGCATTTAAAAAATACCTTGAAATGTGAACCATCAAATTTTGAGGGGGGGTAAGCATTTTTTTTTTCATGCTCGATTCCAATGGTTCATTATTGAAAATAATAAACCAAAACGGTTGTTTTATAAAGCAGGCTTCAAACTACGAGTATAATTTTTCCAAGAGTTCTGATTTTTTTAAATTATTATTATTATTTTTTTTTGTTAACGGAAATTTCCCATTCCAGAACTGCCATTTAAATCTGCCACTGGTATCCAATGATTCTCGCTTCCTTGGCAGTATCAGCTCCTTCGCTTCATCCTCTTCAATAATTGGAAACACCCTAATTACAATTTTCTGAGGCGAAATGTTTCCATCCCTCGAACGTTAGCAGGAACCGTACCTACCAGAATCGTTCTCTCGTCCAAATTAAACGAATTCCTTTGTCTGCTTGTCTTACCTGATCATTAACAAAGTTTAGTTATTCGACCTCTCTAAAATCGCTTTGTATCCTTGAATCATGCTAATTAGTCGTGACTTTTTTTCCTTTTCCAGCGTTCGAAGCTTTTAATGCTCTCCGTTGATGGAGAAAATTCTTTTTATTTTCTCTAACTTTATAAAAGGGCGATGGACGGGAAACGGTCTGATTGCGAGCGGCCTCTTGAAGGAAAATCAACCTCATTTCATCTGCCCAATGTCAGCTACAGTCTCGTTCAATGGGAGGGGTTTAATTAGTTTGATAGTTCATCAATTTGATGATGGGAAAAGATCCGAATCGCTTTCTCTGATCTTTTCCCGGGGGACGGCTTGAGGTTCGGTTTTGTTAGGGCCATAAGTAGCATCACTTCCGGGTTCCTCCATTTACGGAAGGTTCGTTCGCAGAGGCTCATTCTGAGGCTGACTCCGAGACATAACACAGCAACTGGTTAACCGTTTGATCAACAACTTATCGAACATTTTTATAATCAGTATGACCAATTTTGGTTTATTATTCTGTTAATAATACACCTATCAACAAATCAGCAAATTTTGGAAATCAGCAAATGTTGGATTTTGGAAATGCAAATGTTGGAATATCAGCAAATTTTTGAACCCCCCCCCCCCCCCAGAATTTTTCTTTTACGTTTCAAGATGCGTAGATTCCAAAACTGCAATGACCATACGCCGTATTATCCATATCTACCTTTATTTTCGGACTAAAAAATTGCGTTCTTTCGCACACAGGCTTCATTTGGGGCCGTTGTGTCCCGAAACTTTGCAGCCATATCGAAACACACACAAGGGTGATATGGGTGAAAAATGGTTGTAAAAATAGAGGTTTTTGGTGTTTTAGTGAACATGAGCTTGTGAGGTATCGTTTTCCATGATTTTAGGGCGAGGAGACCGAATGTGAAGTCGATTTTGACCAGAGTGTAAAATCGAGGTTCTAACGAAGTTTCAGCTCCAAAAATTCATTTTTTATTAATCAAAAATCTGGAAAATTGTCTGAAATCACCATAAATTTGTATTGTAAACTAGAAGAATTATTAACAGGTGAATCAAGACAGTTAAATGGCATTATGAATGATCGAAGATAATTTTTGTCAAAAATAGGAACCTAATTCGAGTTTTTTGGGGGCCAAAATTGTTGGAAACAATCAAAAATAACTATTTCAATAATTGCACGTGAACGATACAATAAATGAATAGCCAACATTTCTGTAGGTATGTCCAATAGAATAATAAACCATGTGACAAGGACTTTGCAGCGATTTTCCTTTCCTCCTCCTTTGTAATTGTTATGGGTAAAGTCAAGTTTTAAGCGTACTCATGAATCAGAATAGCCGGTTACTTAATTCTTCCAAGTTTTTCATTCTCGCACAGCTGATATTAATCCTGATGTTTTTTATGATTTGTAATTTTGGTTTATCAGAAATGTTTCCACATAGAACGATTTCGGCTGATCTATGACCGCCAAAAGCCAAATTTGACTCAAGTTCAAGTGTACGAGTATGAATCAGAATAATCAAAAACTTGATTCCTGATTTTTTTAAAAATGATTCCTAATTTTTAATTAATCAGAAATATTTCCACAGATCATGACGATTTTTGCCGATCTATGACTGCCAATAGTCAAATTTGACTTTTTTTTAAGAACTTTTTTTTTAAATGTTGTTTTATCTCGATTCACCATTCTGTAGGTAGGTAGCACATTTGGTAACTGTGTACCGGCGATTCGGCGATTGTAGCATTTTGATGGATATTGACCCCCAAAAATTCGAATTGGACCCACTTTTTTGAGAAATAGTTGTAATTGTTGACATATTGAATATATTGATTACTATTGAATTAGTTTTTTTCTTGTCCCATCAATATTCTGTACCACTTTATTTTAATTTTTGTTGCTATCCGCTCATTTGAGTGAATATTTGTTGAAAATATGCTATTGCATTTGGCCCGAAATTCACAGTTAGTACGTCAAAGTTTGAAAAATACTGTCATCTATTTCAGAGCATTCTGAATCAATCGCTGGATTATTTGTGTGTATAATAATATTATGTTCATGTGTCAGGACGCAAGGCTGTTTTGTGTTGGAAAGAACAATTAAAACAATAAATGTAAAAAATGGGTCAGATTTGACTTCTGGGGGCCATAGGTAAATCGCCAAAATCGATGAAAATTGCTGAAAATTTTTTTAAATCGTCATAATCTGTGCAACTTTTTTCTGTTTAATAAAATGGAGAATTATGAACAACATTAGCGTATTAATCATTCGCGCTACGAAGATGAAAAATTTGGGAGAATCGTTTTGTTATTCTGATTCACCAACTTAAAATTGAAGTTTGCCCATACTGTTAAAAAATAAACTTTTTAAATTATTTGTAATCGGTTATTTGATTAATCAGTTTCTTGGAGTCAGCCGTTCAGAATGAGCCTCTGCGAACGAACCCACTGTAATTGGAGGAACACGGAGGAGATGCTACTTATGGCCCTAACAAAATTGAGTTTAATTTGAGTTTTTGAAGGTCGAAATTGATCGGAGTGGCTGCAATCAGCGAATATTATTTTGTATAAATTTACCTTGAGTTGTATAGGTTGGTGACTCCAGACACACGACTTTTCCAGTATAGTAGAAAATAGTTACTTATTTAAAATCCGTGCACAACGGTTTATTATTTTGTACAGAATACCCTTCTGTTACAGATCACAGCTCTCTGTATAGATAACCCGTCTATATAATATGTACCTACTATTCTATACATATTATGTGAATCGCAGACCCTCCGTAGGTTAGTACCTAGCCCAGTACTCGTTACCAGGTACCTACCTAAATCACGAGTTAAATGTTGCTAAAATAATACATCCAATGACAAACAGTAACTAAAATGGCAAATAGAAACGCAAATAATGAAGTTCTGAAGGAAAATTGTTGATGTGGAGTGAAATAGATGCCCCTTCTGCGTAGATCACTGTTTTCTGTGGTCAATACCTACCTTCGTGGTGAAACATAATGCACCGTTGTGTAATAACTTGCCCATCAATAATACGTCAACGGTTGTTCAGCAGAAGTACCGATCAACAAAATCCAGCCCCTTCTTGGTAGATGAACCTTTGTGTAATAATTTACCGTTATGAAATAATTTACCATTGTGTAATAATTTACCGTTGTGTAATAATTTGCCGTTGTTTAATAATTTACCCATCAACAATACTTCAACGTTTGTTCAAGTTTCAGAAGTACTTACCTTCAAAATCCAATAGTCCATGACTTATCAAATGAAATAATATCGCAGAACAACCAACTCGACTTCATACAGCATCCTTGATTATAATCAGGTGCTCCCTAGTGATGATTATCTGGGCCGGATTTATACCGTTTGATTCACGATCGTGTTGACGAAACTTTTTGGTGCTCACGAACGGCTGGACGTACGATGCTCCGGGTGGTCTCCAAAAATTGTTTAGCTCAAGAAAAATTTAATAACGTAAAAAAAAACCATACCCTTCAATCGAAAGTTTTCGAGATACGGCGTTCTGTAAATTTCAACCCCTATTTTGAACCCCTTAGAGATGACTGACAGTAACGTCGAGCTTCGAGGACCAACTAGACCCCGACCGGAACCTATAAACCGAATTTCATCAATTTTGTTTCATGGTAACTAAGAAAAGTGGCCAGTACGGCGTACGGCGGACAGACAGAAATTTATTGCAGTTTTGGATTCTACATACCTTGAAACCTAAACCATAAAATTTTGAGGGGGGTAAGAATTTTTTTTTTTCATGCTCGATTCCAATGGTTCATTATTGAAAATAATAAACCAAAAAATGTATTAACTAATACTTAAATGTTGATAAAACATTCGCTCAAACTAGAATGCGGGGAAAAGTGGTGCGATGACCATTCAGACCATGTTGTTCTCTGCGGAGGATAACAAGAGCGGTGGCTCTCGAAACCCGAGAGAAGTGGGCGGATTTGGGTCAGACGTTTCTCTCTATCTCTCTATCTCACTCCCCCGTATTATTCGTGAGAGGTGGGAAACAGGCGGAGCGCACACGCCAGCGCTTACGTGCGTACACAACAAACTGTCGGATCCGTCGGAGGAGGAGGAGGAAGAAGAAGAAGAAGAAGAAGAAGAAGAAGAAGAAGAGGGCAAACAGCGCACACGGAAGGGCCCTCGGGCGTCGCGGAACGAGGCGTTGAGAAGCCCGGATCGACGCCCGGCCTCGTTACAACTAATACAAAGCAAATAACGCGTTATCGTAACTCACCTCCTCCTCGCCCCTCCCGACGAGCGCTCGTCACCCTCGGAAACCCGTTACGACGGGGGACATGCAAATAGCGTTTGGGGAGGGCACTTCCAGCGCTTACTCCCCGCTCTGATAGGCGGTGAACTCCCTCCAACCCCCGGGCGGCATTTCACAGCCCGCATACACCCGTCTTGTCGTGTGTCGCCAGGGGTTTTCTGCCACTTTGCAGAAAAGTTTCCCTTTTTGAGAGAAATTTACGGTCTTCTGGGGAAAAACGCTGCAAAGTCCTTGTCACATGGGTGTTCTACTGGACATACCTACAGAAATTTTGGCTGTTAATTTATTGTTTATTTCATGTGCAATTATTAATTAAGTTTTTTTTTCATGGTTTCCACCAATTTTGGCCCCCAATAACACGAATCATGCTCCTATTTGTGACAAATAATCTTTGACCATTGATAGTGCCATTTAACTGTGTTGACTCACATGTTGATACTACTTCTAGTGTTATTATACAAATTTATGGTGATTTCAGACGAGTTTCCAGGTATTTGACTCATAAAAATGAATTGTGGGAGCTTAAGGGGCTTAAGGCATTAGTTAAAACTACAAGTACAGTGCGTAATCTATCTAGAGCCTCCTCTACAGTTTTGGAAACAATTACAAGTTCGTCCATATATTATATGAGATAGCAAACTGGTGAGCTAGCTCCCCCAACGCATTCAAGATAGCACGTTGGTACACTGAAGGCCCATTTCGCAAGCTAAAGGGGACTGCTACATATTCCCACTGACCGTCTGGGGTCACAAAGGCAGTTCTTTCTATTAATTCCGGGTGCACAGGGTCTGGTTGAATCCACCTGCCACGTCGAGGCAGGAGAAGAAATGTGCGCCCCCCAACCTGACAATTTGGTCTGATATCATAGGTAAGGGAAATCAATCTGGAACTGTGTTGTTTTTAAGCTCGCGTTAGTCAACAACCATCCTGTCAGAGCCATTGTTCTTCTTCACCAAGAGGATAGGACTATCAAATGGAGAGCAGCTGGGCCTAATTATTCCAGCTGACTGTAAATCATCCACAATTTTTCGTACTGCTTCACGTTCTACCGGACCTAGGCGATATGGTCGTCTTTGAACAGTTTTTGTTGGATCGATCAAACGAATTTCAAGTTGTCCCGTAGTGACACGAGTTTTTGGTAAACCATTTGTGAATTGACAAATTGACAAATCCATTGAGGATTGCAAGAAGCTGCAATTTATGATTACCAGTCAGGTCAGTATTAATGCTGTCAAATGAGACCGGATTCTCAGTTTCTCTAGTACATTCATTAATAATCATGGAGTCAGAAATTGACTTTGTCAACGAACACCCTCCTCTGAGAGGATTTCCCGACCTATCATGATGGCACGCCATAGGAAACGCTCAGGTAGTACATGAAAAAGTATATCAATCTTGTGGTTGTCAATACAAACCTCCGAGCAAATTTGAGAATGACATGAAACATTTGAATTACCAATATCAGTTAAGTTGATTAAGCTGTTAAAGCGAGGTCCAGCAAACTTATGAGCTACATTATCTTTCATTAGAGAGCACTCAGCACCTGAATCAAATGTGTAAGCGAATGACTCACCATTGTGCATGAGAATGCCAGATGGATTTGCCTCACAAAAGTCCACTCTGCGCTCAGTTGGAACAGGTTCTTCGGAGTTAGCAGCTGAGGCTGAAGCCCTGTAGCTGGCTTGAATATGCCCCACTCCTCCACAACGGAAGGGCTGGGAGTGAAGATGGCGGTCGAGCTTGGGCTTGATTCAGAGATAGTCCAGGCTTGCGGTAAAAACAGGACTCAGTTTTATGGTTTGTACGAGAGCAGATGCTACATTTAGTTAGGCTGGGGTTTGGGGCCAATCTCTGGCGTTTGACATCAAATGACAGAGCAGATGTGGAAGTATGGTGCCTCTTGTGGTATACTATAGCCTTCAATTCACGGAGTAGTGTGTCTCGATTCTTGATGTCTGATGTGAACACAAGTCGTTGAATCCTTGAGTCGAACTGGGAAAGATGAGCCAGAACAGTGGCAACAGCAGCCTCCTCAATGTTCAAATGTTGCCATCCAGCACACAGAGAAGAGAGAACACGGCCTGCATAGGCACTGTAGTTTTCACCTTCATTAGGTTTGCCACTTAGAATACCCAGCAATGCAGAAGCAGGTGTCTCAGTTCCAACATACTTGGATAGGAAAAAAGAGATGACTTACAGTAACGCCGAGCTTCGAGGACCAACTAGACCCCGACCGGAACCTATAACCCGAATTTCATCAATTTTTATTCATGGTAACTAAGAAAAGTGGCCCGTACGGCGTACGGCGGACAGACAGAAATATTTTATTGCAGTTTTGGATTCTGCATACCTTGAAACGTAAACCATCAAATTTTGAGGGGGGGTAAGAATTTTTTTTTTTTTTCATGCTCGATTCCAATGGTTCATTATTGAAAATAATAAACCAAAATCAGGTCTATTTCTCATTCAACCATCGTAATACACAAATCGTGAGATCCCAGGTATTGCTAATCGATGGTTTGGCTTTGAGTCCGATCGGTTCAGCAATCAAACGTTACAGCTTATCGTTTGTTCGGGGCGCACGCCCTTCAGAGATCTCCGAGTCACGCGGAAACCAAAGGCGGATTGCGGGAAACTGTTTGCTTTTAAGGCGATCGTAATCAGGTATTCAGCACATTAGCGGAGTTGATACGGGCGAGCTTTGATCCGCCTGTTAGTTCAGCTCCTCCGTCGCATCTCTTCCTTCGAGAAATCTCGCTCGGATGTGGGCTATCTCCGTTCCCCCGTTAATGCGTCCTCCACGATGGTTTTCCACCTGGTGAACAGGTTGGTAGGTGAACCTCCCCTGCCAGGAAATGTACGAGTACCTTCAGCTCTTCATCACCAACTCCCCAAAATGAATTACAAAATGACGTCATGTGATTTTATAGACATTTTGGGTGATTAAAACATTTTGTACATATCTTATGATATTTTTACCACCAAAATATCTTATTTGGCCCACTCATCATTTCAAAATATCCTTCCGTCAAACTCATCCTTTCGTTTTTCATTACATACATTGTGGGAGAAATTTAGAATTTTCATATCTTAGCCACGGTCAGACAGATATAGTCTGGAATGGCACATAGGTAAACATAATATATTTATCAACATAAATAATATTTTTAAAATCTGGGGATGGATTTAGAATGGAAACAGATTACAAACGAAACAATTTTCAAAATACTACTAGGTACTTCAAATGTAGAATTAACCGAATTATTGTATAATGTAAAATTTAGAATTAACCGCATTAGTGGGGATAATAGAATGATGATGCGAAATAGGAAAAGACTGTTTCAATAGTAAAATGGACACTACCACCAAATGTTCCTCCAAAAAATGCTTCGCGATAGTCAGCAATAGCTATTTTATTTATTTATTTGTATTAGGTATATGAAAATTGTTAATGTCCAAGGATGTGTTTAGCTTTGGAATATAATAGAAACGAAAAGGGTTTAAAAAACGCTGCGAAGTCCTTGTCACTCAATAGAGTTATTTAATTGTCTTGATTCACCTGTTGAAACTTTTTTCTAGTGTCATTATACAAGTATATATGGTAATTTCAGACGATTTCCCAGGGTTTTGACTCATGAGAAAACTAATTTTGGAAGCTTAACCTTCGTTACAACCTCAGTTCGCACTCTTTGGTTGTATTTTGATCGGGCTGCCGAGCTTCGGAGCACAACTAGGACGCAAATGTTCCCAAATGGGGGCCCAAACTGAGGGCAGAAGAACGACGATTTTAGACCAAATATTAACGTAAATTTAAGGCTGACGCTTCGTTAAACCTTGATTTTTCCACTCTTTGGTCAAAACTGACATCATATCCGTCTCCTGGTCCTAAAAACATGGAAAACGATACCTCAAATGCTCATGTTACTAACATGTTACTAAAACACAAAAAGTACCAAACATACAAGCTCATTTTAATAAAACACCAAAAAACCCCATTTTTTCTCCCATTCTTCACCCATAACACCCTTGGGTATATTCCGATCGGGCTTAAAAGTGTAGGGACACAACTAGGGCCCAAGTGGAGCCTGTGTGCTAAAGAACGAATTTTGGTTTATTATTTTCAATAATGAACCATTGGAATCGAGCATGAAAAAAAAATTCCAACCCCCCCTCAAAATTTGATGGTTTACGTTTCAAGGTATGTAGAATCCGAAAATGCAATAAAAATATTTCTGTCTGTCCGCCGTACGCCGTACGGGCCACTTTTCTTAGTTACCATGAAAAAAAAATTGATGAAATTCGGGTTATATGTTCCGTTCGGGGCCTAGTTGGTCCTCGAAGCTCGGCGTTACTGTCAGTCATCTCTAAGGGGTTCAAAATAGGGGTTGAAATTTTCAGAACGCCTTATCTCGAAAACTTTCGATAGAAGGGTATGGTTTTTTTTACGTTATTAAATTTGTCTTGAGCTCAAGAATTTTTTGAGACCAACCGGAGCATTGTACGTCCAGCCGTTCGTGTGCACCAAAAAGCTTCGTCAACACGATCGTGAATCAAACGGTATAAATCCGGCCCGGATATCATCGCTAGGGAGCACCTGATTATAATCAAAGATGCTGTATGAAGTCGAGTTGGTTGTTCTGCGACATTATTTCATTTGATAAGTGATGGACTATTGGATTTTGTTGGTAGGTCCTTGTGAAACTTGAACAAACGTTGAAGTGTTGTTGATGGGTAAATGATTACGCAATGGTAAATTATTACACAACGGCAAGTTATTACACACCGGTAAATTATTACAAAGCGGTAAATTATTACACACCGGTTCATCTACCAAGAAGGGGCTGGATTTTGTTGATTGGTACTTTTGCACTTAAACAACCGTTGAAGTGTTATTGATGGGCAAGTTATTACACAACGGTTCATTATAGGTATTGACCACAGAAAACAGTAACCCACGCAGAAGGGGCATCTATTTCACTCCACATCGACAATTTTCCTTTAGAACTTCATTATTTGCGTTTCTTTTTGCCATTTTAGTTACTGTTTGTCATTGGCTGTATTATTTTAGCAAAATTTAACTCGTGATTTAGGTAGGTACCTAGTAACGAGTACGGGGTTAGGTACTAACCTACGGAGGGTCTGCGATTCACATAATGTGTATAGAGTAGTACATATTATACTATATAAACGGGTTGTCTGTACAGAGAACTGTGATCTGCAACAGAAGGGTGTTCCGTACAAAATAATAAACCGTTGTGCAGGGATTTGCAGCGTTTTGGAATCTACGGACCTTGGAACGTAAAAAAAAATTTTTTGTGGGGTGTTATAAACATTTTTTGCTGAGCGAATACACAGGTGCGTTTACAGAATAATAAACCAAAATGCATGTATGTAATAAACTTTTTTCCATGCAATATTCTCGTGGACAATTCGTTAAAAGGTGGTTATTTATATTTTAAAATAATTGTCGTTGTGGGGGGGGGGGGGAGAATATGGGAATGGAGCTGCGAAAGGGATTGTAAGATAGTATGAATCCGAGTGCGTGTTCAGCTGTTGGCTCGGAGGAGCTCACAAATCAACTCCATTGATCCTCACAGGTCTTCCCGCCAACACCCCCCCTCCACAATAGGTCAGTCGGAAAGAAAAAAAGTCGGTTGGAACTAACCTATTACTCGCCACTCTCATTACAGCCTTCTCTGCCTTGTGATTAACACTTCAACATTCTTCTCCTCCCTTTCAAAATGTTTATAAACGTTTCGGTGTCCGGTGAACGCGCTTTTGTTCGTTGGCATTTTGTACCTTGATGACCAGTCAGCTCCAATACTCGTTTTCTTGGGCGGTTATTCGTTATTCGGTTCTTGTTCAGCTGGTTACGGACATACTCGTACAGTACAAAGCATAATTACAACATACAGTTGACAACTATTATTACATGTTAACCCGTTTCAACCATCCGTGGAACAACCATTTAGTCCTATTTCCCCTAGGGTTGTTGTAACGTGACATCAACATTCTTATATTATTCTGTATCATCCAAACCTCAAAACTTCTGCATCGTTCAATATGATTCATAAATATAATCAGCTGGGGTCTGATTGTTTCACTAAGCAGCAAGTTACAAGTCGATTTTGGTTTAGGTAATATTATTATTTTCAGTTTTTTTATTTATTATTTGTACTCTCGGTATCAAGCATGGAAAATAAATCAAAATATGATGATTTCCGTGTCAAGGTACGTAGAATCCGAAAATGGAATTGAAAATGAGGTAAATTCAAGAATTATCATGAATTCTGTTTGCATTTATTCTCAGTAGTTTATGATCTGACATAGAAGATAATTGGGCTAACCCGGGAAAATATGCCTTCTTAATATTTTGAGAGACACAGGCTTTGAGATTTTAAAAAAGAGGCGGGGAAATGGGGCCCTGCTGTTGTCTAAGACGAAGATTGTACAGATTTGGGTTCTGATTGGCTGGCCGGTGGCAGCAGATGGGAAGTGGCCAGTCGAAGTCTTATGTCCGTGTGACAGGCGGCTTCTTCGACTGGCCTTTTTCTTTTGAAGAAAACCATCATGCTTAAAGCAACTTTTCCCTCAGCTTTTCAACTTTTTCAAACGCGTAGAGGAATATGATTATAAAATCAATACCAAACATCTTCTTTGTGGATATTATATAACATGATAATTGCCCATTCTGTAAGTTATTTGGTGTTAGGTCATGTTATTTTACTCGAGTTACAAAACTACCTATCAACAAAATCCAAAATGAGCGTCTTTCTTCAAATGATATGACATCACGGAACAACCATCACGATTTTTATAAAGCCTTGCATGATTATGATCACCTGTTCCCTAGCGATGGTATCTGTGCTGGATGTGTACCGATTCAGTCACACTCATGTTAACGAAGCCAAACTTCAGAGCCTTCCTGTGAACGAACTGTGTTCTGTACTATTGGTTCTGTGGTCTCAAAAAATCCATAAGTTCGAGATCAATTTAAAAACTTCATAAACTTCAATTTAAAAAATCATACCCTTCTGTAGAAAGTTTTTGAGCTACGGCACTGAACATTTCAACCCCCTATTTTTCACCCCTCAGAGACGACTGACCGTAACGCCGAGCTTCACGGACCAACTAGACCCCCAAGTGGGAACCGAATTTCATCAGCTTTGGTTCATGGTGTTAACTGAGAAAATTGCGAAGCAGAAATTGTTTAATCCCATTTTCGGATTCCACGTACCTTTTAAAATGCATAACATGTGTACGCATCATATTTTGAGGGAGGTTAAAAAATTTTTCCCGTGCTTGTTTCCAAAGGTTCATTAAACTGAAAATTATAAAAGAAAATCATCCAATAACAGCCCCACAAACGACTTCTTCCGCCACCAAAGAGACATCAGTTTCTCTGTCGTCATGGATCATGTTACTGTTACTGTCCATCCTTAGTACGAGTAACTCTTATTTCTCACTAGGTAAATGTAATATTTTTCAAATAATTATCAGAAAATCATCCTATTTACTCACTGCCGTGATTCCCTCTCAGAATCCACTCCTGTAATATTGTGTGATTTTACCAAATAAACGTGGAGAGCGTCGAGCTGGTAAACAACACGGGGTCTCCCCAACCGCCATCCACCTCAAACGACCGTAAAGGCCGACTGTGGAGCTGGGACAGGTGGAAAAGCTCCTATAAAAACTCGCCCTTCTGGCCCAGCTCAGCATTCGACGACTCGACCCCGACTTGCGACTTCTCTCTATAGAACCTCGAACCTCTCTCTCTCTCTCTCTCTCGCGAATCCCTCCCTCTCCCCTTTTCTCTCTCTCTCATACGCCTGCTGTTGGTGAAAACCCCGGGATACGTCCCTCTCCTATAGCACCTGCGCTGTTGGTGAAAACCGCGGGGTACGAGCCACCTAATTCCGTGGCGAGTTAGTCAAAAGACTCCATAGGAGCACTTCCTGCCACATCCATCATCTCACTCTTTTCACCTCCATCTCTCATCCTATCCAAAATTTCGTGACTAACTCACGACTTTCTGGTGACCCCTTCTCTCCAACCTTCTGTCTTGAAAACCCGCCGTTCACGACAAGTGGTGATACCCGTACACCACAGTGGTGACCCCGACAATTGAATCCACCTTTTTCCCTTATTGTATTAAATTGTATAATAATCTTAGAGCGTTAACACGACGGTGGCGGCTTATATTGACTTGATCCTGTTTAATCTGTGTGATTAGCTTTCTATGGACGCTTATGATCTCCAAGGGTCTATGAGAGCAATTGATGAGAGTGATGAGGGGTCTGAACAACCCCTCATCACTCCGCCATCGCTCCCAGAACCTACATCAGGCCTAAACCACGTTCATTTCCTATACAATTTGTTTTCTAAATTGTTCGAGCGTTTGCATTCTACTCCAGGGAATTGCGTTGTTGTGAAAAACATCTCACCCTCCCTCGTCAATTTCCATTTTCCATCAATTACAGCAGAGCGCACACATGTAAATAAAATGTAACCTTGAAAAATTAGACCGACTAACTTTTTTTTCTCTGTTTTAATCTGATAGGAAGGCGTAGGGGTTGTTTGTTAAAACATCGTAAACCCATTACGGAGATAAAGGACCCTCTCGTTTGCCGACAGCAGTAAAATCGGCGGTAAATCATCGGGAAGTAAATCCTTTTTCACCGGAGACGGTTCAATATTCAGTCTCACGTTTCCATCAGTCGAACGATGAAACGCTCAATCATTGATGATGTTCTGAATTTTTTAGTCTGAATAACATTGAATTTAAGGGCGGCAAGATTTTCTTCTTAACTTCCTGTATTCATTGACAAGATTGCGAACTACGTGTTACTTTTGTCTTCAAGGTCGCGTTTAACATCCAGAAAAACTTCACTGCGTCTGTTGTCAGTACCAAAATTTCTTCGGGCTGAGCCAGAAAAATGGACGGGAACTTGTGTGACGTCACAAATTTCTGGTCACCCAGGCATGGAGTGTGGGTGGGGGGTGACGTCACTGCCCCGAATATCTCGCTGAGATCTTTCATTTGTGAAAAAAGAATATAGACTTTGTCCACAACCCATTCTTCAGTGAAACAGTCATTCGCTTTCTTAAATGATAATTATATTGATCTTAGTAGGTGAATAACAGTAGTGATAAGTATAAAAATAATAACATTAAGTAATAATAATGTAAAAATAATAGCGTTATTGTCGAACATAAAATAAACGTTTTTGACAAAAGTGATTTGTAGAGATGCCGCATCCTCATAAAAAATAATGCTAAATAGAAACTCCAAAAATAAGTATGAGGTCGGTAACAGGTCACCGCAGTAGTGTTCAAATATTTCGAGTCTGTTGTACAGCACTCCTACTGGAATTAACAAAAATCAAGAGAACATAAATAAAAATAATTAATACGAGCGCCACCTAATTCGCTGGTTCAGTTAGTACCTATTCAATACTGCATGAGCTCCATCTCGCTGGATACCCAATTTTTTGCAACATAAACTATTTAGTTTAGTTTGTGGTTTAGTTGCTCTTTTTGCTCCAAAACTTAGTTTAGTTTTTGAATACGTCCTTAATTTTCTCATTACATGCTGCTAATATTGATGTACATATCTATTCAAGAACACTAGTTGAATTTATCGATGGCTAAAGGTGCAGTTGGGTAGAATCGCTTCTGAATTATTGTCCAGACAGTAGGTATATTAGTATTGTCACAGTTCAGTACTGATCACTATCTGCTCCATTAGTAGTATATTCTTCTTTTGTTTCTGTAGTTTTGTTCCGTCATCTGTGACAACATAATGTTGACGAGTGTATGGATGTACCTGTGTCCAAAACGCAGTGGACAGTAGTTAACTAACAGCTGCCTGTATGCAACTTACAGAATAGTTCTGTGATTTTATCCACTATCGTGATGCTACCTATGTAATATTTTCCATCAACATTCTGATGTAGTAGCTCACTTGGAACCACAGTTCTGAACCTCAAACAGAAACTACTTTCAGTAGGGTTCCATGGAATGGATCCAATTAATTCCTTCACATCTGCCATGTACGATGCATCTGAAACCTAATTGTCCACAGTCTCTCATCAAAACAACTGTTCGCCCCAGGTAAATATTTCGAAACGCTGAACCTCGAAATTGGCATCGTCACATTTAACGTCCCACATTTCACGTCGAACGGTAAATGCGGCGGCCCATGTATTGAATTGGGTTCAATTCAAAGCTTGGGACCTCGAACATTTAAAGTAATAATATAACTTCTGAACGCTGTGGAAAGGGCTTACAGTGCGTGTGAAACTTTTATCAGATGTTTTCCCTTCACCCTGTTCAGTAGAAAAGTAATGGAAGTTATCAAAGAAGATTACATAAGTATGTCTTAATGTCAGTTTCATAACACTTACAGTTCGTAATTATTAGTTTATAATCACCATAAATTATTCAGGCTGTTACATATTAGACGTTGTTGGCAGTTACTAAATCTGTAACGATATTTATGGAATGATCTTTTTCCTCGCATGATTTTGCTCTCTGATCAGTTGCCAAGTACGTTTTTGCAACGTATCAAAATTTTATTATTTGCTGTGTAAATTCACCCTTCGTCCTAGGCCACTCTTTTGTACTTAAATCTGTTTCTCATAGAAATTATTATTACTTTAGTACTACACTCTAAATGCCCATAACAATACCAAAGAACGGTCTTAAGATCTAACGGTAGTAGGTGAAGGTTGGCCTCCAGTTAGTGTAGTCAAAATTCATCCAAATTAAACATTAAGTTTGGTTTGCCCCAGCGCAGATATTATACTCTCTTGCAAAACCTTAACTTTCGGCCCTAATTTGAGTGGGTTTCGAGGTCATGCTTCTAATAAATTACCTTGAATCTGCTGGGCAGTTTTTGCTCACCTTCGAACTTCAGCTAACTACTAGTCAAATAGCGACTTTTTGCTGAGCTCTTATTGTGATCTGTCAGTTCAATAAAGGGACGAAACCAGGAGAAAGACCTCCATTAGCCAATCTGAGTGTGGTGAGGGCTAGGTAGGATAGGCTTGGGTAGGTAGCAGGAGAGAGGAGGATGTGCCCCTTGGGAGTCTTTTATGGTTAGCTAACCCCCCGCGGTTATCACCACAGCAAGCGTTAGCGGAAGGAGCGTCCCGGGGTTACCACCACAGCAGACGTTAAAGGAAGGGATGCTAACACGCCGTGGTTATCACCACAGCGAGCGTTAGAGGATGAAGCATCCCGCGGTTACCGCCACAGCAGAGGCTAACGGAGATGGATGCTAACTCCCCGCGGTTATCACCACAGCGAGTGTTAGAGGGTGAAGCATCCCGCGGTTACTAACACATCAGACGCTAAGGGTGATGGAAGGTCAGGCGAGAGAGGAGGCGCAAGGTGAGAGAGAGAGAAAGAGAAGTCTCCGTTAACGGCCGTTGAGTGTCGTTGGGAGTTCGATGGACGGGGACCCTTCTGGGCTTCAACCGAGGCGTCGCACAGCTTGTCTTTCTCCTTGTTTAATGGTAAAATCTGTAAGTTAAATGTGAGTAGTATATGTGTTAGATTTGAGGTAGCACGACACTGAGTATAGTAGTTTTCCTAATGCCGGAGGCAAAGAAAGGGAGATAGAAAGAATATAAGGCTGTGTTTGTCACGCTACCACCAAAATGGAGGGAGGAAGTCCTAATCATGGCACGGATGGATAGGGGTGATCGTCAATATGGCCGACGGTAGTTTCTATTAGTTAAGGGTTTTCGTGACCATTCGATTATCGCAAAATCTGAGGTTTTCAGGTAATTTTAGCTTCCCAGTGAGTTGTGAACGATTTTTTTGCTGAACTTATAATAAGTGGAGTAAAAAGTGCAGTCGAAAACAAGTAGGCAAGCCACTCCATTTCAACCTTATCTCGGAAACATTAATTTATAAAATCATCCTCCAAACTTACATTCTTATGTACGTTGTTATTTTATTCCCCCCCCCCCCCCCCCCCCCCCCAGTTAGAAAATAATAGAAGGCCAGTGATCGAATTACAACTTACCGGCTTCTTAGAACTAAGATTAGAGACGAATTGACTCGAAAAACGGGGAATGTCAATGGATGGATGTCCGGATACATATTGTCGATACGACTGTATCGATTGCCTTACAGTAATCGCTCACAGTGGCTCTTCTTCTCTGTCCTTGTGCATCTTTGAAAACGCCGTTCTGCCTTAAGATTATACAATACAAGCAAAATAACATTTTGGAGGTTGAGGACAGCAAACAAGTTGTAGATGAAATGTTGCTCAGGTAACGTCCATTCACCTATCCATGTGTATATTCAGCGTCCCGTCATCGTGATCGGCGTTCAAACGCCCCTGAGTTCACGGTATCGCAGCGAAATATTATAATGATAAGATGATAATTATTATTTTGTCATGGTGTAGAAGAGTGTAGGGCCAGAAGGCCCTTAAATTTTTGCTCATGAATAATAAACGGAATCAGTCAATATTCACGTTAATGTAAATCAACAAATGGATCCAAAATCAACTCTTGCGGTACATCGCACCAACGAATGTCGAGGCGTTTTAGAGGGCCACTTTCAGAAGTGAGGACGGGTGTGTTTCAAAAGTGATCAATCAAATCCGGCCGCTCTCATTCGGGTATTAGCATTTCCCTGCGCGATGCTAATTCAAGAGAAATTGCACCTGTGTATGACAACTGGTTAAGGAGAACTCACGGCGAGGTTCATTGACATAAATTGGACGCCGTGCCAGCATGTTCTTTCTACTTGGGTTAACGAGGTTATACTGCAAATACGTAAATTACATTCGTAACATCTAATATCTATTATAAGTAATTTTAATGTATGTTATATCAGCTAACTACCGTATAGTAGGGGGTAGCTTTACATTTCTGGAATTTCTTTTTTGACAACTTGTAGTGCTTTAGGGGCAGGACACTTGTGTGTATGTGGAGGGAGGGGGGGGCTGTACATTGTGTGCAGATGAGATCCAATTTGGACTAGCGAGCTGACTGATAGGATGCAAGCGAAAATTGTTGGCGGGGCAGAGAACGAGCAGGCGGACAAGACAGTTGATAGGGACGAACTGTGACTCAAAACCCGACAAAACTTGTCATCAGTGGAATGAAGGTTCTATAATGGACAGGGATTGTTTACGTCAGGCTCGGAACTATATTATTTCAAATCGGCATTCACATAATTATTAAAAATAACCCTCCTGGGCCCTCAGTATATGTAGTATATAATAAAAACGTTTTAAAATATGACGTTTTTATAGTACGTGGTAAGCAGTTGTAAACATTTCTTGAGGGAATGGACGAAAAATGGTAGGTATACGTAATGAAATGAATGAATTCGGTGATGGTCAACTATGTTCTCATAGTTATTATGTTCGGCGAAGTTGTTGTCTACAAGGGTCTACTGGGGGCTCAGGACGATTAGTGGTGGTAAAGCTGTAGGTACAGGGTTAATTCACGACGAAATCTGGATAATTAAATGGACAGTTGTGATTTAGAATGCATTTGAAAAATTACAGTGACGGCAGAAACGCCTTCAGAAGTGTGGCTCAAAGCTCCCTTGTATCTATGAATAACCGACTGTTTCACGGTAGTTGATAGAATAGGATCAGCTTTGCTCAAATGTACTTCCTGCTCTTTCATAAATGCTGAATGGTGGATACACATTCAAAAGCGCTCAATGTAAATAATTGTTTTTAAATGTGAGTATGTGAATATATCGCAGGCACGCTACATAGTTCTATAGTAATATGAACTAAATATATGTAGGAAATTCGGATGGCGTATTGGCGTGTGGTTGATGCAGTGAATTAATTTAGATGTGATGAGTGAGGTAGCCGAAGGTCAAGAGACTCAGTGTGGTATTTACACTGATGGAGCATTGAATCAAGCTTCAAAGGGAATTCTGAAGTCGAAATTCAAAGGCCCTTTCAACTCACAATTTCAATTAGAGAAAAGCAGCTCTCATTAGCAGAAGTCCAAACAGCCAATTTGAACCTGCTTTCAGCGATTCTGAATCTTCGGCAACATCAGTAAAAATCATCCAGCCCAACATTTCAGTTAAAAGGTTGGTAGGGTATCTAACTTGAGGACAATTCTAATGGTTTTATGAATCTGAAGGTTGTTAGAAACTGTAATTAGAGTAACACCCCTAAGCAAATTTTTTAACAACTTACAAATATGTTGAAATCTGTTGGAATCTTCTTTTTGGCAGCTAAAAGGTTTCTTCATCTCGGTAGAAGATGGAAGCAGATGGACTCGCATAATTTGTGCTAGACGCAGTAGGATGGCAGTTCATGGGGAAAACTGCTCGACTCCCCATTATTATCCATTTTTTCCCCATTATTTTTCGGTTTATTACTCCAAGTATTAATTAGACATTTGTTTTCTCCAACGCTCAAAATTTGTTGTTTTACGTTTCAACGGGCCGACGTCGTGTTAACTTTGACCAATATTATTGAAATTGCTACCTATGTAGGTTCGGTTTTGGGGGTCTTGTGTTTGAGCTCACATACTGATAGAAAGAAGAACTTCAACCCACTTGAGACTCTCAAATTACAGTTGTAGAGTAAATGTACGCGAACATTAATACGCAAATAGTACGAAATAAAAAAAATTAGCCGCAAGTGGGAATCGAACGTACATGTTCTGCAACGGTATGTTAGGTATAACCTTGGTATCCTTTCCAATGATGGCATGTTCAAGATTCAAGGAATTAATATAGTACGTAAGTGATTAATTGAGGAAGTAGGTAAATAAATTACTGAGGATCCTGTAGGTAGAATCAATTCATAGTAATGTTTGTATTTTCATGGGATTTATCATAATATTGTCAGAGTACAAATTAGGAGGAGATGAAATCCAGGGGAAATTAGAGAGTGGAAAAGTGTGTCACAAAAAGACCTCTTGAAAAGTGAACCATCTCGGTTTCCGGCATCCCGTTTAGGCTCAGAGCCTCCTCGCTGCCATCAATCACTTTTTATATCTGGGCGGCAATTTATTGAACCGCGATGATTCCCGCAGATGGGGAAGATTTGTATAGAGGTTGAAGGCCTTATCATTAGCCAGAAAACGGCAGAGTTATCGAGCGAGGTTGAAAATTCGCCGGAAGGTTTCATTACTACCGAAAACACTCTGGAGGACGCTCGGAACGCGCCGTTTCGAAAAAAACGGATTTCAGACTGGAGAGATTGATGGTATAGATGGGTTGGGCAGGAGAGTAAAACACCGCGTTTCGTGAGAGAGGTTAGGATCGCCACTCTGGTGGTTGGAGGATATTGGTAGCAGAGTGGATGGGTTTGTCCTGCTCCGACGTTTATCGGCTCGTTTTTCTCCTCATCCCCTTCGTTTTCCCTTAATTGAGTCGATGAGCTTTTCGCTAACGAACCGCTGGTCAGTTAAGGGCAGAGGTTCCTTTTGTTCTTATCGGCCCATCAAGTGCTGAGTGCATCGTCGGATTTGATATGGCCTTTAATTCGCAAGTTTTGAGGAAATGAGCAGATCAACATAATTAGGTACAAATAATCTGTTGAGGTGGGTGGAACTGAAGAAGAAGAGTTCGGAGTATCATCAGTTTAATTTTTCTCCGAAGTAATTCCAGCTACTTAATTTGTTTGGCCTCGTCAGGGGGTCTCACAGGTTGTTCATAAATGGGTATTTATGATTTTTGTCCATGAATTAAATAAATTCAGAAAGAGCTGATCTAAACTCGATCATATTAGGTAATCTAGCTCGAGTACGAACAATATAGTACGTATTGTTTTTGTCAAACAATATAAGTAAAATCCCCATTCATAGGAGTCCTGATTGTAGCTACAAACCGGGGATTTGTCGAACTTGCTATAGTGGAACTATAAATTCAGGTAACTAACTCTACCACTGATCATTGGATGTAAAAGTTCCAATCATTCAGCATGACCATAGTAACGTACTTACACGACCGATCATTTTCCATGGCTTCTTCTACAAATTTTAACTCTCTTTCGCTCTAAACGTGATCGGTTCATCACTTGTATATTTCCAGTAATGAACGTTCGGAATCGAGCAAAAAAAGAGTTAATCTCTCTCAAAATTACGTTGAATCAGAAAGTGGAATAGTTGATCATGAATCATGATCAGGGTGAGTTCTCTGGGTATTTGTTGACGAATTTGCAGTTTCGTCGAGCCCATTGGTTCTTTTATAACCTATACTATTTTCTATGATTTCGAGTGCATCTTTTGAAGCGGAAATGTATAGTTTTCTGGAAAGGGCAAATCCGTAAACTATCAGAAATCCATTATAGTCCGGCAACCTATGAAGGTTTGTTCGACGATTTATGTGTTATTATGTGTTAATAATTTTGTTCAAGTCGTAAAGGCTTAACAAAAAAGGGCAGGCTGGGGTTATAAGTACAAGTTGAAAGTAATGTTGGTTACAGTAAGTTTAAAAAAAGTGTATATATTATTGTTTTGCTTTTCGTTTCCCTACAAACCCTCATGTATTGCTTTCGTACAAAAATATGTCCTCGTTCTCCAAAATAAGTAATACATCTATTTCTGAAGTTTTTCAACGATAAAGAAGTAAAAACTCAGTGATGAAGCTTCTGAAATCATCAACCGTGTTGATAACATAATCATGATCTAACTTACCATTCCTACAGTTTGTCCTGTGTCTGGCTGGAACGAGGTGGTGTCACTTTGAAATTAGGTTGAGATTGTCATTAAAATGAGGCCGCGTCACACCGCTCCGTCCTTCAGCCCTCAACTTTTCCCATCAGCCAAGTGAACTTGATCATTGAGTGTCAGCGATTCCGCAGACAGAGAATAATATCCGTCCTCTGGCTACAGATTCCGTGAGCCGTATTGTCAAGGAAGTTGCGACGTCAATTGATTGTTCATTGCAACATCTACGTGATATCCGCCGGTAATTGAATTGCTGACTAACCACAATCAGGTTAGGCCATGCGCTGTGAAATCTGGTGGAGTGGAACTGTATTGTTCTTGGGATTCTTGTTGGAATGAGAGTTGTTCTCACGAATAACATTGTTATTTGGTAGGTACTGTAATGGTCGTACTCTTATCATGTGCACCGTACGTTGTCTGCATTCTGCGCAGAAGAATATGCTGTATTATTACACGAATCGTCAGTTTGTACGCGTGATAAGGCGTGATATGATTACAGGTAGGTTAAAGCTTGCATGTGTGCTGACCTGACCAGGGGCAAGCTTTTCACCTCTGATTGAAATAATGTGAAACCAAGGGACATGAGATCAAAAAATAGGTTGCATTTCAGTAGTTGACAGGTCCCTGGGGATATAAGTACACCAAGTGGTCAAATCCAGGGTAATGGCGAACTTCTTAAATTTTTTATTGACCGAATCGAGAGCTTTTAGATCTACAACGATTCCTATGGCATTATTTTATGACATAAAATACATACATCATATTTATGACATAAAATTGGTACCTTGAACTGAAGAAACATAGGCTACTATGTAAAATAGCCAGTGCTATTGTGTAAAAGTGGAATCATGGTGTTATCTCCATGTTAGGAGCACTGACTAGAATATTAAATTTTATTTCCCATTTTTAGATTTTATTTTAATTTATTTTAATTTCTT
The DNA here is from genome assembly GCA_954871275.1 of Leptopterna dolabrata. Lineage (NCBI taxonomy): Eukaryota > Metazoa > Arthropoda > Insecta > Hemiptera > Miridae > Leptopterna > Leptopterna dolabrata. The sequence goes on along the minus strand of OX940980.1, from coordinate 18,570,133 downwards.
ATTTGTTTGTTTTGTTTTCTGTCTGACACAACTATCATGTTTTCTCCGTTCGTCTGTAAGTCCGAAATGTGATACGTAAACAACATTAGAGTGCTCTGTACATCACTTTCATATTCGCTGTCAGTACTAGCAGTAATAATTTTACGGCTATTTAGTTGAAGTAGGTATATATTGATGAAGTAGTAGTAGCTACAATCATGAAAATTCGGTTTATTATTTTTTATAGCTTATTCTTTTTTATTTTTATCAATAATGAACCTTGGGAATCGAGCATGCCGAAAAGAAGGTTCTAACCCCCTACCACGCCACCTACCTACCACCTTTAAATTAACTATTTTTTAAAGATATTTTTTAATAGAGCTGCTAAAGAGAGCTTCAATAGAGCTTTAATCAAGCTTTTTAAGAGAGTCTTGGGAGGTTTCATTTGGTTTGTTTGTGCTGGATCACGTCCTTGAAAATCAAACTTTCCGAAACAAACTTACTTTGGGATTGAAAGAGTCGTGGGAGTACGGTGGGAGGATGTAATTCCGTCCTCGTATTCCCTCGGGTATCAAGCGACGGGAACAAGGTCTGATGGACATGAACATGCAACGCAACTTAGGTAAGTAAAAGTACAACAGGATACGCCCTGAGCGCATGTCCATGTTCCGTCGAGCATCAACGAAGATCTCGTCTACACAACTGTCACAATCCACAATTATTAAGTACTGTGATACCCGAAAATGCAATACCAGATATTAAACATATATTGTGGGTTTAAGGAATTGAAGTTAGGACTTGTGTACTCCACTTCGAAATTCCTACCGCAACGCAATTATGACTACTTTTGGATCGCCATTTTAAATTCCGCTTATAATTTCGAGTATTTTCTTGGGGCCCCAGGGTGTTAGTTATATTACAGCTTTGTTTTCTATTCATTTCCTCTGATCCGACTAAGCCGAATCTAATGCTGAAAATCAACGTTCGAATCAAACTCGTCTTATCCGGTCATTCACTAATTGAGAATACTGGGAAACGTCTATGCAAGAGCGGTTCAAATCGTCCTATCTCATACGTCAGCTGTGTAGAAAGTGCTGCCAGAATTCAAACATAACAAGGTGGACCGATTCGACTCTCTGTTAGGCCGTGCCAATGTCGACACAGCACCTAGTGTGATCCTGATATCTCCGAAACTACGCCTGTAGTAATTAACTATATCAGGCAGATACTCAGCTCGATCTTGCTTGTAAAAAAAAGCCATGAGCCTTCTTACTGAGGGGTATACTCCCTGAGAAATGAAGAAACTATCCTTTCAGAACAGTTAAGTACAGCGGATTGTATTATGTATCACTATTTTAAATAGAACGGTTTGAATCAATAGTTTTTGAAACAGATTTTTGATCAAAGAATAGAAGGATGGTCTTCGTCAACAAAAAGCTGCCAATTAGGATCCTAAGAGGTTCGTAATCTTATGAACTTATCGCCCATTACAGCTTTTCGTGCCATGGCCATTCTTACAAGTGTAATGACATTTTTCGACAAATCCCCAAAGCCCGGTGACAATCACAGTTACTCGAAGAGAAACTGAGATCTTTCGTACATTTAAAAGCGTCGACTCGTACGTTCAAAGGAGGAGGCTGCACGAGTAAGGATTTACAACTTGCCTCAACTGAAGATTATGAATACCCTGGGGGTTGTTAAAAGGAAGTTTCTAAAAAAAGTCAGTTGAAATCACGGCATCGAAGAAGTTCTACTGCAGAAAGCTGACCCGAATATGATCACTTGAACGGTCAAAGCGAGGAGTTCTGCGGTGGGAGGGGGGGGGGGGGGGTACACTAATTCCCTGAAGTTCATATTGTTCTAAGTTGATGGTGACTGTGATGCACAAGTCGTTCCTTACTTTAAAAGTTGTCACGATAGTCTGACGGTTATGGAGATGTACGAATTATGCAGTCTTGTAGATTCTTTTAGGTTGCGTTGGATGAAATTTTGCACTTCTATGATAATGCGATCATTTTTGATGACGTAGATGTTTCACTGTGATGAGTGGAAACCAACAGTTTCTCTTCGAAAATCCATTCGTCTCGAAGGTGAAGTTGTTTGCTCAGCCAACAAGCTCCAAATCATGATCTCTTGACAATAAAGGACCTCTTGGCCAAACGCCGACTGACCTTCCAGAGCAAACTGCGGGTGGCCAATCTAATTAGAAACCCCAGGGTCGGCGTATTTTCTTGGAGAAGGGAACCCGAGTTGAAATAAGGGAAGGAAACGAGGTCTAAAGGGTTAAGGGAGGTTCTGATTAAACGTCTTTAATAGCGGGTGAAATGTGTGGGAAACCTTCTCCCGGAGCCCATTGTAGTCTGTCGTCCACTGGGTCCATTTTCCGTTTATCAGGAGAGCAGAAGTCCAATATTATTTGGATCCGTTGGATCGCCCGTTGTCCTTCTTGATCACTTGAGCGAGGTCAGCTTCTGAGCTATTGTATGTTCTCTCGTTCTGTTTTATCTCCGCAGTTTTCTCGAGAGCCTTTGGTGGTTTCGAGCGTATGGTTTTTATGTGTTGTTCTTTTGTACAGTTCATCGAGTAGAAATGATGATTTGAATTTAGGTGTTCGGGCTGCGTGTTAGCTGGTGCGCTCAATGAAGATCCTTTTCGCTCCCTTGAACTACATTGAAGAGGACCAGCCTTTCATTGCCTACAGTGCTAAGCCATAGTCCACACTTGTGTCATTTACCCGTATCTGCACACCATTGTGGCGATATTCTTGAAGTTTTTCAGCTGTTCGACTGTCCATACTTCTAACATTTACCCTCACATCTCTCAACAGGTGTGGACAAACAAATGCAACGCTCACCCGTAGGTGTACATTATAATATATTCCTATGTATCTACTAGTAGAGTGTCGCAGCTTATTATTACTGCGGTTAATGTTATAGGCCGCTTGTTGTTATGTAAATATGTCGGACCCGATCGGCATTATTATTCAACAGAGATTACGCCTATTATGATCGGAGGTCGGGTAATTTTATTGAAACTTTTGAATGTGGTTCACGTTTTGGCGCATCCTGTGCCAAAAAGCAGAGAACTTGGCAAAAATTATGTTCAAAAAGCCAGTTAATTCGAGTCTGACAGTGGCATTAACTCGACTGTTGACATGTCATTGTAGCCTACAGAGTTAGAAGAGTTGGATATAGGTTTTCAGGGAATCAGTCACTTATTGTTATGGGCCGCTTTATTTTGATTAAAAGTGGTGGTACCCGACGTGACTGCAATAAGCGGCGACCACTGTACATCCTTATCTACAAGTATGTAACCATGCACCCATTTATTGTGCAAATAGGTAGGTGTGTATAATATACCTAATGGCACTTCAAAATTACACCATCGATTCTTCTGGCATAAACCAACTGGGTTACTTCTACATGTAGACCTACTTATTTATACAGCCTATACTACTCTAACAAAAATTGAATTTTATGTATACAACGTTGGTTATGCATCTACAACGTCACACGTTCATTTCTCTTCTTATATTAATATTATAATATTATTATTCAAATATGATAATAATAATAATAATAATATTACTATTATTATTATTAATAAATATGATTAATAATAGATAAACGTGTTGATGATGAATGGGGTAATTCGCTAGAACTTAATTATGTTAACCACACTAAAAAAAAAAGTAGGTACCTTATAATAGTTATTTGTATGGACTGATTCGATGGCATGCGTCTACTCTATCTTCCTTATAATATCAACAAATCTGTCTTGAGCATTTTGTTGTTGAATTTGGAAGATACCGCCCGCCAGGAAAACCGAAAACCTCCATACAGGTTCCTAAAGCGACCAAGACAGTGTTTACACGACAATCCTGTTGACACAAATTGCAATGCTATTTGGATGGATTCGTCAGTAGGGCTTTTCCACCTACTTAGCTTCCAAATTAGGTTATGATGTCCTTCTAGGTGAGTCCTAAAATCTGCAAGGGCTTAAAAGCAATCAATGAGAACGATGTTAGTTACACCCACCAGCGGCACTCAATATCCAGAACTAATAGAGTACCTACAGTATTACTAATTAGAGAGTAATAATATTCACGTTTGCAATTAACAAAAATAGTAATCAATATTTAATCACTTGCTAGGTAGCGTGTGAGATTCGCAGTTAAGTATCGCAGGCAATCTGTTTTACGAGATCAAGGGGTGTTGGAAAGAGCCGTCTAAACGAGGTTTTGAGAGGGATTATTTTCGCCTTTGCCTCAACCAAATTCAGAGTTGACTCAAGAGTATTCTCCAAATGTGCTCATTATTCAAATGAAGGGCTATATTATCGTCCTTTCATATTGCTTATCAGAGTGTTCGGTTTCACGTGGGTAGGTAGGTACTCCGTAAAACGAAGTGCTCATATATTATTGAAGATGGCGCGTCAAGGCGATGAATAATATAGAATAAAATCATGCAGGTGCATTTTTCATACCCAAAAGAAAGAGTTGCTTACATAAATACTGATATCATCGGTGGCAGATCTCAACTCGCGATGGAATTTTTGATACCAATTTCAAATAAGGGACTTACTGTTGAGAATTCGAACAATCACAGGTAGTGGATCATAGGCGAGTGGATATTATATACTTACCGAGTCGATTGCACATAGCTTCCTCATAACCACTGGCTGTCTTAACATAAACTGCATAGCTAATGCCAACCGGTCTTATTTAACATCATTAATCCAATCAGTATTTATATGGATGATAAAGTGTATATGATGACATGCGCGAACGATAATTATACAGTCCGGTTTTTATAAAATTAATAAATATGTACCTACGGGAATAACCCGTGCGTAGTTCACTATAATCGGTTTATCAGAACCGTTGTAGACGAAAGTCCTGTCCAAATTTGATAATGGACCATGTAGTTCAAGGATTTCAAGTTTGCGCATGTAATGACTTTTAGTTCCTGTCGAATTTGAAAAAACCCATATGAGACCATCTGTGTCCCAGCCCGCATCTACCAGCCAAATATCATACCAATAACACTCCGTCTCGTATGATTATAATATAGTTGTGAGCGTTAGGAGGATTGGTGAACACAAAAGGACAGACAAACAGCTACCATGGTAGACTCGGAAGCAACTGCTCGTAAGCAACTTAACTTTAGCTCCAGGCGAGTTCATTAAAACATCAGGAGTCAAATTTAACGGCGCCATTTTCTTCGAAAATAATATAATCTTTTGTCGTCATATAATCATCTATCTTATGTAGTCATACCGGATTCGGAAATTTAATGATCTTAACAACTCGAACTGTTGCTTGAGGTTTTCTTCACTGGAATTCTCTGTTGCGTGTATACCGTAAAATAGGAGCTTCTATACTGGTGAACGTTACCAAAAAAAAAAAAAAAAAGGCATATGATTAATTGAACTGATCCCTAAACACATTCGTCGTACTGTCTCTACAATCAATCGTAAACTGGAGCGGCTTGGAACCAATCATTTTGAACGACCCACGACTTGAAAGGACCTTTCCTGCCATAACCCCTTAGTTCCTTTCTTGAAAGAGACTTCCATTGGGCAGCAGCCGGACCGGGGGCATTGAACAGGATAAAAAGGCCCATTTAAATTGGCCGGGTAATGTCTTGCGGTCCTGGCCATAGTCCTGCCTCAAGTCCTCCCTTTCGGCTCTCGCAATTCTTTCGGGACACGAGCTTTACACAGAGCTCTGATGATAATGCGGTTTCTCGTACAATGGCCGAGCCTTTTATTATTGGCGAGTCCCTCGGCCTTTTCCTCCTCTCTCGCATAATTATGCATTGTTTGGTGATGAAATAATGATTGTGTGTTCCTGGTTTCTCGGGTGCCGTGTGCTTGCGAATGCAAATTTCACTTTTCCTCTAACTAGGATTTCTTTCTTTCTACCGCTAGAATGAAAGTCCGTGTTTAAAATAAGTAACTACCTATATAATTATTAAATTTTTTATTCATCTTGCTCATAGAAATGATAATAATAGATAATAGTGACAAATAATCACAACTGTATGATATAATCACACTTCAGTTCTGTAGAATATATTTAGTTTATTTCCATCTAATAGAGCAATAATAATATTGAGCATTTTCATACATTGATCGTTGAAGCTACAAACATTACATCGATGTTGCCTAACTATGATCTGCGATAACCACATGATATATTGATATTGAATATGTGTAAGGAAAGGAAATAATGTTGTACGAAATAGCGACTTGCATTCATGGTAGATTCGCACTTCTGGGGCCACCTCCGAGGAATTCATGACAACAGCAGGAGTGAGACGCAGTCTTATCGCCGTATCTCTTCATTTTTCTGATGGATGATATAATGAAAGAGTGCAAGCCTTACACTAAAAAGTATACCGTCGGAAATTGGAAGGTGCAGCAGGTAAAGGTTTCGGAGCTTGCATTTGCCGACGACGTGGCTTTAATTGCCATAAGTGCTGATAGTTTGCAGTTCAACCTTGACCTTTGGGATGACGAAATGAGAACAAGGAATATGGTGATAAGTGGTACGAAAACGAAGACCATTATCCTTTCTTGCACCCCAGCCAAACACGCCATATATCTCTCTCGTCAGCTGCTGGAACAGGTTGATAGCTTCAAATATCTTGGAGCAACGATGAGGCATGGTGGTACTATCAACCAGGAAATAGTTAACCGCATAGCAGCTTCTAGACGCCTATACCATGCTATCAATCGAGGCTTCATCGGAATGAAGGAAGGAAGCGAGGCCACCAAGGTGATTGTGTACAAAACTGTGTACACACCCACCTGACGCACAGCTCGGAATCATGGACACTCACTTCCAAGCTCAGGAGTCGGCTGCAGGCCGCGGAAATGCGCTATCTGCGTAGAGTGGAAGGAAAGATGAGAAGGGACAGATTGTGCTACCGGACCATCAGAAGCAGCTTGAACGCACTTCCTTTGGTAACAAAGATAGAAAAGGCCCATCTGAGATGGTTCGGACATGTAGTCCGCATGCCTGTCCCTAGTAGGGCGTGGGAGGCCAGATATCCGGGCAACAGATCGCGAGGTAGACCACGCACCAAGTGGGAGGACAACGTCCGCCACGCTCTGGAGGAACTTGGGGTACCCTGGTAGGACAGGGTCGCTCCCGAGCCGAAGACACAAAAGGCTGGAAGACTCTCTGTAAAACCTCGACACCGCAACACGAGATGCAACACGAGGATCGACAAAGTAAGTAAGCATTCATAGTAGTTCAGCAATGACCAACAGGTGTATTTTGATGGTACAAGATGGTGCAAGCTCGTTTTATCCAGGCTTATCATCATTATTGTTTTCAGTTTTGGGCGAAGGCATTTTTTATGTTTCCACCGTTGATTTTCCTCATGGAACATGTTCAAAAACATTTTCTACAAAGAAAGGTGGACCTGCAAAACCATGTGAGAACAAACCACCGAGCCCCGAACTTGACATGATTTCACAGCGCATACACCACCTTTCAGTTAGTGCAAGTGGCGCGAGATAGCGCCGCGTACCAGGAAACTTTACCCATGGCCAGGCCTCTCCTAAATTTGTAAATGGCACCAAATCGTATTCAGTTTTATTGAAGACGAAAGATAATTTCCCACAATAACGATCGCTAAATCGACCGTTTTGTAAGTCCGTTCCATTCTTCATAACCGCTTCCACGCCTGTCAAAACTCGTCTGGACAGTAATTTTTCATTTTGCCACCTGATGTCTCATCAGGGGTTTTCCGCCCGCCGAGCCCGTCTCGGTAGTTTCCTGAACCATCATACTTGACATCCTGCTACTTGGTAATGAGAGAGAAATGGAGAGCTTCATAAAAGGAGGTGGAATGCGGTAATTGAATGCTACGTCAACGCACTGCCTGTCATTAATCCTCGGTGTTGTGAAGGGGCAGAGGCTCTACTTCCCGTGGAACCCGTTTACGTTATCAAAGTTTTTGTCCTTTGGGCCTCCTTCTAGAGGTCCGGTGTTTGGAAGATACTAGCGTTGATTTATTAGCACTTGCAGGTGCTTTCACGCGTGTGATAGTTTGATAATAGCTGTAACGCTGGTCGAGAATTTTCATGTTCATGATGTATACATATGAATGAGTGACTTGTTTATAAGATGAACTATCCCGTTTTGCCATATCTACATGACAGGTTGAATTTCATATCTTCATTGATTGTGGAACAACCGAAGCATTACCTAATTTTGTATTTCTGACCTGTACTATCTCTAGATATCCACTAAAATATAATAACAAAACTAAATATCAGGTATAAGAAGGAGAGACGGTCACTGTACACGTAAGAATCAACTTATCAACTATTTTATTTATAAAACTTGTAACAGAGTGAGAAGAGTGGCGGTGAACCCTTGAGAGTCCCCCTTCTAGATTAGCGGTATTATCACCAGTTAAGAAGGGCTATCGATTAGGTTTCAGCCTGACCACCCCCGTCTTCACTGGAAACACAAAAGGCTCGAGAAGTGCCCACCGTCACAAACTCGAAGTTTTCATGTATGTGTGTACATGTACACAATTATGTGTCTGGAGTGGATGGCCACACGAGTGAGCGATCTTGACGAGGGGTTTTCCGGCGTGTTCTTCAAACACCGGCGGGTAACATGCATTTTAGGCGAATTGAATTTTGGTTTATTATTTTCAATAATGAACCTTTGGAATCGAGCATGGAAAAAAAGTACCCCCCCCTCAAAATTGTATGGTTTCCGTTTCAGGGGTTTACGTTTACTTTTACGATCATGTTATCGATACAAGGCAGCTTATCTCTTAACTTGGCGGAGGATTTTTTCCTTCCATTTTCGCCCACTGTGCAGTGAGGTTTGTTAATTAAATCCGATTTACTGCACCTTTTCATGAGCGAATTGTAATTAACTCATCCGACCCATTCTTTCGCCCCTCAACGCGAATTTCTGTTAACTACGATAGAGAAAACGCAGCTCCATTTAAAAAAGATTAAGAAGTAATTATATGGCGGTATTCGGAAGTGAAAAAAAGAAGACTTGAATGGGGAAGGTTAAAAAAATGGGAGTGAAAGAAAAAAAGCTAATTACAGTTTTATTCTGAGGGAATCCCGGTAAAGCCATTGAATTTCATTTCGTTGAAGAGGCGGTTGAGAGTTTCTGGAGGGTCGAATGAAGGAGGAGTCGGATGGGGGGGGGTTCAAGGGAAGAGTTTAGAATTTCAAATGCGAAACGCCGCCGTTGGCTGTAAGACGGTATATTGTGCGACATGTTGCTCGTGAAACTCGCCATGTGATTCCTCCCTCTGCGGCTCCGAACAAAGTTGCAGCGTTTGAAGGTATTGGCGTTTCCAGGGTAATCAGCCGGAGTAGAGAAGCTAATCAAAGATGCTCTCGAGAACTAAGTTTAAGAGAAACAAGTGGCTGGAGGGTGAGGAGGAGGCCTCCCGGAGCTAATCTCGGGATGTTAGGAGAGCGGAGACAGAAGGGAATCCAAGTCGCTGTCAGCTAATAATGTGGAGGATGTTGCACAAATAACTAGAGGTATCCGCCTCTTCCTCCACCACCTGCTGGTAAGGTATATCGATACCGGCATCGATACTGTATACTGGATACTGTTGAAGCCAAGTTCTGATACCAGTATATTATATCTGACGTGAAGTACCTACCGATACCCGTAATCATCAATCTATACGAGTATTTTTTCTTTTTTTTCTTGTCTGCCTAATCCAATTTATCAGTTTCAATCTAATTTTGGATGAGGAACCTACCTACCTGTTTTTATTCTGGGCTATTTTGGATTCTGTAAGTCCACCTGAGGGCTCTGCGCACGTCAGAATTCCTACCCCGAACTAAATCACTCGCGATGAACTCGTGGAAACCCATTTCAAAGAAAAAGAAAAACTGAGTTATTGTTTGTTACTGACGATGGTTTGATCACCAAAACCGGCACAATAGTGTATTTTTCGCGTTTTTTCTTGTATTAGTGGAAATAAACAACCCTTCAATAACTCCCGTTTTTCTTTTTCTTTGAATTCCTACCCCCTCCACCGTAACAGCCTAAGGATTTTCGAGTGTCTAATTCGTCTAAATTCATGAGTTTCATTCATTGTTATTTTTAATCATAGTAGGTATGTAACTTTTTAATAACCGCAAATCATGATATTTGTGGAGGAGACACCCGAATTGCCAAAATGACTCCAACTAATCACCAACAAATCACTTGGTGATTAGTTGGAGAAGTGCAAGGAGAACTACATAACAATTACCTAGGCTGAAGGGTCATCTATGTACCGAATAATGAACCTTGTGGGATAATTTTCTGTAGAATGCATTCTTACTTTGATTTTTTTTTAAATTTTCAGGTAAGTTGAAACTTGGCGTACAGTTACGACAATACCTCATCAACTGTAAGTACGTCTTATGCTATCATGAGCGCAGAAAGAAAAATATTTCGTAGGTTTATCGTGGACAAAAAACGTATGTATAGCAAGCATTCCAGGTAATCAATTTACAAATAATGTGTTTGTCTCTTTTTGTCGAAAGTCGAGAAAATTGATTAGTGGCAATTGGCGGTTGTGTGGGGGCTAACTGAAATATCCGTTACCAATGCTTTGGTGCTGGGCAACAACGAAAGTTTATTTCCAAATTGTGGTGGAACGTTGAGTGGTAGGTACGTAGTTTGGTCGGTGAGGGGCGGGGGGGATCCAATACTTCAATTTCCTCCTAATGGTGACTGGCAGGAAGGGTGACAGTTTGGCACCGTGGAAGTGGGCCATCTGGAATTCAGCCTCGACACGGCCACAAATGTCATTTTTGTTCAATTGCTAAGTTATGGCGAATTGAATATTAATCATAGTTTAGTGGTAATGGAGAATAAATTGATGGATGTTTGATGTGATGAATTGATGCTTCCCCTTTTACATTATGAAAAAGCGGAACTTATTAGTTAAATTACTAAAACATACTAACTTATTATCTATAGTTTGGTTGGTATTTTGTGCAAGTTGTGATTGATCTTCGAGAGCGCTGGTATTGACGTCGGATCCAATGTCTGTCGATTCATCACCATCAACTTCCGAAACTGGAGATAATTACAGATTTCAACGCATTACGCTGTGTTATGAATAATTATGCATTACTAGTTTCTTTCTTAATTCTCCGGTAGTATTAACTCCTCGAGTAAGGTTGTAAATGACTCGTACCTTTGTTCCAACGTCGGGAAAACGAATATCCGACCTTTGAAGTGAAACCGCCCCCTGCTATACCGAAAATAACTACCGAAGCATCCACGTATGGATGCCGAGGATTCCTCGTAGATTGCTAGGAGACTCCGGGATGGTCCGTGGTTCCATCAGTCCGTTCCAGCCCCTTTTGCAAAACCCGTAGAACAAACAATGGCCAAAAAGGATGTCGGAGACAGAGCAAGGGCTTGAGGGCTAAGAGCTTCAACTATTTGAAGCATCCTTTCCTTCCCCTCACCACTCTCTCCTCACCACTTTCGAGAGCAGATAATCTCTTCCGTTAAACGTTATTCTCTACATAATCCTTGGGATGTTCAAGGATCCCCAGGACAACGATAGGAGCCCACGGAGGTTTCAAGAACGAGAACGTCTTGATTAAATTCTTTTGTACAGAATTATCTCAACGGATAATATTCTAAGAATGAAAGCGACCTTTTTTAACCTACTCCAAAAAAGGAGGAGATTCTCAGTTCGACTGTATTTTTTTTTAAACCAACTTCAAAAAAGGAGGAGGTTCTCAATTTGACTGTATTTTTGTGTGCGTGTGTGTGACATAATAATCTTCGCCGATTGTGAACCGATTTTAATTATTCTTTCGAGGGGATCACCCTCGAAATATAGTTTACTCCATGTAAATATTCTACCGTGAATCCCGGTTTTCAAAACAAAAAAAGTTGGAAAAACCCTACTTTGAAAACTGCACTAAAAAATGTATTAAAAAATGCATAAACACTCTTTTTAATAATCTGTTGGTGGCACTAAAAAGCAAAAAATTAAAATTAAAAGTAGCAAAAAACGACTTCGAAATAAGTGTAGATATGACTAAAACTTAGAAGTAAAAATTAAAAATGAAAATTTTGTATGCTAAAAAAATAAGTAGTTTATTAGAAGCTGGGACAGATAATTGTTGAAGTCGGCACCAAAGTTTAACTAAGAATCCCACACACAGCCTTCATAAGTATGTATCCCATGGTTTTTTGGTTTTCATATATCTTAGTTGATTTGGTGCCGACTTCAAAAATTTTGTTCATCAGCTTTGAATAAACTACGTTCGTTCAGCAACGGTATTTTTATTTTTTACTTTTAATTTATACCCATAAACCTTTTTTCGAAGTCGGTTTTCTCACATAAAAACGTAGTCGAGAGAGTCGGAGGGAGGTAATGGGTTTTAAAAGCCTTCAAAATGGCTCCGAACTTATCCGTCAAATCTCATTCAGGAAATAGGTAGGTACCATAATCCTGGAAACTGTACATATAAATGTTGGTGTAATGGTCTAATAATATTGTCGGGAATCGCCCGGGGATTACGAGATACTTTTATTAATGGTGCTTATGAGGTTCTCTTGCGCCAATTCGGTTTCGTTTTTTCAAATTTCAGTTCATTGGTTTTGCAAATTGTGGATGTAAACAAAACGTTAAATGCTAAACACCTCAATATCTCATCCCTGGGATCAATATTTCAAAAAGTGACAGGTTTTATTTGCGTTTTTACGTTACTGGCTCAACTTCGTTGCTCTGTAGGTACACCTTTCTCAGTTTTGATCTTCAAAAAATCCTTCACTACTCGTTTGAAGCTCTCAAAAAGGAACCCTGTCGAAATCCCCCATCCCCTACCAGTACTTATTGTGTAATCCGAAAGAGGGAAGGGTCGGATAAGACATGTACATGAGCCACCTTCTTTCGGTTGAATAGGGGCAAGTTGTTGATTTGGGAACAGATCGCCACATGTGAGATGAGACTGTCTTACGTTAGGAATCTCAGCATAACACTTGCTCAAAATTATACGTTTTTATTAAACTTACACGTAGGCCCGAACATGTTATCCCTGGTGTAGTTGAAACTAACCAGTAAGTTGATCAAATAAACATTTACCTAACCAAATGGCTCTTTCAAACGACCTTCGTCTAATCTAATGGTTTCCCTAGGGATATATAAAAAAAGTAATCGTTCGTCTGTTAAAAATTTTGTTCCGACAAGGTTTTGTGGTCAGATTGTTGAGTCTGGAAACAAACTATTACGTGTAGGTCCAAAAATTGTATTTATTACTTGTGGTTGTGAAATGGCGCTTTCTCTCATTTTGTTCTTAGTTACGCACGATGCTCACCAAAATGTAGAACCTGTTAGGAACCTGAGGATTATGGATAATGCATAATGCATAATGCATAATGCTGCCAGATTTTTACTCTTCGAGTAAGATTTTTTTGATGTGATTATGATGAGGAACAAAGCTTTCATTTTAGGTATTGAAGTCCCTCCACAGCCTGAACTGAGACTTCCCATATATTAGACCCACTTCTCCTTATGGGGCTGTACGCCCCCTTTTCAGGTTCTTCCGAGATCCAACACTTGAAAAGATAAACTGGATAAATTGAGTCCGGTCTATGTATTCCCCAATTTGCCACGCGCATAACCACGAATGATGAATGGTTGTGGTTACCTGTAATTTGGAAAGGGATTGTCAAAACATCGATGGCCAGTGTCGGCACTGTTGAAATTCTACATAAAGAGAGCCCATAAATTTCTCAATTCGAAACGGACCATCAATCCTGGACTGCCCCGCCCTCAAATGCCCAGGACGGAAATATACTGCGCCGTAAACAGCTCAGGAGAGGCCCAACTTGGATAGACTTTTATATAGGTAGGCATGCGAGATTAAGTCTAGGGTTTATGGTCATCAGGCAGAGGGAAGATGGGTTGGGGGCGATGGGGTGAGGTGTATGAGTGGCCGCTTTTGTTTTATTTCACGGGGGCGTTTGTGAAAGGAATTCAGTGTGGGCGAAGCAGAGAAATATTGCTTACATAAAACACACGTTTGGCCGTTTTTGAGAGGACAGTCTGTTTTAGTAGATTTATTAGTTTCTAGTTATATGTTGTTGGTAGGTAGGTACCCCATACGTTGGTATTATCCATGGATGGAGATATATTCGCTCGTATATCACGTCATAAATGCAAAAGCGCCACTTGCAGGATAACCATGTGGGCGAATTTTGAAGTGATTTCCAGCCGTTTATGAGTGGTTTTTCGAATTAGGAGGGGGGGGGGGGGTCTGGAGTATCCTAGGTGGGGTATTGAATTTTAAAATATTTTTATTACGTAAATGGAGAAACCAAAAACACTTCTAACTCTCCAGATACTAATATTGTAAGCGGTTGGACATGACATGTAGCGGTCTATTAGATAATTATTTAGGCAGAAGTGACTTTCTCCAGGCTCTCCAGCACTCAATCACACGTAGGTGATAATCATAAGGTGCTACTCGCACAACCGCTCCGATACCTCACCGGAACAACTTAACACTTCTTCGTTTCTTGACCTGCAGAGTATTTCATGTCAGAAATATCCTGGAGATGCCCGAAAGATACATGTCCACCTGAACGAAGTACCTACTGCATTCTTTTTTTTTAAATTTTATTTTATTTGGCATTATACTGGGTATATACCGCCATGGATTATTTAGCATTATAATAAGTGCGTGCATAATTACTCTACCACATTAAATCACCATATTTAGTGCTACAATAAATCTATAAATCCTAGGGAGTGCTAATTTGTTACACTGTAGTTGAACGGTAAAGTCATTAGCGGAGTAACATCATTAAACAGATCAGACCGAGCAGAAGAGAATGTCTCGCAGGTCATAATGAGGTGTTCCAGGGTTCCTTCTTCCAGTTGACAGTTCGCACGCAAAGCTGAATTCTCATCCCCGATGAAGCGAGTTTTATATGCATCGCACATTCCGTGATTGCTTCTTGTCCGACACATCGTACTGATTTCCCGGCGGTTCGATGCAATGGCAACAAACCAAGGTCCTCGGAGGGGATTTGGCTGGACAGTCTTATAAAAAGTACTGCATTCATATTGCACCTTCTTTGCACTCTGCGATGCGTACCCTGAACATATCAAACGAGCCTTTACCTACTCATACGAACCTACTCATACGTACCTACCTATTCATACGAGTACTTACAGGTTGCGGGTTCCCATCATAATAGAGTGGACCTGCTTGAGAAGGGACTTGAGACGTGAGTTGGTCATAAACAGAGCCCTTCACAATATGGCACTTATTTTTTTGAAATAGGGCCCTAAAAAATATGGCAATATGGCACTTATTTTGGCCCAAATATGGCACTTATTTCTCTCAATATGGCACTTATTTTTCAACCCTCTCCGACCACCCCAGCTATTCTGAGACGATAATATCACAACATACAAGTTATGCTAAATAATTTATTTTATTTACAAAGCTTTATACAAATAATTTATTATTATTATTATTATTATTAAATAACAACGTCAGGTGTGCTGCAACGCTTTCCATTGAAAATCCTAGCCGTCGATCACTCAGAAGGTATTTCGTTTTTGAGAAAGTCCTCTCCAAATCAGCTGATGTTGCCGGGGCGTATTTCATAGAGAGGACTTCATCAGGTTCCCAACCTTCCTTCAGAGTGGCTTCCTCACCAGACAGAGTGGCGACCCGTGGAAGCACCCCATTCCAAAAGGGTTAGAGGCATTAGTAATCCCTCTACACTAATGGCCTCAGGGTTCGGGAAACCTCATGTCATTCAAAAATTTTCACTTCAAATTTTGTTTAAAATTTTTTTGAAGGTGTTTGGCGAAAAAAAGGCAAAACATGGCACAAACATGGCATTTTACAAAAAAATTTGCAGAATATGGCATTTTTGTATGGCGCCATGGCAATATGGCATTTGAAGGGCTCTGGTCATAAACAACAATAAGACAGTCGGATGTGATCGGTCATAAGTGTAGGTCAAGTGGTTTTTGCCAATTCAAGTATAAAATACCCCTGTGCAGCCCCACGTTTATTAGCTTCGCTCGTTTCCATGACTCAGCCTGTCCGACTCGTAAACTGAGAGATGAAATTACTCCTTAAATGTGACTGCTTGGAGTACAAGCTCCAAAACCGTACTTCCCTGTCCTCCCTTTGTGGTTTCATTTATCTTACTTTTCCGAGGATAAATTCGGAAGTTTCAATAATCTCGGAAGAAACGTCGAAAAGGATACAGAAACTTGTTTTTACGACCTTCAGTATTGTTTGTTCGATATATATTATAATGTTTGGAACTAAACAAATCTCTGTGAAGGGGAGTTGGGCCCGTAAAACTGTGAGCTGTAGCAGCGACGGGGGCGCTTTATGCATCGTAGCGAATTTTATGAACCTTGAGGGAGGTTTGGCCGATATGACATTACCTGGTCTGAAGGGGAAAAAATACTCCGAAAGAAGGTGACACGTCAGCTTTCCTCCCAAGAGCATCAGATACACATCGTCTTCTGACAATAAGTGCGCCTCTCTTTTCATCGACGGCTCTTTTTCCCGATAAAAGGTTGAAATAGCTTTCTCAGCTGCTTCCCGTCACCTGGGGAATGGCAGTATCTACTTGTTTACATACTATTTTCATTCGTAATAGCTAATATTGCGAGAAATAATAATTCGATGTAGGTAGTTCTAGGTTTTTCTTCAAGTACGACGAAGTTCATGTGTTCCGTAAGAGTTCTTAAGTTTCGAATGTTTTAACATTGCCTCTCTCCATTCAGTAGTCTAAAAAATGATGCTCTCATTTCTTAACCCCTAAGTCACGTGGAAGGTTGGCATGGATCTGTATGAACAAAATTATTCATTTTTCAAAAATACTAGAACATTTATGATTCAATGGGTGGAACAAGCTGAACGACCGGCTTTTTTGATGTATTTATTGAAGAAAAAACAACATTCTGTAACATTCTGAAATAGCTTCATCAATTTTTGGTTTATTATTTTCAATAATGAACCATTGGAATCGAGCATGAAAAAAAAATTCTTACCCCCCCTCAAAATTTGATGGTTTACGTTTCAAGATATGTAGAATCCAAAACTGCAATAAAAATATTTCTGTCTGTCCGCCGTACGCCGTACGCCGTACGGGCCACTTTTCTTAGTTACCATGAAAAAAAATTGATGAAATTCGGGTTATAGGTTCCGTTCGGCGTCTAGTTGGTCCTCGAAGCTCGACGTTACTGTGAGTCATCTCTAAGGGGTTCAAAATAGGGGTTGAAATTTTCAAAACGCCTATACCATTTTTTTACGTAAATATTTTTACGGTTTTAAATAGTTCTTGAACTTGCGAGTTTTTTAAGACCATCCGGAGCATCGTACGTCCAGCCGTTCGTTCACAGTAAGGCCCCGAAGTTTGTACCGACAGGCATTTTCGACTCCAGTGTGAATGAAATTGTATACAATTCAAACCAAATCTCGTAACCAGAGACGCGCCCACAATAGGAATTTGTGAATACGGCCAATCATTGGTAGGGACCACCTGATTATATTGGCGGAGTATGAAGTCGAGTTGGTTGTTCTGTGATATTATTTACTTTGAAAAATGATGGCTCTATTGGAGTTTGTTGGTAGGTAGTGAAACTTGAACAAACGTTGAAGTATTATTGATGGGTAAATTATTACTACGGTAAATCATTACTCAACGGTAAATTATTACAGAACGGTTCATTATACCATCTACGTAGAAGGGGCTGGAGTTTGTTGGTAGGTACTTTCGCAACTTTTTTCACTCCTCATCAACAATTCCTTTTCAGAACTTCATTATGTGTGTTTCTTTTTGTTAGGTACTGTTTGTCATCGGCAGAATTATTTTAGCAACATTTAACTCGTGATTTAGGTAGGTACCTAGTAACGAGTACGGGGTTAGGTACTAACCTACGGAGTGTCTGCGATCTACATAATATGCATATAATAGAATAGTACATATCATATTATATAGACGGGTTATGTTATCTATACATAGAGCTGTGATTTTCACTCCACATCAACATTTTCACTTCAGAACTTCATCATTTGCGTTTCTTTTTGCCATTTTGGGTACTGTTTCTCATCGACAGAATCATTTTAGCAACATCCAATTCTTGATTTAGGTAGGCACCTAGTAACGAGTACGGGGTTAGGTACTAACCTACGGAGGTTATGTGATCTACATAATATGTATAGAATAGTACATATTATAATATATAGACGGGTTATCTATACAGAGAGCTGTGATCTGTAACAGAAGGGTATTCCGTACAAAATAATAAACCGTTGTGCAGGGATTTGCAGCGTTTTTTCACTCCTCATCAACAATTTCTTCAGAACTTCATTATGTGTGTTTCTTTTTGTTAGGTAGGTACTGTTTGTCATCGGCAGAATTATTTTAGCAACATTTAACTCGTGATTTAGGTAGGTACCTAGTAACGAGTACGGGGTTAGGTACTAACCTACGGAGGGTCTGCGATCTACATAATATGTATAGAATAGTACATATCATATTATATAGACGGGTTATCTATACATAGAGCTGTGATCTGTAACGGAAGGGTATTCTATACAAAATAATAAACCGTTGTGCAGGGATTTGCAGCGTTTTTTTCTTTCAATTTTCCATTTCCCACGAATCTGGGAGGGAGGAACTACAAATAAATTGAACCAGTGATATTTGAAGTTGATGATAAATGAATAAATTCGTGAAAATAAACTGTCTGTTATTACCTTGGGCACTCTAATGTCACAAATATCAGAAATGTATGGGGCCGGGGTGTCCGAGCGGGCTAAAGCGTCCGATCTTTTATATACTTACCCGTTTGGGATAAAAGTTCGTGGCTTCTCAGGTTCTCGTCGCGGGTGGGCACCAAAACAAGCTTTGAAAAGTTTGCAGGTGCCCCATCGAATTATAATAACGCGCATAATCGAATTATGGCCATCGTAGTATAATTAGATGGTTTACCAAACCAACGATTGGCTCATCGCCTCTGACTGGTATCAAGTGAAGCCTACAAAGACTAAAGGTTCAAATAACGAGCTTGCGAGTAAAAAGCTCCCCCGGGTTGTACCCAAAGGGCAAAATTATGGTTAAAATCACAATTTGTAAATGAATCTCTATTTCACAATAATACTAGGTCCAGAAAGACTTAAAGTTCTGCAGTGGTAGGTGGTAACCAAATAAAATATTAATGGCTCATTTGCAGGATAGTAAAAATTTGGAAGGATACTGGGAGTGGTAGCGTCGTACTCCAAAAACGCTGCAAATCATTGCACAACGGTTTATTATTTACCAGTATAGACGCCCCTTCTGCGTAGATCACTGTTTTCTGTGGTCAGTACCCTCGACCCCCCCCCCCCCCCACACACACACACCCACACACCCACACACCCACAAGGAAAGCATAAATGGAATACTATAGCCGGCTGGGAATTAAAGTTTCATACAAATGCGCGGGAGTCAATAATTATTCAATCATTAATTATTTTTAGTTATTCATGAAGCATAAGGTAAATAATGAAACGTTGTGTAATTTACCTGTATAGGTGCCCCTTCTGCGTAGATAGTATAATAAACCGTTGTCTAATAATTTACCGTTGTGTAATAATTTACCGAATAATACTTCGACGTTTGTTCAAGTAGCAAAAGTACCTATACACAAAATCAAAAAGATCTATAATTTTTCAAATGCAATAATATCAAAGAACAGCCAACTCGACTTCATACAGCCATCCGTGATCATAATCAGGTGCTCCCTAGCTATGATAATATGTGGGTCGGATTTATACCGTTTGATTCACGATCGTGTTGACGAAGCTAACGAACGGCTGGTCGTACAGTGCTCCGGATGTTCTCAAAAAATCCTTTAGTTCAGGATCATTTTAAAAACGTTAAAAGTTATTGAAAGTTTTCGAGCTACAGCGTTTTGAAAATTTGAACCCCTACTTTTCACCCCTTAGAGATGACTGGCAGTAAAGCCGAGCTTTGAGGACCAACTAGACCCCAAACGGGACCTACAAACCAAATTTTATTAATTTTCCTTCATGGTATCTAAGAAAAGTGCGAAGTACGGCGGACGGACAGAAATTTTTTTATTGCATTTTCGGATTCTACATACCATGAAACGTAAACCATCGAATTTTGAGGGGTGTAAAATTTTTGTTTCATGCTCGATTCCAAAGCGATGCACCGCAAAAAATTCAGCTTGTGGATCTCACAGGTCCAGTGCCACCTACCGATTGTTAAACATGAATGTTAATCGATATCCATCTTTACATTTTATAACACCAATGTAACTGAATGAGGGTTACCCATGGATCTGACAGATGTAATTTTATTTTATTTTTTTAATGAAAGTAGATTTCATCCTGAGAATTTTGTTACCAACCGCACTTTCCTAAAAAGTGGTTTTTATTCTGTGATTCTGGAATTTTCCTGGGCTAGTGACGGTACACCGGGAAAGAGGTTCCGCCCAGGTGGGAGGGGTGCAATGACGTCACTGGTATACCAAAATCTGAAAAAGGTGCAGTGGAACATTCACTGTGTACTAGAATGCATAGGAGAGTGGTCTCCAGTCCTAAGGGGCAGGAAGAATTTCGAAGAAACAATTGGTATATACCCCATTGCAGCCTTGTCAGAGTCCTGAGAGCACATTAGAAAAATCCCATCACATCCGGTTCAGCCGTTTGAGCTTGATTAGGATATATTTATACAGGGTGTAACATGAGTGATGCAAAACCTCTCTCCCACGTGTTCTACATCTAATTCCCGCCAAAAGTGTCCTATAACATGTTTTTTTTACTCCACTTAAAACCCCACTTTTTTCACTTTTAAGATTTTTTTCGAGTTTCCGACCTCCTCTCACTAAAGCAGCTACCATTTCCTTAATTTAAAGAGTAAATTCAAATTCGAAGATACCGTTGGAGAGAGCGTTAAGTTTCCTGTCTCTCTAATGCCTAACACATTTTTTTTAGGAGGATTTGAGGAGTGAAAATGGAGTTTGAAAAGTGAATTTGGTTAAAATCTTAAAATCGTCTGTTTTTCAAACGCTTGGTGATCCTATTAATTCTTGTAGTAGAATGGTGAAGGTAAGCTAAAAAATGCGCCAAGACGTCAGCTTTCCACGGGACTAATCAAAACGTTTTTTGGAATTGATTTCAAGAGAGAAAATGAGGTTTGAATACGAAAAAACGTGTTGTTTCCGGCTAAATCGTGGGTTTTTCAAGAAAAATGTACCTTTTGTGAAGTAGTGAGTCAACTATTGGGTAATTTTCAAATCTAATGGTGACACCCTCACATCATCTCCCAGTATGTATTTGGTCCTTATTTTCATTTTAGTCCAAGGGTGTTGGCATTACAAAGAATGGAACTATGGAAGTTAAGCGGGACTCTGTTCAATCCTTTATTTCCTCAAAATGCCCTCCGTTTTGGCGAATACAGAGACCGGTTCGTTTTTGAAGGGTCCAAAGGTGGCAGCGAAAAAGATAAGAACTCATCCCAATCATTCGTAGAGGAACAACAGTCGTCTCACGGATCTTTCAATCCTCTTCGCTTAACTTCCATAGTTCCATTCTTTGTAATGCCAACACCCTTGGTCTAGAATGAAAATAACGACCAAATACTTACTGGGAGATGGAGGGTGTCACCATTCGATTTGAAAATTACCCAATAGTTGACTCACTACTTCACAAAAGGTACATTTTTCATGAAAAACCCACGATTTAGCCGGAAACAACACGTTTTTTCGTATTCAAACCTCATTTTCTCTCTTGAAATCAATTCCAAAAAACGTTTTGATTAGTCCCGTGGAAAGCTGACGTTTTGGCGCATTTTTTAGCTTACCTTCACCATTCTGCTACAAGAATTAATAGGATCACCAAGCGTTTGGAAAAACAGACGATTTTAAGATTTTGACCAAATTCAATCTTCAAACTCCATTTTCACTCCTCAAATCCTCCTAAAAAAAATTTTTTAGGCATTAGAGAGACAGGGCAGAGGAGAGACAGCTCTTTCCAACGGTATCTTCAAATTTGAATTTTCTCTTTAAATTAAGGAAATTGTAGCTGCTTTAGTGAGAGGAGGTCGGAAACTCGAAAAAAATCTTAAAAGTGAAAAAAGTGGGGTTTTAAGCGGAGTAAAAAAAATGTTACAGGACACTTTTAGTCGCAAAATTAGATGTTGAACACGTGGGAGAGAGGTTTTGCATCACTCATGTTACACCCTGTATAGTACTTATGGTCATATGACAATTTCTCTCATGACCTTAGTCGTACAGTGTTACAGGTTATGGAAATAGTAAGTCATTAATTTATCACTGGTTCGCATAATGATCCGATAGAAATGTATGACTGACGGGAGACTGCGATACCCAGGCGGTTCGACACTTCTTTTCCCAAGAAAGTGCGGTGGCGGGATCCCCGATGCTTTCTCCCGTTGCCAGTGAAGAGCGAGAGCGGTCTAAAGGGGTCAACCGGCGAGAGAGAGCTGGAAAACTGGTATGTGGGCCATTTGGAAGAGTGGGACCAGCAGCTTCGCCTCTGGCTGCCTCAAACTTGAAAGGGAGGTTCTGCGAGCTGCAGATTCTGAGCGAAGAAGTGGGGGGGACTCAACCTCGGCGCCCTTGGGGGATTCCTTCAGACTCCCGTGCTTCCCGGCATAACTCGCCTCGGGCACGAAATTACCATACCCGAAAATGCCCTCCCAAGGCCAAGGTAGACTTATTGAAAGGAGGGGCCCTATCGATATATCCCCCATGTAAAACGCTGCAAAGTCCTTCTCACATGGGTTTATTATTGTACTGGACGTACAGGAATTTTGGCTGTTCATTTATTGTGTCTTTCATATGCAATTATTGCAATAGCTATTTTTGAAAGCTTACACTAGTTTTGGCCCCCCAAAACACAAAATTAGACTCGGCTTTTCCTTTCAACACATTATTTTTGATCATTGATAGTACCTTGATATTGATCATTGGTATTAGTAGTAGTATTTGTCTTGGTTCACCTGTTGATACTACTTCTAGCGTTATTATACAAATTGATGGTGATTTCAAACAATTTCCATGTTTTTGACTCATAAAAAATGAATTTCGGGAGCTTAACCTTCTTACAACCTCAATTCTTCACTATTCGGTCAAAATCAACCAAATTTTCCGGCTTCTCGCCCTACAAAACACGGAAAACGATACATCACAAGCTCATGTTCACTAAAACCTCAAAAATCCCTCGAAAACCCCTATTTTTACACTCGTTTTTCTCCCATATCACCCCTGGGTGATGACGATCGGGCTGCCGTGCTTCGGAGCACAACTAGGACCCAAATTCGCTCACAAATGGGGACCCGAACTGTGTGCGGAAAAACGACGATTTCAGACCAAAATTTAAGGTAAATTTAAGGCTGAAACTTCGTTAGAACCTCAATTTTCCACTCTTTGATCAAAATCGACTTCACATTCGGTTTTCTTGTCTCCCAAAAACATGGAAAACAATACCTCAAAAGCTCATGTTACTAAACCCTATTTTTATACACATTTTCACTCATAACACCCCTGGGTATATTCCGATCTGGCTGCAAAGTTTCGGGACACAACTAGGGCCCAAATGGAGCGCTTACGGCGGACGGCGGACGGACATTGCATTTTTGGAATCTATGCACCTTGAAAAAAAGAAAAAATGTTGAGGGGGTGTTATAAAAAATTTTGCTGAGCGATTACATAGGTGTATTATTCACAGAATAATAAACCAGAACTGAGATAAATGCGTGTTTATTATTATTGGCCTGGCCACTTCCGTTTCTTCGAGTCAGAACGTTGGATCGATGAAGTGCAAAATTTTCTCTCTAAAAATTTAATGAACAAACGACCGAATTTGAACTGATAAATTCCAGACTCACTAGAATTGCTCATCTTTGGTAAAACAAGGAGATACTCATCCCAACTACCAGTGCGGTACTGTACCACGTACCCAGGCGTTCCTCCAGATAAGAGGTTCATGGTGTAATACTTAACTTACAAAATCGGTACATTCGTCGAGGTTTGTAAGCAAACTGCTACAAATGTTGTAGTGGTGGCCAAGTTTTCAGTTCTGATCGAAACCGTTACTTTTGCTTTCACTTACGAGCAGTCCTATATAACCCCCGCCTCCCCATTCACCCACGGCCCTTAGTACTAACTTGCGTATTGCTAAATAGAAAGTTACCGCTAAAACCTCAACTGTGGGGTAATTCAGTAATGAAGGCAATATTTGGAAACACCTTGCTTCTCCACTGCTTCTCTCTTCGTAGCACGCATCACCAAGTTCTGCCCTTTTATATACCTTGGCGGGCCTCTGAGAGGGCTTTGGAAAAAGAGAAAGTGGGCGAAGTAATGTCCTGATATTCAAGGTCATTCAGATACCGTGACGTCAGTACTCAAAACTCATCGTACTCAAAAACGCTGCAAATTCCTTGTCACATGTGTTTATTATTCTATCGGACATACCTACAGTAATGTTGATGTTCATTTATTTTTCCTTTCATGAGCAATAATATGACCCAGATTTGCTCCCAAATGGGTGCCCAAACTGTGTGCGGAAGAATGGCGATTTTAGACCAAGCAAAATTTAACGTAAATTCAAGGCTGAAACTTCGTTAGAACCTCAGTTTACAACTGTTTGGTCAATAGTGACTATATGTTCGGTCTTCTCGTCCTATAAAACATGGAAAACGATACCTCAAAAGCTGATTTTAATAAAACACAAAAAATACCTATTTGTATACCCATTTTTCACTCATAACACCCCTGGATAATTCCGATCGGGCTGCAAAGTTTCGGGACACAACCAGGACCCAAGTGGAGCCCGTGTGCGAAAGAACGACTTTTTTAGACCGGAAATAAAGCCGGTTGCATTTTTGGAATCTACGCACCTTGAAACGTAAAAGAACAATTTTTGAAGGGGTGTTATAAAATATTTTTGCTGAGCGAATACAGTGTATTATTCATAGAATAATAAACCAAAATGAGGTTACGTTGTTCGCAATCTTTCCTCTCATGCCACGACATAAGTATTCTGACAGTCGTAAATTGAAACGCCCGTATTTTCTTGATTGAACACAAAAATGAAATGAAGAAATTTCATACTTATTTACAGGACTACCCCATTTTATCTGTCACGAAGATCGGTGGACTCAACGTAATGTACAGAATACGCCTTGCCGTGTTGCCGTGGTGTCCCTGCGATTTGCAGTTTAAACCTAATGGCCCCAGAAGAAAAATAGGGCCTTACCCAAACCTCAGATGCTTGGCCATCTACGCGTTCATTCTTGTAAAAGCAGAGTAAATCCCGCAGGGAAAAGTTTGAACGGGAAAGGTTGCCAAGGCAATCTTGCTGAATGTTCCCTCCTGTCGGCCCAAGAACGGTATCTCCTGGTTCAAGGTGTGAGGTCATGGCAATCATTAGCATTCCAACTCCAGATCTTTCCTTCTTCGAGTCGCATTCAAACTCGTTCCGTACATCGGCCGTCCTTATTGGGGATATCACATTGTCGTTTGAAGGTTTGATGTTGGATAATCCATTTTCAATCTTATCGACTTGCACCTTGCTAAACCCGGGTTTCCGACATTTTTTTTCTGTTCCCAAAATTTAAAGTTTGTCCATATTATTCATGGCCAGACGCCGATTTTGACAAATGCTGTCATAAACTAGATAGTTAGTTTTTATTTTGGTAGAATTGTCCTTATTATTTTAAACCGCTGAAAATTATTAGACAACGGTTTATTATTTACCTGTATAGGTTCCTCTTTTGCGTGGATCACCACCCTCGTGCTCCCCCCAAGAAAGCCCTAAATCGAGTACTGGAGCCGGCCCGGGAAATACAGTTTCATAAAAATTCGCTGGAATCAATAATTGAATCATTGATTATTGTCTGTTTTTATTCATGTAGCATAACGTTTGTTCATGTTAAAAAGTACCTATCAGCAAAATTCAAAAGAGCAATCATTTTTCAAATGAAATTATATCACAGAACAACCAACTCGACTTCATACAGCCATCCGTGATTATAATCAGGTGTTCCCTAGCGGTGATATCTTGGCGGGATTAATACCATTTGATTCACGATCATGTTGACGAAGCTTTTTGGTGCAAGCGAACGGCTGGTCGTACAATGGTCAGGGTGGCCTAAAAAAATTCTTTCGTTCGATATCAATTTAAAAGCGTTAAAAAAACCCCTACCCTTCAATTGAAAGTTTTGAAGATTTCAACCCCTATTTTTCACCCCTTAGAGATGAGATGACTGACATTAACGCTTCTCGGACCAACTAGACCCTAAATGGGACCTTCACACCAAATTTCATTAATTTTGGATCTCGGTAACTAAGAAAAATGCGAAGTACGGCGGACGGACAGAAATTTTTTTATTCCATTTGCGGATTCTACTGACTTGAAACGGAAAACCATCAAATTTGGGGGGGTTTAATTTTTTTTTTACCCTCGATTCCAAAGGTTCATTATCGAAAATAATAACCAAAAACCACAGTCATGCAGCATGGCTATAAGAGCGAATTTTCGAAGAAATAACTGATTTTATGTAAAACTGTTTTATCTCAAGAAATAACCACGTTCCTTCATCTTCAAAGTGCTCCAGTTTGAGAACGGAATGAGATATCGCAATTCTGATTCCACCATCGTGTTCAGCGTACAAAAACCTTTAACATGAGGTGTCACTTGTCAGACTGTTTCATTTTGGGAATTTATGGGTAATTTTTCCCCCCTAAAACTCCCCAAAACTCCCCCTTAGAGTGACCCGATTCTGCCCATCTACGAACTTAGCCTGTCGATTGCTAAGACAGATTTTTCGTGCAAATTTGAACTTTTTATCTCAATTCTGTCGAGAGTTATCGTCTGGAATGACACATACATATATAAATATATAAATACTCGGCCCTTCGGGCCTCGCCAGGGGGCAAGCCCCCTGGACCCCCAAAGGGGGCTCCGCCCCCTCGGAACGGCTTCGCCGTTCCTCACCCCCGAAGGATGTGTTCTTATACTTCGTATAACAAAGGAGAATTTGCTATGCAATTGGCCAATACGGGGCCAATTTCCATAGAAACACATTAAAAAATGCCAAGCGGCGCCCGTTACCATGAAATGTAGGTAACTAGTTATTCATAGGTAACAAAGATAACGTTGGTAATTCTTTATCACATTCCTCTTTGTGCTCATCTTTATCACATTCCTCTTTGTGCTCATCTTTATCACGTTCCTCTTTGTGCTCATCTTTATCACATTCCTCTTTGTGCTCATCTTTATCACATTCCTCTTTGTGCTCATCTTCATCACATTCCTCTTTGCGTGACGCGTTTTTGTGACAGGATATTGTGACAGGACATTTTTTTCACATGACCCCCGGCGTTAAAATTGCATAGCAATTAATATATATAAATATATAACTATATATATACATACACATATAATTTTTGGTGTCTTTCGGCAGTGAATTCAGGATGGTCTGAAACGGATTTTGGTATACAAACCGGACCGAGAACAATAGCTTCCTTTTCTTCGAAAATTCGCTAAAAGTAGGAACGGCGTCATCTCTGAGGGATAAAAAATAGGGAATTTTAAATTTTCAGAACGCTGTAGTTCGAAAACTCAATAGAAGGGTATGTGATTTTTATTGCGTTTATAAATTGATCTAGAACTAACGAATTTTTTGAGACCACCCGGACTATCGTACTTCCAGCCGTTCGTTAGCTTCGTCAACATGATCGTGAATCAAACGGTATAAATCCGGCCCGGATATCATCGCTAGGGAACACCTGATGCTAATCATCAACATGTTACGAAAACACAAAAATTACATATTTTTATACCCATTTTCACTCATAACACCCCTGGGTGTATTCCGATCGGGCTGCAAAGTTTCGGGACACAACTAGGGTACAAATGGAGCGTGTGTGAGAAAGAACGAGTTTTTTAGGCCGAAAATGAAGCCGCTATGCATGATACGGCGGACGGACATTGCATTTTCTGAATCTACGCACCTTGAATCGTAAAAGAAAAGATTTTGAGGGGGTGTTATAAAAATTTTTTGCTGAGCGATTACATACTCGTAGGTGTATTATTCACTGAATATTAAACCAACAGGAGCGTACCTAATTCGTGTTTTGGGGGCAAAAATTGGTGGAAACAATCAGAATTAGCTATTTGAATTATTTCATATGAAAAACTCGGCGCTCCGCGCCTCGCCAGGGGGCAAGCCCCTTGGACCCCCGGATGCTTACTGCTTAGAGCCTACGGCAAAAATTCAAGAAACATGGAACATGCTTTAGCCGCGTAGTTTACTACAACCAAGTGACAACCAAACAAGCGTCATTGTTTACTATCCATTTACAACATTCATTTATATAGTTATATTATGAAACTAGGATATAAATACCAAGAACAAATACGAAGTACATTCGTGATAAATCAAGAGCTTTCCAACGAATGGAAAACGATTTTTGTCCGATGAAAATGAAAGAAGTTTCATTTCCCTAGCAACTACTCGGTTGTAAGTGAAAATCATTGTTAAAATTTCGTTCCACTTCCGCGTCACCCATCCCGTGTAACGTTTTTCGGCTAGTTAGTACAAGGCTAAAGCATGTTCCATGCTAAAACAATAGATGAACAGCCAGCGTTTCTGTAGTTATATCCAATATAATAACTCGGCCCTTCGGGCCTCGCCAGGGGGCAAGCCCCCTGGACCCCCAAAGGGGGCTCCGCCCCCTCGGAACGGCTTCGCCGTTCCTCACCCCCGAAGGATGTGTTCTTATACTTCGTATAACAAAGGAGAATTTGCTATGCAATTGGCCAATACGGGGCCAATTTCCATAGAAACACATTAAAAAATGCTAAGCGGCGCCCGTTACCATGAAATGTAGGTAACTAGTTATTCATAGGTAACAAAGATAACGTTGGTAATTCTTTATCACATTCCTCTTTGTGCTCATCTTTATCACATTCCTCTTTGTGCTCATCTTTATCACGTTCCTCTTTGTGCTCATCTTTATCACATTCCTCTTTGTGCTCATCTTTATCACATTCCTCTTTGTGCTCATCTTCATCACATTCCTCTTTGCGTGACGCGTTTTTGTGACAGGATATTGTGACAGGACATTTTTTTCACATGACCCCCGGCGTTAAAATTGCATAGCAATTAATAAACCCATGTGACAAGGACTTTGCACCTTTTTTTTCTGTGAAGAGTTAGATAATTATGTGAAAATCCGTCATTTAAGTAACTGTTTCATTGAGCAAGTAAGTGTATAGCAGAAAAATTATAGTCTGCCAGTTTATAACAGATTATAAAATAATTATTATAAAGCAGGTGATAAGTAGTATAAAACTATTAGTTGTCAGCAGGCGAAACTAGGTTCACCACCTTACATAGACGTGCTGTATAGCGAGAGGACATAGCAAGTTCTCATAATCCAAACTTTTGATTTATTATTCAGTGAACCTGTGTATTCGCTCAGCAAAAAAATAAAAAATTATAACACCCCCTCAAAATTTGTTCTTTTACGTTTCAAGGTGCTTAGATTCCAAAACTGCAATGTCCGTCCGCCGTATCACGCATAACTACTTCATTTTCGGTCTGACAAATTCGTTCATTCGCACACAGGCTCCGTTTGGGCCCTAGCGAGTCCCGAAACTTTGCAGGCCGATCGGTGTATACCTAGAGGTTTTATGAGTGAAAATGGGTACCTAGGTATAAAAATAGATATTTTTGTGTTCTAGTAACTTGAGTTTTGAGGTACCGGTTTCCAAGTTTTTTGGGACGAGAAGACCGAATATGAGGTCGATTTTGACCAAAGAGTGGAAAATTGAAGTTCTACCAAAGGTTCTGCTCCTAAAATTCATTTTTTATGAGTCAAAAACTAACAATTTGCATAATAACACTAGAAAAAGTGTCAACAGGTGAATCAAGACAAATGGCGCTACCAGTGATCAAACATAATCTGAAGAAAAAAAAAACGCTGCAAAGTCCTTGTCACATGGGTTTATTATTCCATTGGACATAACTACAGAAATATTGGCTGTTCATTTATTGTTTCTTTCATGCGTAATAATCGAAATAGCTATTTCTGATGGCTTCCATTAATTTTGGCCTCTAAAACACAAATTAGGTACGCTCTTTTTTTTTCTTTTTTTCAACTATCTTTGATCATTGGTAGTGCCATTTAATCGTCTTGATCCACGTGATGACACTTTTCCCAGTATTATGATACAAACTGATGGTGATTTCAGACGGTTTTGCAGGTCTTTCACTCATAAAAAATCAATTTTGGGAGCTGAACATTTGGTAGAACTCAATTTTCCACTCTTTGGTCAAAATCGACTTCATATTCGGACATGGAAAACGATATCTCAGAAGCTCATGTTACCAACATGTTGCTAAAACGCAAAATTACCTATTTTTACACACTCATAACACCCCTGGGTATATTCCGATCGGGCTGAAAAGTTTCGGGACACCACTAGGGCCCAAATGGAGCGTGTGTGCGAAAGAACGAATTTTTTAGACCGAAAATGAAGCCTGTACACGTGATACGGCGTACGGCGGACATTTTTGGAATCTACGCACCTTGAAACGGAAAAGAGAAAAGTTTGAGGGGGTGTTATAAAAATTTTTTGCTGAGCGTGTATTATTCACAGGATAATAAACCAAAAGGAGCGTAGCTAATTCGTGTTTTGGGGGCCAAAATTTGTGGAAACGATCAGAAATAGCTATTTCAATTATTTCACATGAAGGAAACAATAAAAGAATAGCCATAATTTCTGTAGGTGTGTCCAGTAGAATAATAAACCCATGCGAAAAGGACTTTGCAGTGTTCTGGTTTCCAACCCTATCTTGATTAAGCAGTATTGACTCTATTAGTTAGTTGCATTTCAAACATCGCAAAAGTAATCCATAGATATATATCTCCCTGAGAGACTTTTTCCATCATGGTTGGGGATTAAGTACGAGTACAATGTGACTATATTATTGACCCAATCATTTTTAATGCCGTTGGTGTTATGACATGATTACTTTGTGATGATGGCCCTTGTAGTTCATGAGTTGGTTGATGATTCTAGGGAAGTTGAAGGTCGATTTCTTCGTATTTTTTGGTTGTGAACCCATGTTGCAGAAGTGGTCAGCCAATTCTGTTTTCTAAAATAAAGATGTTTGGAAAGAGGTTAAATGCAGATTAGGTTTTGCAGTACATTGTGTCTTATACATGGGTGTTAATGGAACGGCTACTTACTTTACAATAATGACCCGCCGCCAGATTTTGAGTTAGCTAGGGCCGACGCTCCTGAAGTGGCTCGTCCCAGTCCTCCTAATCCACCATGGACAGCGGACGAGGCATCAGCCTGGGAAGTCGCGATGCTGCTGGCACCACCGGAACCACCACCAAGGGCACCTGCTCCAGCGTTGGCGTGACTGGCGGCTTGAGCACCGCTGTGTCCAAATCCACCGAGGCCTCCCACACTGCCACCAGCACCTGCGATAGCCTGACTGGCGGCTTGAGCACCGCTGTGTCCGAATCCACCAAGGCCTCCCACACCACCACCGGCACCTGCGTTAGCATGGCTGCCCGCTTGAGCACCGCTGTGTCCAAATCCACCGAGGCCTCCCACACTGCCACCAGCACCTGCGATAGCCTGACTGGCGGCTTGAGCACCGCTGTGTCCGAATCCACCGAGGCTGCCCACTCCGCCAACTGCAGCTGCGTTAGCCTGGCTGCCGGCTTGAGCACCACTGTGTCCAAATCCACCAATCAGATTGCTTCCACCGACGAGGCCGTGAGTGAACCCTCCGGTGAGGCCACCGAGTCCTCCGATACTTCCGTCAACGACGTGTCCAAAGGAGCTGCCCACTCCTTTTACGACTCCAAGGCCGACACCCAAACTGGCGCCGACTCCTGAACCCAAGACTCCTCCAAGTTGTTGAACACCGCTGGTAGCACCAGCGTGGGCGCCTGCACCCCCGAATCCAGTGTATCCATCGAGGCCTCCTCCATGAGAGAAAGCGCCGCTGGATGCTTGGGAAGAGGCACCAAGGCCCTTTCCGCCACCCACATAGCCTCCAATACCACCGAATGAACCCCCTGAAGCCTGGGCTTGAGCAGCAGCGAGAGCTTCACTTCCCACTAAACCTGTAATTCAATAAACATTCATTTGTGATTTATAGCATGCTGTGAGAAATGATTTGTGCACACTAAGAATCGTCCCAGTGAGTCAGCGATTCGGTGGGCTAACCCAACGATGATTGTTTCAGCCGGTTGGAAGCTGGGCAGAAAACAACATACGTTCTAGCTTTAACCGAGCCCTTTTGAATTTGGGTTTGCAGTGAGGGATGATTCTTTGTGCATAAATCGTCTGTTACAATATTCGCTTTTCCAAGTAACTATTTGACCACAGCGAGTGTAGAATTTCAGTGCAGAGAATATAATGAACAAGTGCCTTTTTGGCACGTACAACTTCCAGGCCAGCCACTCTAATGATATATTATAATGCGATGATCACTGAGGGAGATTGACATATATGAAACCAGTTTTTTTTCTGCCTTATCAAAATTATAACATGTATAGAAAGTAAACATGATTTTCATGAAAGTACCTACAAGACAACTCTCTTTGTATTCGGTACCTCTTATACATATCCGTTTGGCTCATTTTATAAAGTTGAAATGGAAGTTGGGGGAGGGTGGAGCCGAGTAGCTGTCTTCCATGGAACACATGAGATAATGCTGGTCGTGTGATGTGCGCTGTTACAAATATTTGTGTATTGTATTCTCCGAGGGTGTTGGATTCAAAATTTCGTCTGTGGTTATGTTCTAGTACTTGATGGCAACAAGTAATACGATTCGCTCCATGCAAGCAGATACGTTAGCTTCGTCCTGACATTCAAGGCTGTATTTTACGATGTAACTTGCTACTCTTTATTTGGAAAACAGTTTCTCCAAGTAAAGCCTCTTGTTTCATTATAAAATGTTAGTGGTTCGAGCACCTTGAAGACTGACTGAGGTATGGTGTTTTGGTGTACAATTACCTCTATCACTAGCGACAATCAACTCTTTTGTTTATCTGATATTTGATGATATTCAGTCGTTTATTTAATGATTGATGATATTCAATGATATTCAGTAATTTATTTATGATATTCAATGATGATATTCTGTATCATTTATTTATATTTAAAATATAGGGATTTCCTTTAATAATATATCGGGCTCTGTTTCTTACCGGTAGGATGAGCCGCGGCCGTGGCGACGAGGCACAAGATGAGGGCGATCATCTTGAGGGCTGTTGGCTGTTGTGACTACCCAAATCTCCCCGGCACCTTTAAATACCTTGACAACAGTAGCTCGGAGGATTTGTAGGTAGTTAAGAGACCCCACCCCTCGAAAACTCTTCCAACCCACAAATGAGTGGAGCTTAGTATAATTGACCTTCAAAAGTAATATTCCTACGTTGTTCCTTCAGGAAAGAATGCTCGTCGTCGAAGAAAACACATTTGGGGGTCCGATAGCCGTGGGACAAACCAAAATAACTCTTGGGACTAATGTAGCCTGCACGTCCTTATCAGCTCGCCCGCCAGTCTTATAATCGACAATCAGAAATACCTGCTGGGTTTTCCACTCGCGAAATTGAGTTCGACGAAAAACTCATATTATACGGAATTTCATTTAACTCGATGAAGGCACTTTCTCTCCAACCAAATCTCAGTTGGAATTTTTGGTTTATTATTTTCAATAATGAACCATTGGAATCGAGCATGAAAAAAAAATTCTTACCCCCCCTCAAAATTTGATGGTTTACGTTTCAAGGTACGTAGAATCCGAAAATGCAATAAAAAACGCTGTAAATCCCTGCACAACGGTTTATTATTTTGTACAGAATACCTTTCTTTTACAGATCACAGCTCTCTGTATAGATAACCCGTCTATATAATATGTATTAGTCTATACATATTATGAAGATCGCATACCCTCCGTAGTTTAGTACCTAACCCCGTACTCGTTACTAGGTACCTACCTAAATCACGAGTTAAATGTTGCTAAAATAATTCTGTCGATGGCAAACAATAACTAGAATGGCGAAAAGAAACGCAAATAATGAAGTTCTGAAGGAAAATTGTTGATGTGGAGTGAAATAGATGCCCCTTCTTCGTAGATCACTGTTTTCTGTGGTCAGTACCACGTAAGTCAAGTCAGGTATAATGAACCGTTGTGTAATAACTTGCCCATCAATAATACTTCAAAGTTTGTTCAAGTTTCACAAGTACCTACCAACAAAATCCAATAGTCCATCACTTATCAAATGAAATAATATCGCACAATAACCAACTCGACTTCATACAGCCATCCTTGATTATAATCAGGTACTCCTTAGTGATGAAATCCCGGCCGGATTTATACCGTTTGATTCACGATCGTGTTGATGAAGCTTTTTGGTGCACACGAACGGCTGGACGTACAATGCTCCGGGTGGTCTCAAAAAATTGTTTAGCTCAAGACAAAAATATCGTTAAAAAAACCATACCCTTCAATCGAAAGTTTTCGAGATACGGCGTTCTGAAAATTTCAACCCCTATTTTGAACCCCTTAGAGATGACTGGCAGTAACGCCGAGCTTCGAGGACCAACTAGACCCCGAACGGAACTATAACCCGAATTTCATCAATTTTTATTCATGGTAACTAAGAAAAGTGGCCCGTACGGCGTACGGCGGACAGACAGAAATATTTTTATTGCATTTTCGGATTCTATGTACCTTGAAACGTAAACCATCAAATTTTGAGGGGGGGTAAGAATTTTTTTTTTCATGCTCGATTCCAATAGTTCATTATTGAAAACTAGCTGTGTACCCGCGCTTCGCAACGGTAGAACAGACACCCCCTGTATCCCCCCCTCCTCAACTGATCAGAAACCTTCCCCAATGCCAACCCTAACAGCCTTTAACCCCCCCCCCCCCCCGTATCCTATGAACCCTCCCTACCTGGTTAGAAACATTCCTCAATGTTCACACAACAAATTCCCAAAGTTGCACTCCAATTGGTCAAGTAGTTTTGAAATTTCTGTAGACCCCCCCCCCCTCTCATAACCTGTACCCCCCTCCCACTAACATCCTGATTGAAGTACCACTTGAATGTACTCGTCGAGCTGAATCCAGAATCTAATTACAATCGGATTTATACGTCCAACCGTTCAAAGTTATTATAAGCATAAACGTCCTCATAGAAGTGATTATAACACGTTTTTTAGTAGTATTTCATTCATAGCGTTTCAACGGATGGACAGATTCAAATGCGGATTTTTCATAAACCTTCCCAGATAAATTCTGCGTCAAATGGTACCAGCCGCAACTTTCTACGTTCAGCCGTTCTCAATTGATGCCGAGACAAACAAACAAACAGACACTGTTTTATTATATGTATAGATAATAAACCAATATTTCTGTCTGTCAGCCGTTGTACGGGCCACTTTTCTTAGTTACCATGAAACAAAATTGATGAAATTTGGGTTATAGGTTCCGTTCGGGGTCTAGTTGGCCCTCGAAGCTCGACGTTACTGCCAGTCATCTCTAAGGGGTTCAAAATAGGGGTTGAAATTTTCAGAACGCCGTACGCAAACACTTTCGATTGATGAAGGGTATGGATTTTTTTACGATATTAAATTTGTCTTGAGCTAAACAATTTTTTGAGACCACCCGGAGCATTTTACGTTCAGCCGTTCGTGTGCACCAAAAAGCTTCCTCAACACGATCGTGAATCAAACGGTATAAATCCGGCCGGGATTTCATCACTAGGGAGCACCTGAATATAATCAAGAATGGCTGTATGAAGTCGAGTTGGTTGTTGTGTGATATTATTTCATTTGATAAGTGATGGACTATTGGATTTTGTTGGTAGGTACTTGTGAAACTTGAACAAACTTTGAAGTATTATTAATGGGTAAATTATTACACAACGGTAAATTATTACACAACGGTAAATTATTACACAACGGCAAATTATTACATAACGGTAAATTATTACACAACGGTTCATCTACCAAGAAGGGGCTGGATTTTGTTGATTGGTACTTTTGCAACTTGACCAACCGTTGAAGTATTATTGATGGGCATGTTATTACACAACGGTTCATTATGCTTGACCAGAGGGTAGGTATTGACCACAGAAAACAGTGATCGACGCAGAAGGGGCATCTATTTCACTCCACATCGACAATGTTCCTTCAGAACTTCATTATTTCCGTTTCTTTTCGCCATTTTAGTTACAGTTTATCATCGACAGAATTATTTCAGCAACATTTAACTCGTGATTTAGGTAGGTAGGTACCTAGTAACGAGTACGGGGTTAGGTACTAACCTACGGAGGTTCTGCGATCTACATAATATGTATAGACTAGTACATATTATTTAGACGGGTTATCTATACAGAGAGCTGTGATCTGTAAAAGATGGTATCAGAGCTGATCAGTTGATAGTATGAAATATTTTCATCTATCATTCTCATCCAATGATAGCCTTTTGATAGAACTGTATCTATAAATACGGTATTACAACGCTATCATTACCCTATAAGAACACTATCACCTTCTTCACTAGTCTCACCCCCCCGTTGGAGGAGTAGGGATTTTTGCAGTGCCACATTTATAGCATGAAGGCTGTTGATTTCACAAACGGAATAGTTCTATCATTCTCCACTGAAGACAATGTTTTAAAAAGGCTGATCTTTTAATAGGATGAAATATTCCCATCTATATTTTCCAATGATAGATGATTTCTATGATTTTCCGATCATTTTGATAGTTCGGAATATTCCTATCTATCGTCTTCCAACTGGGGTAGTGTTTTCATGGTATCAAAGCTGATCAGTTGATAGTGTGAAATATTTCATCTATCATTCTCATCTAATGATAGCGTTTTGATATTAGACCTTGTTGAGCTTTTGATAGAGGTGAAAAATGCCATTTATCATACTCGTCGAGTGATATCCTTTTCATAGTAACCAGGTAGAGATTTTGATAGAGATGAAAAATTCCCTCTATCATTCTCATCCTACGGTAGCCTTTTGATAGTAACCAGGTTGAGCTCCTGATAGAGGTGAAAATTTTCATCTATCTTTCTCATCCAATGATAGCCTTTCGATAGTTCTTCAGAAAGAGATGAAAAATGCGATCTATCACTCTCCTTGCGTGATAGTTTTTTGATGGTGTGTTTGCTGCATTTTTGATAAAGATGAAAAGTGCTGTCTATCATTCTAATTGAGTGATAGATTTTTGAGAGTGAACAGGCCGCATTCTTGAGAGACGTGAAAGATGCTATCTATCATTCTCATCATGTGATAGTCTTTTGATAGTGATCAGGCCGCAATTTTGATAGAGTTTTTCTTTCACTCTATAACTGCCACATTTTGATAGGTTTCTGATAGATCAGATATATTGGATTGATAGGTATCTCATAGAATGGGATGTCAAACACTATCACTTAAGGATGACTCATCCATGTTGATAGACTTTTGATAGCATGCAAAACCAAGTGATAGGTTCCAAATATATGAGTTTTGTCATGTGATGGTTATCTGATAGGTGCCTCATAGTTGTCTGATAGTGTGCCACTTGAGGACAAACTGGGCCACGGAGGAGGAACCTTTGATAGGGAATTGATAGGAAACCGATAGTGGGTATGTTCATCTATCACTGAGATAGTGTTCAGTGATAGTGTCTTTTTCTCAGTGTGTTTCAAATGACTAAAAGATTAGAGTTAGAGAGATTAGATTTGGACATAGTTATATCCTGTTCTAGGAAGCCTTGATGCGTTTTCGTCATGAAACTGTTACGCTGGAGAACTGGTACGCTTATTGGCTCATGGAGAATATTTTTTGTTAGAATTTCAATGGGGTTCCGGTGCGCTTCTGTCTTTAAATTTGAAATTGATGTTTCTTATCAATGGTTAAGGTATGAGTGAAATTTAAGAACCGTCGGACTTCATGAATAATGGGTTTGAGGAGATGGTAAAATCATTGGCAGGTATTAGAAAGGAAATAGCTGGGATAAAAACGAAAATGAATAATTTTAGAGCGAGTTTTGAGAGGAATCCCGGAAACAAAAAACTGAAGATGTTTCTGCAGTCATGAGGTCTCTAACCGATAAGCTCTAGCTCACCGAAGAAGAGAGTTCCTTTGAAGCAGCATTCCGATTTAAGACCTTTGAGCCAAGAGGAAGAAGAGCTTCAGATGTGAACAGTACTAGGTCAGGCAATGTGTTAGTAAAACAGGATACTCAGGGAAAAAATAATGGTTGAAGAGAATCGAGGTGCGTAAGCTCAAGGCGAAGGATGTACACTCCAGTTTTCCTTAGGTTAATGTACGTATTTGCAAGTGAAAGGTTAACGGCTATGAATAACCATATCTTCGGGCCTACGATAAGGGGTATACCCCAGCCTTCTCGTAGGCCAGAATCTATAGTTGTATTGATTGGGCTTCCCCAGTACAGCTGTAGATCCGCGTGGACTTCCAACGGCAAAATCTTCGTGAAGATGGACGACTCACCACGTTCCAGGAGCACCCGAATCGTCAACATGGCTGCGCTTAAGAAAATCAAAGTATGGATGAAAGAAGTGTAGCCAATGAACTGAACACTTATTTCTCAAATACTGGAAAAGCTGAGAAGTGTGGTAGGTCATTAAATTATTGTGGTCCCCAAAGTTATATGAAATCGAATGTGGTTATATCCATGTTCCTTGAGGCGGTAACGGAAAAAGAAACTGTTAAATTTTCTGAATGGTGAGGGGGGGGTCTTCGGGAGTCGATGGGTTACCTGGTCATCTTCTGAAATCCTGTGTCGATTATCTTGCGCCGCCCTTAACGTTTATTTACTGTTTGAGTATTTCGAGCGGTTAATTCCCTGAACAGTTTAATGCCAAAGTGGGTGTAAAACCGACCCCTCTAATTACCGTCTAATCTCTGTAATTTCGTGTTTAGCAAAAATTTCGAATAAATCATAAATATCAGGCTTACGGGATATGTAGAAAAATGTGTATAGTTACAGAAAATCAATTCGGATTCCAAAAGAATAAGAGTATTGAGAATGCGTTAATGAAGTTCACTAATGAAGTTACTGCTATCTGGGGGAGGGTAAAAGGGTTTCGACATGTTACCTCGATTTGCGAAAAGCGTTTGACTGCTTCAATAAGGACTTACTTTTGAATAAGCCGTTCGCCATTGGATTAAGAGATTTAGTACCTATACAATAATTGGTTCAGGACCTATTTAACGACTTGGCTTCTATTATGACAGTAGGTGAATATAGTACTGCGCAAAGTGCGGCGCTGAGCCCTTATACGTTTATTCTTTATACGAATCTGATGGGAGACATGTACATTTTTGTTGACGACATCGCCCTGATTGTGACGGCCATACTTGGGAGGACGCTAGGAGTAAACTTGAGACAGACCTCAAAAACCTTGAACTCTGGATGAACTTGAATAAATTGAACATGAATGTGAAACATCTTGCTCATTGTTGAATCTGAAAAAGAATGGCCGAGCAACTCGCAAGTACATATTATGCATTCAGAAAAATGTGGCTTGAATGTGTCGCGCTGCAAGTGTAATAAATTGGATATAGTAAGAGCGGTAAGATATCTAGGGGTCTACATAGACTACAAGTTAGTTGAAGTGGGACGATCATCTGAGATGTACTTATTACTAACAAACTAAGAAAAATAGCATTTGTTGTGAATAAGGTTAAATTATTGAATGATAACATTTAAAAAAAAAAACTTATGCTACGCTGTGGCACAGTCAACTATACAGCTATTTATTACAATATGGGGAAGGACGTACAAGAAAGTGCTTGAACATTTATTCGTCTTGCAGAAGAAAATAATAAAAATAGGCTTTAATGAAAATCGAAGGTAATGCAAGGAACTGCGTATTTTCAGTCTCAAACAGCTCTACTTTTGTAATATGTTCAAATATCTGTTGGAAGAACAGAAACGAATTTAGGGATAGATTTACGTTTCTTGGAGATAAGCCCTGTAGAATGGAATTGACCAAAATTAGAATTATGTTTGTGGGCGCAGCCCAAAATACCGTATGATAGTGGTATATGTTTTTTTATTCGATGAAATCCACCCGTTGTTCACTAATGAGGGTCGCTACTCAATGAAAAAATTAGTTACTTACCACATCAAGAACCACATAACCAATTTGGAAGAGCTTGTTCTCGCTTCTGATGGTGTGCATTATCCCGCGTACGAGTTATAATGACTTTTGAGATACTATGGGAAATAAATAAGTAACTGCATCCTAATCTACCATATAAATTATTATGTAATGAAAAGGCACTTACCATAAATAAGAGAGGAAGCAGCGATTCATGTAGGCCAACACAAGCACTGCTTACAGGCCTACATCCTCCTTATACAATACGACTCCCTCAGAGAAATATTTTGATGTATTTTAATACTTAAATGTTATCAGTTATTGTGAATTTCACTTATTTATTGTTGTTATTATTGTTGTTTTGGAGCCAATAAACAGATTGTTCTAGGGTGGTAACATTTTAGCTCCCGAGTCTACGAATGTAGCGGAAGCTTTGTTTTCAATTTTGGGGAAAAAATCCGATTTTCCTGACATTTTCAGGGATCATGCAGCTTCAGCCCTAGATGGTCCCCCATGAATTACAAAACGCTCTAATCATTGGTACCACTGCGCATGCGCATGCGCGAAATGCGAGATACTCAGTTGCTTACGATTCATTGGCGCGAATTGGCACAATATCAAGTTCGGTGGGTAGGATGGTCTCCCATGAATTTCATCACGATCGGATAGTTGCGCATCCGCAAATACGAAATATGGTTTACTCATTTTCTAATGAACTTACGGCCCGATTCTTATGAAATTTCCAGGAGTCATGGGACTCCTAGCTTGAATTTCTTCCAGAAGTTTCCCCACATTTCTGCTGAATTCATATCGAGAAAACCAAATATGTAGGTAAGTGTAGGTTACTTGCTTCTATTTCCCAGTTCAAATGTAATTTTTGTTCTAACATATTTTTACGTGATCGTTTTTGTTAAAGTTTTTCACGAAGAATGCAATATTCAAAGTCCCGACTTTATTGTCTGTGGAAGTTGTTAGTGGACCGTTCGCGAAACATCTTCCCATCTGTCGATTGTATCAAACCTTTCTCATTCATATCAAATCGAATCAACTACAGCTGTTATAGAGAATTGTATCTAAAAAAACGCTGCGAATTATTACACAAAGGTTTATTATTTACCTGCATAGATGCCCCTTTTGCGTAGACCACTGTTTTCTGTGGTCAGTACCCTCGAGCTCCCCCCCAGGAAAGCCCTAAATCAAGTACTGGAGCCGGCCCCGGAATTAAAGTTTCCTACAAATGCCGCGGGATTCAGTAATTCAATCATCTTGTAGTTATTCATGAAGCATAAGGCAAATAACAAACCGTTGTGTAATAATTTACCTGTATAAGGTGCCCCTTCTACGTAGATAGTATAATGAACCGTTGTGCACTAATTTACCTTTGAGTAATAATTTACCGTTGTCTAATAATTTGCCCGTCAATAATACTTCAACGGTTGTTTAAGTTGCGAAAATACCTACCAACAAACTCCAGCCCCTTCTACGTAGACGGTATAATGAACCTGTTGTGGCGAATTTCGATTTGAATGTACCGCGACGCATTTAGGCCGAAACAATGGACCTTTTTGATTGGCCTGCATCAGCTAAGGCCTGGCGGCTGTCGGGTCGTGGTTGCTATAGCGACACCAATCCGTGCCCGCCAGAAATACCGCGGGCCTCGCGACTCCCCTCCCTGCTTCACTACATCGTCAACAGTCAAGTCCTTCCTAATCTCAAAAATCACAGCTCAATATTCGAATCAATCCTTTCATTTTTCTTACAGGGTGTTCCAGAAGTAGCGCCGAATTACAAAGTGCAATAAAAAAGTCAATTTTCGCTCAATTTGAAATTTTTTTTTATTGGAAAACGTAGTCCATCAACTCCGATTTAAGTGTGAAAAATCACATCGGGCATGTGCCCACCCAAACTAGCCGTACACTGCACCAAACGGTCATTGAAATTTTCAATCACTCGCCGGCAGGACTCCGGATCGATGGTGGCGATTACTCTTCGGATTTCTTCCTTCAATTGGTCAATCGTCCGTGGTTTATTGGCGTACACCTTGGGCTTAACGGAATGATAATAGATAACAAAAATCATAAAACCATGGCTACCAACCTTCCCGGGAAACCATAGTGCCAACTTAAAATTCGGCGCTACTTCTGGAACACCCTTTATTTCGAGTTCGAACTTGAAAAAAACTAGGTAATACTTACCAAAATAACAGTTCTCTGAGCTCTGACAACAGTTTTACATCTGTTGTGAGTGTTGAGGTTTGTCACGCCGCTGCGAAAGTAAGCTGTTGTGTTTACAACTGTTATTCTTCTCTCGACAACATTTGCTTCGTTTTTTAGCCACTACTGTTGTCGCAACACTGTTGTGCGTTTTCGTTCCCATCACTACATTTTTCATGTCAATAGTCAAGTCCTTCGTAATCTCAAAAATCACAGCTCAATATTCGAATCAATCCTTTCATTTTTCATGTAAATGTTTCACTACAATACAGTTTTTTCTCTAAATCAAGTTTCTGGCATTCACGCATTTTATTTCAAGCTCCGACCAGCTAATTATTACAACATTTTTTGGTGACCCCGACGTGATTTATGCAAGTTCAGACATCGTTTTCGGCCGGTCGCGGGGCTCAACTCATCAACAATTAATCACAAATCAACTCGCAAGTTTTCATCATTCACGTGAGCATTCGTACCTCATTCATCCCTATTCCTTTCCTGATTTTATCATTGTGCTGCTATTGTGTTCAGTTCGTTTTTTGTTGGTTTAATCATTAAAACATGCCAGAGTTAGCAACCCTCGTCTCACAACGGGGACGCATTTAAAGGCTAAATTGACCCGTCTCAAAACATTTTTCGAGAGCATAGCGACCCCACAGGCGTCGCAAAAACTCACAGAATTAAAATTACGATTTAGGGATTTCGAAGGAATTATTCTCGAGTTTGGTAGTGTCCAGGATGGTATAGAAGATTTAGATTCGTCAACAACTCAGCAGGCCGAACGGGATAGTTTCGAAAATTCTTACTTCGATCTAACTGCCAAAATTGTTGATTTTATGCGCACACACACACCGAATCAAACCTTCATACGGCTGTGGTTAACCTTGAAAGCGAATCAAACACATCGCGGTATTCGCATTCGGCTCGTATTAAGCTACCTGCACTGGACTTACCAAAGTTTTCCGGGCATACGATGAATGGCTACCTTTCTAAGATTATTTCAAGGCAGTCGACCAAAACGAAGACCTGTTCAAAAAATGCGATTTCATAAATCTTGTTGTAAGGGAGAAGCTGCAGGGATCATAGGCTCCCTCTCAATAACTGAGCAAAATTACCAAGTTGTCCTTCAGTTACTCGTTGATCGGTATCATCATTTAAATTAAATATCATTTATCGTCATATTAAGGATTTATTTGATCCTACCTACAGTTGGCGAGCCACCTGCATCCACAATTCAGAAATTATTGGACGATACCCTCAAAAATTTGTGCGCTCTCGAAAATCTGGAACAGCCAGTCAACCAGTGGGATACCTTGATTGTATACTTGACCACTCCTAAATTTGATCCCGATACCTACAAATTGTGGGAGGAAAAATGGTCAGGTGAGCTTGCGTCATTGACAAACCTCATCGAGTTTCTGGAGCATAGGTGTAGAGTACTGCATTCTTGCAATAACTTTACCTCCAAGCCTTATTCTGGTAATCCTCCTCATAAATCGGACAAGAAAATGAGCAACTAACCATTGAAGGTTCTCGTTCTTGTGTTACCACTCAAGAATCAGGTCAACCCAAACAACACATCTGCGTACATTGCAAGGGGAATCATCCATTGTATTATTGTCCCGATTTCATTAAAGTACCTATCAATGATAGAATCAGTTTTGTAAAATCTCAAACATTATGTTTCAACTGTTTGAGACCACATCATGCTAGCAATGTTTGCAGATCATGTAAATGTCCCAAAT
The DNA here is from genome assembly GCA_954871275.1 of Leptopterna dolabrata. Classification (NCBI taxonomy): domain Eukaryota; kingdom Metazoa; phylum Arthropoda; class Insecta; order Hemiptera; family Miridae; genus Leptopterna; species Leptopterna dolabrata. The sequence continues at coordinate 18,525,983 of OX940980.1, read as the reverse complement.
GTGGCGGGTAATCCACCTAGATGGGATGGTTAGTGTAATTCACCTAGATCCACGGGTTCGACAAGTCGAAAAGTTAAAATATCAAACAGCAAACAAAATACAACTTTGCGAAAGATAAACCCAAAATCCTAAACTATTGATTTTTCATTTACCTAACAGGGATTTTCAGGAGTCGAAATAAATCACAAAAAAATTTTATTTCCGTAAAATTACGAACTATAAATTAATCTTTATTTACTTTCAGTCAAATGATTCATTGCACGTGCAATTTGAGGCACGTGCAGTGAATCATTTGACTGAAAGTAAATACAGATTAATTTATAGTTCGTAATTTTACGGAAATAAAATTTTTTTGTGATTTATTTCGACTCCTGAAAATCCCTGTTAGGTAAATAAAAAATCAATAGTTTAGGATGCAAAGTTTGCAAGTTTTGCAAAATTGTATTTTGTTTGCTGTTTGATATTTTAACTTTTCGACTTGTCCACCCTGTGGGTCCAGGTGAATTACACTTTGGACCCTAGAAACGTTAGTACTGAGTTCAGTATTGACGAGGCCAATTGTGTAAATCATGATTATCCATAATATGGTAAATTTCAAATGCATGATCTATAAAAAAAATTGCTGCCTATAGATTCATTTCGTGTGTAATAATGAGGTGGTCGGTTGAATATCCCAATTGAAAAACTTAGTGCCACTTACCTACCTAATTTTACGATTACGGTGTGTGTTCCAAGAACTGGCCTAGCAATTGTTGGTTTTTGCCAATTTTGGCCCACTCGAAGACTCCTAATTTTGAAAAATTATCTTCGATTGTTGAAATTGTATGTTTCTGGCTGAATTCACAGTTTATGCTACCTTTTTTTTGTAGACGTTTCCGGTGATTTCAGCCGTTTTATCAGATTATTTACCCTTGAGGAAACCGAATACATAGGCTATATTAACAAATATTTCATAATTTATTATAAGAGCTACCAATCTAGGAAGTATTTATAACCTAAATGTTAGTACAACTACTAAACTAAATTTAAATTTCTCCCTTGAGAGGGAAAAACATTAAATCATGTTTAATGTTTTTCCCTCGCAAGGGAGAAATTAGATATAGTTTTTTAATGTCAAGAAAAAATGAAAGCCACAATTTCACTGAACTCTACAAGTATAATGTTGCATTTACTGTACTTATTATAGAACTCGCCATCAACATATGGTTGCTACAACAAAAGGTAGTAACTGTGTAGTAACCAATGAAAAACGTAGCTATTGACTCTTGTTTCTTTCGAGTGCGATATTCTTTATGGTTGCTACAACAGAAGGTAGTAACTGTGTAGTAACCAATGAAAAACGTTGCATATTTGCGTGTCGGAATTCACAGAATGACCCCCAGCCCTAAAACATTAAACATGTTAACAACATGAACATATGCGACAACACTGGTTTGTCACATGACTCCAATCTAATTGGTTACTCATTTAATATTTATCCAAAAGAGCGACTGTAAAATAGTTAGGTTGTCTGAGAATCGGTTCGTTTGTGTTCGACGTTATTAGTCGATACCGTACCTGATCGTTTTTTCATTTTTCTTTTACCAGTTGTAATGCTTCGATCTTTTTGATATTTATGTGTATCCCTCTCCAATCATCTACTTAAAATAAATATCTATCTATTTGGGAACTAGAAATGTAAATAATAGGACTGAGGGATGTGAAAGAATTGAGTTTTCAACCTTTTATCACAATTTAAATTATCTGTTAAAAATTAGACTGTCATCAACCATTTTGTCATGTGGATCTCTTTTTCATCATTACAATATCCAGCAGCATAGTTGAATAGTTGAATCACCATTCCAGACAGGCAGTTCCCGCTTTATTGAGCCTCCTATTCCAATGGGGGCTTGATGGTAAAATCTTCAGTCCCATGTCGTTTTCGAATCTGAAATATAAGGAATATATTATAGTAAATTACAGGCGAAGTAAGTTAATGAACTAATGTTCATTCAGTGGATTTATTAACGCCTCCTATTTTCAGTTTAATTCTACCGTATATGTGTGCTCGTTCTTTGATTCTTACCTAAAACTATGCTGTTACTGCTCCTGCATAGACATGGAGCCAGCAGAAGCCGGCCCAGTAGTTGTAGCTCCTGACCCAGCTGGACTGCTGACCTCAGCAACCACCGTTGCTCCGGTGCTAGTAAGTCCACGTCCTAGTCCACCAACTACTCCTGAATTAGCGTGCGTAGAAGAGACACTTGAAGCCACAGTCTCAATTCCGCCGATCCCTGGAACGTCCCGATGGATCGTTCCAACATTGCTGGAAGGGTCAGGTGTAGCAGCTGCTTGAATTGTATATGCAGATCCAACCCCTGATGGACCCCCGCTCCCTGAAGTCCTGGCCAGTGAACGAGCATGACTATGGCTAACGCTTTGAGGAAAGAGGCCCACCCCACTTGAAGCCTCAGCTTCGGAACTAGTATGACTACCAGCTAGGCTTTGTTGGTAGCTTGCTACTCCAGGAGCTGTGACGAGTACAGCAGAGTTAGCGCTAGCTTGGCTAGTTGCATGTGCACCTCCATAACCAAATCTCGCATCATAAACACGTTGAGAACCAGCTTTTGCATTGGCATGGCTAGTGGATCCAGCCCCACCACTACCATATACCCCTCCACTAACAGCCCCTGATTGAGCGGTAGCTTTACTTGTGACTGAGGCTGCTGCTTGACCTGATGCTGCGGGTCCCAAGTCAGAGATGCCCACCACACTTGAAGCCTCAACCTGGGAGCTAGCATGACTCCCAGTTAGGCTTTGTGGGTAGCTTGCTCCTACAGGAGCTTTTACAAGCATAGCAGAGTTAGCGCTAGCTTGGCTAGTTGCGCCTGCACTCCCATAACCAAATCTTCCATCATATCCACTTTGAGAACCAGCATTTGCATTGGCATGGCTAGTGGATCCAGCCCCACCCCTTCCGTATACCCCTCCACTTACAGCCCCTGATTGAGTGGTAGCTTCACTTGTGACTGTGGTCGCTGCTTGACCTGTTGCTGCGGATCCCAACTCAGATACGCCCACAACACTTGAAGCCTCAGCCTGGGAGCTAGCATGACTACCAGTCAAGCTTTGTGAGCTTGCTCCTACAGGAGCTTTTACAAGCACAGCAGAGTTAGCGCTAGCTTGGCTAGTTGCGCCTGCACTCCCATAACCAAATCTCGCATCATACCCACTTTGAGCACCAGCATTTGCATAGGTTTGGCTACTCGACCCAGCCCCACCACTTCCATATATCCCTCCGCTTTGAGCTAGAGATTGAGCGGAAGCCTTACTTGTGACTGAGCTTGCTGCTTGACCTGTTGCTGCGGATCCCAACTGAGAGACGCCCACCAAACTTGAAGCCTCAGCCTGGGAGCTAGCATGACCACCAGTTAGGCTTTGTGAGTAGCTTGCTCCTACAGGAGCTTTTCCAAGCACAGCAGAGTTAGCGCTAGCTTGGCTAGTTGCATGTGCACCTCCATAAACAAATCTTCCATCATATCCACTTTGAGAACCAGCATTTGCATTGGCATGGCCAGTGGATCCAGCCCCACCACTTCCATATACCCCTCCACTTACAGCTCCTGATTGAGCGGAAGCCTTACTTGTGACTGAGCTTGCTGCTTGACCGGTTGCTGCGGATCCCAACTCAGAGACGCCCACCAAACCTGAAGCCTCAGCCTGGGAGCTAGCATGACTACCAGTTATGCTTTGTGAGCTTGCTCCTACAGGAGCTTTTACAAGCACAGCAGAGTTAGCGATAGCTTGGCTAGTTGCGCCTGCACTCCCATAACCAAATCTCGCATCATACCCACTTTGAGAACCAGCATTTGCATTGGCATGGCTAGTGGATCCAGCCCCACCACTTCCGTATACGCCTCCACTTACAGCCCCTGATTGAGCGGTAGCTTCACTTGTGACATTGGTCGCTGCTTGACCTGTTGCTGCGGATCCTAACTCAGAGACGCCCACAACACTTGAAGCCTCAGCCTGGGAGCTAGCATGACTACCAGTTAAGCTTTGTGGGTAGCTTGCTCCTATAGGAGCTTTTACAAGCACAGCAGAGTTAGCGCTAGCTTGGCTAGTCGCATGTGCACCTCCATAACCAAATCTTCCATCATATCCACTTTGAGAACCAGCATTTGCAGTGGCATGGCTAGTGGATCCAGCCCCTCCACTTCCGTATACCCCTCCACCTCCAGCCCCTGATTGAGCGGTAGCTTCACTTGTGACTGTGGTCGCTGCTTGACCTGTTGCTGCGGATCCCAACTCAGAGACGCCCACCACATTTGAAGCCTCAGCCTGGGAGCTAGCATGACTACCAGTTAGGCTTTGTGAGCTTGCTCCTACAGGAGCTTTTACAAGCACAGCAGAGTTAGCGCCAGCTTGGCTAGTTGCGCCTGCACTCCCATAACCAAATCTCGCATCATACCCACTTTGAGCACCAGCATTTGCATTGGTTTGGCTAGTCGACCCAGCCCCACCTCTTCCATATATCCCTCCGCTTTGAGCAACAGATTGAGCGGTAGCTTCACTTGTGACTGTGGTCGCTGCTTGACCTGTTGCTGCGGATCCCAACTGAGAGACACCCACCAAACTTGAAGCCTCAGCCTGGGAGCTAGCATGACTACCAGTTAAGCTTTGTGAGTAGCTTGCTGCTACAGGAGATTTCACAAGTACAGCAGAGTTAGCTCTTGTTTGGCTAGTTGCGCCTGCACTCCCATAACCAAATCTTCCATCATATCCACTTTGAGAACCAGCATTTGCAGTGGCATGGCTAGTGGATCCAGCCCCACCACTTCCGTATACCCCTCCACTTACAGCCCCTGATTGAGCGGTAGCTTCACTTGTGACTGTGGTTGCTGCTTGACCTGTTGCTGCTGATCCCAATTCAGAGACGCCCACAACACTTGATGCCTCCGCCTGGGAGCTAGCATGACTACCAGTTAAGCTTTGTGAGTAGTATGTTCCTACAGGAGCTTTTACAAGGACAGCAGAGTTAGCGCTAGCTTGGCTAGTTGCATGTGCACCTCCATAACCAAATCTTCCATCATATCCACTTTGAGAACCAGCATTTGCATTGGCATGGCTAGTGGATCCAGCCCCACCACTTCCGTATACCCCTCCACTTACAGCCCCTGATTGAGTGGTAGCTTCACTTGTGACTGTGGTCGCTGCTTGACCTGTTGCTGCGGATCCCAACTCAGATACGCCCACAACACTTGAAGCCTCAGCCTGGGAGCTAGCATGACTACCAGTCAAGCTTTGTGAGCTTGCTCCTACAGGAGCTTTTACAAGCACAGCAGAGTTAGCGCTAGCTTGGCTAGTTGCGCCTGCACTCCCATAACCAAATCTCGCATCATACCCACTTTGAGCACCAGCATTTGCATTGGTTTGGCTAGTCGACCCAGCCCCACCACTTCCATATATCCCTCCACTTTGAGCTACAGATTGAGCGGAAGCCTTACTTGTGACTGAGCTTGATGCTTGACCTGTTGCTGCGGATCCCAACTGAGAGACGCCCACCAAACTTGAAGCCTCAGCCTGGGAGCTAGCATGACTACCAGTTAGGCTTTGTGAGTAGCTTGCTCCTACAGGAGCTTTTCCAAGCACAGCAGAGTTAGCGCTAGCTTGGCTAGTTGCATGTGCACCTCCATAAACAAATCTTCCATCATATCCACTTTGAGAACCAGCATTTGCATTGGCATGGCTAGTGGATCCAGCCCCACCACTTCCATATACCCCTCCACTTACAGCTCCTGATTGAGCGGAAGCCTTACTTGTGACTGAGCTTGCTGCCTGACCTGTTGCTGCGGATCCCAACTCAGAGACGCCCACCAAACCTGAAGCCTCAGCCTGGGAGCTAGCATGACTACCAGTTAAGCTTTGTGAGCTTGCTCCTACAGGAGCTTTTACAAGCACAGCAGAGTTAGCGATAGCTTGGCTAGTTGCGCCTGCACTCCCATAACCAAATCTCGCATCATACCCACTTTGAGAACCAGCATTTGCATTGGCATGGCTAGTGGATCCAGCCCCACCACTTCCGTATACCCCTCCACTTACAGCCCCTGATTGAGCGGTAGCTTCACTTGTGACTGTGGTCACTGCTTGACCTGTTGCTGCGGATCCCAACTGAGAGACGCCCACCAAACTTGAAGCCTCAGCCTGGGAGCTAGCATGACTACCAGTTAAGCTTTGTGAGTAGCTTGCTCCTACCGGAGCTTTTACAAGCACATCAGAGTTAGCGCTAGCTTGGCTAGTTGCATGTGCACCTCCAGAAACAAATCTTCCATCATATCCACTTTGAGAACCAGCTTTTGCATTGGTTTGGCTAGTCGACCCAGCCCCACCACTTCCATATATCCCTCCGCTTTGAGCTACAGATTGAGCGGTAGCTTCACTTGTGACTGTGGTCGCTGCTTGACCTGTTGCTGCGGATCCCAACTCAGAGACGCCCACCACATTTGAAGCCTCAGCCTGGGAGCTAGCATGACTACCAGTAAGGCTTTGTGAGCTTGCTCCTACAGGAGCTTTTACAAGCACAGCAGAGTTAGCGCCAGCTTGGCTAGTTGCGCCTGCACTCCCATAACCAAATCTCGCATCATACCCACTTTGAGCACCAGCATTTGCATTGGTTTGGCTAGTCGACCCAGCCCCACCTCTTCCATATATCCCTCCGCTTTGAGCAACAGATTGAGCGGTAGCTTCACTTGTGACTGTGGTCGCTGCTTGACCTGTTGCTGCGGATCCCAACTGAGAGACACCCACCAAACTTGAAGCCTCAGCCTGGGAGCTAGCATGACTACCAGTTAAGCTTTGTGAGTAGCTTGCTGCTACAGGAGCTTTCACAAGTACAGCAGAGTTAGCTCTTGTTTGGCTAGTTGCGCCTGCACTCCCATAACCAAATCTTCCATCATATCCACTTTGAGAACCAGCATTTGCAGTGGCATGGCTAGTGGATCCAGCCCCACCACTTCCGTATACCCCTCCACTTACAGCCCCTGATTGAGCGGTAGCTTCACTTGTGACTGTGGTTGCTGCTTGACCTGTTGCTGCTGATCCCAATTCAGAGACGCCCACAACACTTGATGCCTCCGCCTGGGAGCTAGCATGACTACCAGTTAAGCTTTGTGAGTAGTTTGTTCCTACAGGAGCTTTTACAAGGACAGCAGAGTTAGCGCTAGCTTGGCTAGTTGCATGTGCACCTCCATAACCAAATCTTCCATCATATCCACTTTGAGAACCAGCATTTGCATTGGCATGGCTAGTGGATCCAGCCCCACCACTTCCGTATACCCCTCCACTTACAGCCCCTGATTGAGTGGTAGCTTCACTTGTGACTGTGGTCGCTGCTTGACCTGTTGCTGCGGATCCCAACTCAGATACGCCCACAACACTTGAAGCCTCAGCCTGGGAGCTAGCATGACTACCAGTCAAGCTTTGTGAGCTTGCTCCTACAGGAGCTTTTACAAGCACAGCAGAGTTAGCGCTAGCTTGGCTAGTTGCGCCTGCACTCCCATAACCAAATCTCGCATCATACCCACTTTGAGCACCAGCATTTGCATTGGTTTGGCTAGTCGACCCAGCCCCACCACTTCCATATATCCCTCCACTTTGAGCTACAGATTGAGCGGAAGCCTTACTTGTGACTGAGCTTGCTGCTTGACCTGTTGCTGCGGATCCCAACTGTGAGAAGCCCACCAAACTTGAAGCCTCAGCCTGGGAGCTAGCATGACTACCAGTTAGGCTTTGTGAGTAGCTTGCTCCTACAGGAGCTTTTCCAAGCACAGCAGAGTTAGCGCTAGCTTGGCTAGTTGCATGTGCACCTCCATAAACAAATCTTCCATCATATCCACTTTGAGAACCAGCATTTGCATTGGCATGGCTAGTGGATCCAGCCCCACCACTTCCATATACCCCTCCACTTACAGCTCCTGATTGAGCGGAAGCCTTACTTGTGACTGAGCTTGCTGCCTGACCTGTTGCTGCGGATCCCAACTCAGAGACGCCCACCAAACCTGAAGCCTCAGCCTGGGAGCTAGCATGACTACCAGTTAAGCTTTGTGAGCTTGCTCCTACAGGAGCTTTTACAAGCACAGCAGAGTTAGCGATAGCTTGGCTAGTTGCGCCTGCACTCCCATAACCAAATCTCGCATCATACCCACTTTGAGAACCAGCATTTGCATTGGCATGGCTAGTGGATCCAGCCCCACCACTTCCGTATACCCCTCCACTTACAGCCCCTGATTGAGCGGTAGCTTCACTTGTGACTGTGGTCACTGCTTGACCTGTTGCTGCGGATCCCAACTGAGAGACGCCCACCAAACTTGAAGCCTCAGCCTGGGAGCTAGCATGACTACCAGTTAGGCTTTGTGAGTAGCTTGCTCCTACAGGAGCTTTTCCAAGCACAGCAGAGTTAGCGCTAGCTTGGCTAGTTGCATGTGCACCTCCAGAAACAAAACTTCCATCATATCCACTTTGAGAACCAGCTTTTGCATTGGCATGGCTAGTGGATCCAGCCCCACCACTTCCATATATCCCTCCACTTTGAGCTACAGATTGAGCGGAAGCCTTACTTGTGACTGAGCTTGCTGCTTGACCTGTTGCTGCGGATCCCAACTGAGAGACGCCCACCAAACTTGAAGCCTCAGCCTGGGAGCTAGCATGACTACCAGTTAGGCTTTGTGAGTAGCTTGCTCCTACAGGAGCTTTTCCAAGCACAGCAGAGTTAGCGGTAGCTTGGCTAGTTGCATGTGCACCTCCAGAAACAAATCTTCCATCATATCCACTTTGAGAACCAGCTTTTGCATTGGCATGGCTAGTGGATCCAGCCCCACCACTTCCATATACCCCTCCACTTACAGCCCCTGATTGAGCGGTAGCTTCACTTGTGACTGTGGTCGCTGCTTGACCTGTTGCTGCGGATCCTAACTCAGAGACGCCCACAACACTTGAAGCCTCAGCCTGGGAGCTAGCATGACTACCAGTTAAGCTTTGTGGGTAGCTTGCTCCTATGGGAGCTTTTACTAGCACAGCAGAGTTAGCGCTAGCTTGGCTAGTTGCATGTGCACCTCCATAACCAAATCTTCCATCATATCCACTTTGAGAACCAGCATTTGCATTGGCATGGCTAGTGGATCCAGCCCCACCACTTCCGTATACCCCTCCACTTACAGCCCCTGATTGAGTGGTAGCTTCACTTGTGACTGTGGTCGCTGCTTGACCTGTTGCTGCGGATCCCAACTCAGATACGCCCACAACACTTGAAGCCTCAGCCTGGGAGCTAGCATGACTACCAGTCAAGCTTTGTGAGCTTGCTCCTACAGGAGCTTTTACAAGCACAGCAGAGTTAGCGCTAGCTTGGCTAGTTGCGCCTGCACTCCCATAACCAAATCTCGCATCATACCCACTTTGAGCACCAGCATTTGCATTGGTTTGGCTAGTCGACCCAGCCCCACCACTTCCATATATCCCTCCACTTTGAGCTACAGATTGAGCGGAAGCCTTACTTGTGACTGAGCTTGCTGCTTGACCTGTTGCTGCGGATCCCAACTGTGAGAAGCCCACCAAACTTGAAGCCTCAGCCTGGGAGCTAGCATGACTACCAGTTAGGCTTTGTGAGTAGCTTGCTCCTACAGGAGCTTTTCCAAGCACAGCAGAGTTAGCGCTAGCTTGGCTAGTTGCATGTGCACCTCCATAAACAAATCTTCCATCATATCCACTTTGAGAACCAGCATTTGCATTGGCATGGCTAGTGGATCCAGCCCCACCACTTCCATATACCCCTCCACTTACAGCTCCTGATTGAGCGGAAGCCTTACTTGTGACTGAGCTTGCTGCCTGACCTGTTGCTGCGGATCCCAACTCAGAGACGCCCACCAAACCTGAAGCCTCAGCCTGGGAGCTAGCATGACTACCAGTTAAGCTTTGTGAGCTTGCTCCTACAGGAGCTTTTACAAGCACAGCAGAGTTAGCGATAGCTTGGCTAGTTGCGCCTGCACTCCCATAACCAAATCTCGCATCATACCCACATTGAGAACCAGCATTTGCATTAGCATGGCTAGTGGATCCAGCCCCACCACTTCCGTATACCCCTCCACTTACAGCCCCTGATTGAGCGGTAGCTTCACTTGTGACTGTGGTCACTGCTTGACCTGTTGCTGCGGATCCCAACTGAGAGACGCCCACCAAACTTGAAGCCTCAGCCTGGGAGCTAGCATGACTACCAGTTAGGCTTTGTGAGTAGCTTGCTCCTACAGGAGCTTTTCCAAGCACAGCAGAGTTAGCGCTAGCTTGGCTAGTTGCATGTGCACCTCCAGAAACAAATCTTCCATCATATCCACTTTGAGAACCAGCTTTTGCATTGGCATGGCTAGTGGATCCAGCCCCACCACTTCCATATATCCCTCCACTTTGAGCTACAGATTGAGCGGAAGCCTTACTTGTGACTGAGCTTGCTGCTTGACCTGTTGCTGCGGATCCCAACTGAGAGACGCCCACCAAACTTGAAGCCTCAGCCTGGGAGCTAGCATGACTACCAGTTAGGCTTTGTGAGTAGCTTGCTCCTACAGGAGCTTTTCCAAGCACAGCAGAGTTAGCGGTAGCTTGGCTAGTTGCATGTGCACCTCCAGAAACAAATCTTCCATCATATCCACTTTGAGAACCAGCTTTTGCATTGGCATGGCTAGTGGATCCAGCCCCACCACTTCCATATACCCCTCCACTTACAGCCCCTGATTGAGCGGTAGCTTCACTTGTGACTGTGGTCGCTGCTTGACCTGTTGCTGCGGATCCTAACTCAGAGACGCCCACAACACTTGAAGCCTCAGCCTGGGAGCTAGCATGACTACCAGTTAAGCTTTGTGGGTAGCTTGCTCCTATGGGAGCTTTTACAAGCACAGCAGAGTTAGCGCTAGCTTGGCTAGTTGCATGTGCACCTCCATAACCAAATCTTCCATCATATCCACTTTGAGAACCAGCATTTGCATTGGTTTGGCTAGTCGCCCCAGCCCCACCACTTCCATATATCCCTCCGCTTTGAGCTACAGATTGAGCGGAAGCCTCACTTGTGACTGAGCTTGCTGCTTGACCTGTTGCTGCGGATCTCAACTGAGAGACGCCCACCAAACTTGAAGCCTCAGCCTGGGAGCTAGCATGACTACCAGTTAGGCTTTGTGAGTAGCTTGCTCCTACAGGAGCTTTTCCAAGCACAGCAGAGTTAGCGCTAGCTTGGCTAGTTGCATGTGCACCTCCATAAACAAATCTTCCATCATATCCACTTTGAGAACCAGCTTTTGCATTGGCATGGCTAGTGGATCCAGCCCCACCACTTCCATATACCCTTCCACTTACAGCCCCTGATTGAGCGGTAGCTTCACTTGTGACTGTGGTCGCTGCTTGACCTGTTGCTGCGGATCCTAACTCAGAGACGCCCACAACACTTGAAGCCTCAGCCTGGGAGCTAGCATGACTACCAGTTAAGCTTTGTGGGTAGCTTGCTCCTATGGGAGCTTTTACAAGCACAGCAGAGTTAGCGCTAGCTTGGCTAGTTGCATGTGCACCTCCATAACCAAATCTTCCATCATATCCACTTTGAGAACCAGCATTTGCAGTGGCATGGCTAGTGGATCCAGATTCACCACTTCCGTATACCCCTCCACCTCCAGCCCCTGATTGAGGGGTAGCTTCACTTGTGACTGTGGTCGCTGCTTGACCTGTTGCAGCGGATCCCAACTCAGAGACGCCCACAACACTTGAAGCCTCAGCCTGGGAGCTAGCATGACTACCAGTCAAGCTTTGTGAGCTTGCTCCTACAGGAGCTTTTACAAGCACAGCAGAGTTAGCGCTAGCTTGGCTAGTTGCGCCTGCACTCCCATAACCAAATCTCGCGTCATACTCACTTTGAGCACCAGCATTTGCATTGGTTTGGCTAGTTGACCCAGCCCCACCACTTCCATATATCCCTCCGCTTTGAGCAACAGATTGAGGGGAAGCCTTACTTGTGACTGTGCTTGCTGCTTGACCTGTTGCTGCGGATCCCAACTGAGAGACGCCCACCAAACTTGAAGCCTCAGCCTGGGAGCTAGCATGACTACCAGTTAGGCTTTGCGAGTAGCTTGCTCCTACAGGAGCGTTTACAAGCACAGCAGAGTTAGCGCTAGCTTGGCTAGTTGCATGTGCACCTCCATAAACAAATTTTCCATCATATCCACTTTGAGAACCACCATTTGCATTGGCATGGCTAGTGGATCCAGCCCCACCACTTCCATAAACCCCTCCACTTACAGCTCCTGATTGAGCGGAAGCCTTACTTGTGACTGAGCTTGCTGCTTGACCTGTTGCTGCGGATCCCAACTCAGAGACGCCCACCAAACTTGAAGCCTCAGCCTGGGAGCTAGCATGACTACCAGTTAGGCTTTGCGAGTAGCTTGCTCCTACAGGAGCTTTTACAAGCACAGCAGAGTTAGCGCTAGCTTGGCTAGTTGCATGTGCACCTCCATAAACAAATCTTCCATCATATCCACTTTGAGAACCAGCATTTGCATTGGCATGGCTAGTGGATCCAGCCCCACCACTTCCATAAACCCCTCCACTTACAGCTTCTGATTGAGCGGAAGCCTTACTTGTGACTGAGCTTGCTGCTTGACCTGTTGCTGCGGATCCCAACTGAGAGACGCCCACCAAACTTGAGGCCTCAGCCTGGGAGCTAGCATGACTACCAGTTAGGCTTTGTGAGTAGCTTGCTCCTACAGGAGCTTTTACAAGCACAGCAGAGTTAGCGCTACCTTGGCTAGTTGCATGTGCACCTCCATAAACAAATCTTCCATCATATCCACTTTGAGAACCAGCATTTGCATTGGCATGGCTAGTGGATCCAGCCCCACCACTTCCATATACCCCTCCACTTACAGCTCCTGATTGAGCGGAAGCCTTACTTGTGACTGAGCTTGCTGCTTGACCTGTTGCTGCGGATCCCAACTCAGAGACGCCCACCAAACTTGAAGCCTCAGCCTGGGAGCTAGCATGACTACCAGTTAGGCTTTGTGAGTAGCTTGCTCCTACAGGAGCTTTTCCAAGCACAGCAGAGTTAGCGCTAGCTTGGCTAGTTGCATGTGCACCTCCATAAACAAATCTTCCATCATATCCACTTTGAGAACCAGCATTTGCATTGGCATGGCTAGTGGATCCAGCCCCACCACTTCCATATACCCCTCCACTTACAGCTCCTGATTGAGCGGAAGCCTTACTTGTGACTGAGCTTGCTGCCTGACCTGTTGCTGCGGATCCCAACTCAGAGACGCCCACCAAACCTGAAGCCTCAGCCTGGGAGCTAGCATGACTACCAGTTAAGCTTTGTGATCTTGCTCCTACAGGAGCTTTTACAAGCACAGCAGAGTTAGCGATAGCTTGGCTAGTTGCGCCTGCACTCCCATAACTAAATCTCGCATCATACCCACTTTGAGAACCAGCATTTGCATTGGCATGGCTAGTGGATCCAGCCCCACCACTTCCGTATACCCCTCCACTTACAGCACCTGATTGAGCGGTAGCTTCACTTGTGACTGTGGTCACTGCTTGACCTGTTGCTGCGGATCCCAACTGAGAGACGCCCACCAAACTTGAAGCCTCAGCCTGGGAGCTAGCATGACTACCAGTTAAGCTTTGTGAGTAGCTTGCTCCTACCGGAGCTTTTACAAGCACATCAGAGTTAGCGCTAGCTTGGCTAGTTGCATGTGCACCTCCAGAAACAAATCTTCCATCATATCCACTTTGAGAACCAGCTTTTGCATTGGTTTGGCTAGTCGACCCAGCCCCACCACTTCCATATATCCCTCCGCTTTGAGCTACAGATTGAGCGGAAGCCTTACTTGTGACTGAGCTTGCTGCTTGACCTGTTGCTGCGGATCCCAACTGAGAGACGCCCACCAAACTTGAGGCCTCAGCCTGGGAGCTAGCATGACTACCAGTTAGGCTTTGTGAGTAGCTTGCTCCTACAGGAGCTTTTACAAGCACAGCAGAGTTAGCGCTAGCTTGGCTAGTTGCATGTGCACCTCCATAAACAAATCTTCCATCATATCCACTTTGAGAACCAGCATTTGCATTGGCATGGCTAGTGGATCCAGCCCCACCACTTCCATATACCCCTCCACTTACAGCTCCTGATTGAGCGGAAGCCTTACTTGTGACTGAGCTTGCTGCTTGACCTGTTGCGGCGGATCCCAACTCAGAGACGCCCACCAAACCTGAAGCCTCAGCCTGGGAGCTAGCATGACTACCAGTTAAGCTTTGTGAGCTTGCTCCTACAGGAGCTTTTACAAGCACAGCAGAGTTAGCGATAGCTTGGCTAGTTGCGCCTGCATTCCCATAACCAGATCTCGCATCATACCAACTTTGAGAACCAGCATTTGCATTGGCATGGCTAGTGGATCCAGCCCCACCACTTCCGTATACCCCTCCACTTACAGCCCCTGATTGAGCGGTAGCTTCACTTGTGACTGTGGTCACTGCTTGACCTGTTGCTGCGGATCCCAACTGAGAGACGCCCACCAAACTTGAAGCCTCAGCCTGGGAGCTAGCATGACTACCAGTTAGGCTTTGTGAGTAGCCTGCTCCTACAGGAGCTTTTCCAAGCACAGCAGAGTTAGCGCTAGCTTGGCTAGTTGCATGTGCACCTCCAGAAACAAATCTTCCATCATATCCACTTTGAGAACCAGCATTTGCATTGGCATGGCTGGTGGATCCAGCCCCACCACTTCCGTATACCCCTCCACTTACAGCCCCTGATTGAGCGGTAGCTTCACTTGTGACTGTGGTGGCTGCTTGACCTGTTGCTGCGGATCCCAACTCAGAGACGCCCACAACACTTGAAGCCTCAGCCTGGGAGCTAGCATGACTACCAGTTAAGCTTTGTGAGTAGCTTGCTCCTATGGGAGCTTTTACAAGCACAGCAGAGTTAGCGCTAGCTTGGCTAGTTGCATGTGCACCTCCATAACCAAATCTTCCATCGTATCCACTTTGAGAACCAGCATTTGCAGTGGCATGGCTAGTGGATCCAGCCCCACCACTTCCATATATCACTCCGCTTTGAGCAACAGATTGAGCGGAACCCTTACTTGTGACTGATTTCGCTGCTTGACCTGTTGCTGCGGATCCCAACTGAGAGACGCCCACCAAACTTGAAGCCTCAGCCTGGGAGCTAGCATGACTACCAGTTAGGCTTTGCGAGTAGCTTGCTCCTACAGGAGCTTTTACAAGCACAGCAGAGTTAGCGCTAGCTTGGCTAGTTGCATGTGCACCTCCATAAACAAATCTTCCATCATATCCACTTTGAGAACCAGCATTTGCATTGGCATGGCTAGTGGATCCAGCCCCACCACTTCCATAAACCCCTCCACTTACAGCTTCTGATTGAGCGGAAGCCTTACTTGTGACTGAGCTTGCTGCTTGACCTGTTGCTGCGGATCCCAACTCAGAGACGCCCACCAAACTTGAAGCCTCAGCCTGGGAGCTAGCATGACTACCAGTTAAGCTTGGTGAGCTTGCTCCTACAGGAGCTTTTACAAGCACAGCAGAGTTAGCGATAGCTTGGCTAGTTGCGCCTGCACTCCCATAACCAAATCTCGCATCATAACCACTTTGAGAACCAGCATTTGCATTGGCATGGCTAGTGGATCCAGCCCCACCACTTCCGTATACCCCTCCACTTACAGCCCCTGATTGAGCGGTAACTTCACTTGTGACTGTGGTCACTGCTTGACCTGTTGCTGTGGATCCCAACTGAGAGACGCCCACCAAACTTGAAGCCTCAGCCTGGGAGCTAGCATGACTACCAGTTAAGCTTTGTGAGTAGCTTGCTCCTACCGGAGCTTTTACAAGCACATCAGAGTTAGCGCTAGCTTGGCTAGTTGCATGTGCACCTCCAGAAACAAATCTTCCATCATATCCACTTTGAGAACCAGCTTTTGCATTGGTTTGGCTAGTCGACCCAGCCCCACCACTTCCATATATCCCTCCGCTTTGAGCTACAGATTGAGCGGAAGCCTTACTTGTGACTGAGCTTGCTGCTTGACCTGTTGCTGCGGATCCCAACTGAGAGACGCCCACCAAACTTGAGGCCTCAGCCTGGGAGCTAGCATGACTACCAGTTAGGCTTTGTGAGTAGCTTGCTCCTACAGGAGCTTTTCCAAGCACAGCAGAGTTAGCGCTAGCTTGGCTAGTTGCATGTGCACCTCCATAAACAAATCTTCCATCATATCCACTTTGAGAACCAGCATTTGCATTGGCATGGCTAGTGGATCCAGCCCCACCACTTCCATATACCCCTCCACTTACAGCTCCTGATTGAGCGGAAGCCTTACTTGTGACTGAGCTTGCTGCTTGACCTGTTGCTGCGGATCCCAACTCAGAGACGCCCACCAAACCTGAAGCCTCAGCCTGGGAGCTAGCATGACTACCAGTTAAGCTTTGTGAGCTTGCTCCTACAGGAGCTTTTACAAGCACAGCAGAGTTAGCGATAGCTTGGCTAGTTGCGCCTGCATTCCCATAACCAAATCTCGCATCATACCCACTTTGAGAACCAGCATTTGCATTGGCATGGCTAGTGGATCCAGCCCCACCACTTCCGTATACCCCTCCACTTACAGCCCCTGATTGAGCGGTAGCTTCACTTGTGACTGTGGTCACTGCTTGACCTGTTGCTGCGGATCCCAACTGAGAGACGCCCACCAAACTTGAAGCCTCAGCCTGGGAGCTAGCATGACTACCAGTTAAGCTTTGTGAGTAGCTTGCTCCTACCGGAGCTTTTACAAGCACAGCAGAGTTAGCGCTAGCTTGGCTAGTTGCATGTGCACCTCCAGAAACAAATCTTCCATCATATCCACTTTGAGAACCAGCTTTTGCATTGGCATGGCTAGTGGATCCAGCCCCACCACTTCCATATACCCCTCCACTTACAGCCCCTGATTGAGCGGTAGCTTCACTTGTGACTGTGGTCGCTGCTTGACCTGTTGCTGCGGATCCTAACTCAGAGACGCCCACAACACTTGAAGCCTCAGCCTGGGAGCTAGCATGACTACCAGTTAAGCTTTGTGGGTAGCTTGCTCCTATGGTAGCTTTTACAAGCACAGCAGAGTTAGCGCTAGCTTGGCTAGTTGCATGTGCACCTCCATAACCAAATCTTCCATCATATCCACTTTGAGAACCAGCATTTGCATTGGCATGGCTAGTGGATCCAGCCCCACCACTTCCGTATACCCCTCCACCTCCAGCCCCTGATTGAGCGGTAGCTTCACTTGTGACTGTGGTCGCTGCTTGACCTGTTGCTGCGGATCCCAACTCAGAGACGCCCACAACACTTGAAGCCTCAGCCTGGGAGCTAGCATGACTACCAGTCAAGCTTTGTGAGCTTGCTCCTACAGGAGCTTTTACAAGCACAGCAGAGTTAGCGCTAGCTTGGCTAGTTGCGCCTGCACTCCCATAACCAAATCTCGAATCATACCCACTTTGAGCACCAGCATTTGCATTGGTTTGGCTAGTCGACCCAGCCCCACCACTTCCATATATCCCTCCGCTTTGAGCTACAGATTGAGCGGAAGCCTTACTTGTGACTGAGCTTGCTGCTTGACCTGTTGCTGCGGATCCCAACTGAGAGACGCCCACCAAACTTGAAGCCTCAGCCTGGGAGCTAGCATGACTACCACTAAGGCTTTGTGAGTAGCTTGCTCCTACAGGAGCTTTTCCAAGCACAGCAGAGTTAGCGCTAGCTTGGCTAGTTGCATGTGCACCTCCATAAACAAATCTTCCATCATATCCACTTTGAGAACCAGCTTTTGCATTGGCATGGCTAGTGGATCCAGCCCCACCACTTCCGTATACCCCTCCACCTCCAGCCCCTGATTGAGCGGTAGCTTCACTTGTGACTGTGGTCGCTGCTTGACCTGTTGCTGCGGATCCTAACTCAGAGACGCCCAGAACACTTGAAGCCTCAGCCTGGGAGCTAGCATGACTACCAGTTAAGCTTTGTGAGTAGCTTGCTCCTATGGGAGCTTTTACAAGCACAGCAGAGTTAGCGCTAGCTTGGCTAGTTGCATGTGCACCTCCATAACCAAATCTTCCATCATATCCACTTTGAGAACCAGCATTTGCAGTGGCATGGCTAGAGGATCCAGCCCCACCACTTCCGTATACCCCTCCACCCCCAGCCCCTGATTGAGCGGTAGCTTCACTTGTGACTGTGGTCGCTGCTTGACCTGTTGCAGCGGATCCCAACTCAGAGACGCCCTCAACACTTGAAGCCTCAGCCTGGGAGCTAGCATGACTACCAGTCAAGCTTTGTGAGCTTGCTCCTACAGGAGCTTTTACAAGCACAGCAGAGTTAGCGCTAGCTTGGCTAGTTGCGCCTGCACTCCCATAACCAAATCTCGCATCATACCCACTTTGAGCACCAGTATTTGCATTGGTTTGGCTAGTCGACCCAGCCCCACCACTTCCATATATCCCTCCGCTTTGAGCAACAGATTGAGCGGAACCCTTACTTGTGACTGATTTTGCTCCTTGACCTGTTGCTGCGGATCCCAACTGAGAGACGCCCACCAAACTTGAAGCCTCAGCCTGGGAGCTAGCATGACTACCAGTTAGGCTTTGCGAGTAGCTTGCTCCTACAGGAGCTTTTACAAGCACAGCAGAGTTAGCGCTAGCTTGGCTAGTTGCATGTGCACCTCCATAAACAAATCTTCCATCATATCCACTTTGAGAACCAGCATTTGCATTGGCATGGCTAGTGGATCCAGCCCCACCACTTCCATAAACCCCTCCACTTACAGCTCCTGATTGAGCGGAAGCCTTACTTGTGACTGAGCTTGCTGCTTGACCTGTTGCTGCGGATCCCAACTCAGAGACGCCCACCAAACTTGAAGCCTCAGCCTGGGAGCTAGCATGACTACCAGTTAAGCTTTGTGAGTAGCTTGCTCCTATGGGAGCTTTTACAAGCACAGCAGAGTTAGCGGTAGCTTGGCTAGTTGCATGTGCACCTCCATAACCAAATCTTCCATCATATCCACTTTGAGAACCAGCATTTGCAGTGGCATGGCTAGTGGATCCAGCCCCACCAGTTCCGTATACCCCTCCACCTCCAGCCCCTGATTGAGCGGTAGCTTCACTTGTGACTGTGGTCGCTGCTTGACCTGTTGCTGCGGATCCCAACTCAGAGACGCCCACCACACTTGAAGCCTCAGCCTGGGAGCTAGCATGACTACCAGTTGGGCTGTGTTGGTAGCTTGCTCCTATGGGAGCATTCACAAGTACAGCAGAGTTAGCACTTGTTTGGCTAGTTGCGCCTGCACTCTCATAACCAAATCTTCCATCATATCCACTTTGAGAACCAGCATTTGCATTGGCATGGCTAGTGGATCCAGCCCCACCACTTCCGCATACCCCTCCACTTACAGCCCCTGATTGAGCGGTAGCTTCACTTGTGACTGTGGGCGCTGCTTGACCTGTTGCTGCGGATCCCAACTCAGACACGCCAACCAAACTTGAAGCCTCAGCCTGGGAGCTAGCATGACTACCCTTTGGGCTTTGTTGATAGCTTGCTCCTATGGGAGCTTTCACAAGTACAGCAGAGTTAGCACTTGTTTGGCTAGTTGCGCCTGCACTCCCATAACCAAATCTTCCATCATATCCACTTTGAGAACCAGCATTTGCATTGGCATGGCTAGTGGATCCAGCCCCACCACTTCCGTATACCCCTCCACTTACAGCCCCTGATTGAGCGGTAGCTTCACTTGTGACTGTGGTGGCTGTTTGACCTGTTGCTGCGGATCCCAACTCAGACACGCCCACCAAACTTGAAGCCTCAGCCTGGGAGCTAGCATGACTACCAGTTAAGCTTTGTGAGCTTCCTGCTACAGGAGCTTTTACAAGCACAGCTGAGTTAGCGCTAGCTTGGCTAGTTGCGCCTGCACTCCCATAACCAAATCTCGCATCATACCCACTTTGAGCACCAGCATTTGCATTGGTTTGGCTTGTCGACCCAGCCCCACCACTTCCATATATCCCTCCGCTTTGAGCAACAGATTGAGCGGAAGCCTTACTTGTGACTGAGCTTGCTGCTTGACCTGTTGCTGCGGATCCCAACTGAGAGACGCCCACCAAACTTGAAGCCTCAGCCTGGGAGCTAGCATGACTACCAGTTAGGCTTTGTGAGTAGCTTGCTCCTACAGGAGCTTTTACAAGCACAGCAGAGTTAGCGCTAGCTTGGCTAGTTGCATGTGCACCTCCATAAACAAATCTTCCATCATATCCACTTTGAGAACCAGCATTTGCATTGGCATGGCTAGTGGATCCAGCCCCACCACTTCCATAAACCCCTCCACTTACAGCTCCTGATTGAGCGGAAGCCTTACTTGTGACTGAGCTTGCTGCTTGACCTGTTGCTGCGGATCCCAACTCAGAGACGCCCACCAAACTTGAAGCCTCAGCCTGGGAGCTAGCATGACTACCAGTTAAGCTTTGTGAGTAGCTTGCTCCTATGGGAGCTTTTACAAGCACAGCAGAGTTAGCGGTAGCTTGGCTAGTTGCATGTGCACCTCCATAACCAAATCTTCCATCATATCCACTTTGAGAACCAGCATTTGCATTGGCATGGCTAGTGGATCCAGCCCCACCACTTCCGTATACCCCTCCACTTACAGCCCCTGATTGAGCGGTAGCTTCACTTGTGACTGTGGTCGCTGCTTGACCTGTTGCTGCGGATCCCAACTCAGATACGCTCACAACACTTGAAGCCTCAGCCTGGGAGCTAGCATGACTACCAGTCAAGCTTTGTGAGCTTGCTCCTACAGGAGCTTTTACAAGCACAGCAGAGTTAGCGCTAGCTTGGCTAGTTGCGCCTGCACTCCCATAACCAAATCTCGCATCATACCCACTTTGAGCACCAGCATTTGCATTGGTTTGGCTAGTCGACCCAGCCCCACCACTTCCATATATCCCTCCGCCTTGAGCTACAGATTGAGCGGAAGCCTTACTTGTGACTGAGCTTGCTGCTTGACCTGTTTCTGCGGATCCCAACTGAGAGACGCCCACCAAACTTGAAGCCTCAGCCTGGGAGCTAGCATGACTACCAGTTAAGCTTTGTGAGTAGCTTGCTCCTACAGGAGCTTTTACAAGGACAGCAGAGTTAGCGCTAGCTTGGCTAGTTGCATGTGCACCTCCATAACCAAATCTTCCATCATATCCACTTTGAGAACCAGCATTTGCATTGGCATGGCTAGTGGATCCAGCCCCACCACTTCCATAAACCCCTCCACTTACAGCTCCTGATTGAGCGGAAGCCTTACTTGTGACTGAGCTTGCTGCTTGACCTGTTGCTGCGGATCCCAACTCAGAGACGCCCACCAAACTTGAAGCCTCAGCCTGGGAGCTAGCATGACTACCAGTTAGGCTTTGTGAGTAGCTTGCTCCTACCGGAGCTTTTACAAGCACAGCAGAGTTAGCGCTAGCTTGGCTAGTTGCGCCTGCACTCCCATAACCAAATCTCGCATCATACCCACTTTGAGCACCAGCATTTGCATTGGTTTGGCTAGTCGACCCAGCCCCACCACTTCCATATATCCCTCCGCTTTGAGCTACAGATTGAGCGGAAGCCTTACTTGTGACTGAGCTTGCTGCTTGACCTGTTGCTGCGGATCCCAACTGAGAGACGCCCACCAAACTTGAAGCCTCAGCCTGGGAGCTAGCATGACTACCAGTTAGGCTTTGTGAGTAGCTTGCTCCTACAGGAGCTTTTCCAAGCACAGCAGAGTTAGCGCTAGCTTGGCTAGTTGCATGTGCACCTCCATAAACAAATCTTCCATCATATCCACTTTGAGAACCAGCATTTGCATTGGCATGGCTAGTGGATCCAGCCCCACCGCTTCCATATACCCCTCCACTTACAGCTCCTGATTGAGCGGAAGCCTTACTTGTGACTGAGCTTGCTGCTTGACCTGTTGCTGCGGATCCCAACTCAGAGACGCCCACCAAACTTGAAGCCTCAGCCTGGGAGCTAGCATGACTACCAGTTAAGCTTTGTGAGCTTGCTCCTACAGGAGCTTTTACAAGCACAGCAGAGTTAGCGATAGCTTGGCTAGTTGCGCCTGCACTCCCATAACCAAATCTCGCATCATACCCACTTTGAGAACCAGCATTTGCATTGGCATGGCTAGTGGATCCAGCCCCACCACTTTCGTATACCCCTCCACTTACAGCCCCTGATTGAGCGGTAGCTTCACTTGTGACTGTGGTCGCTGCTTGACCTGTTGCTGCTGATCCCAATTCAGAGACGCCCACAACACTTGATGCCTCAGCCTGGGAGCTAGCATGACTACCAGTTAAGCTTTGTGAGTAGCTTGCTCCTACAGGAGCTTTCACAAGTACAGCAGAGTTAGCACTTGTTTGGCTAGTTGCGCCTGCACTCCCATAACCAAATCTTCCATCATATCCACTTTGAGAACCAGCATTTGCATTGGCATGGCTGGTGGATCCAGCCCCACCACTTCCGTATACCCCTCCACTTACAGCCCCTGATTGAGCGGTAGCTTCACTTGTGACTGTGGTGGCTGCTTGACCTGTTGCTGCGGATCCCAACTCAGACACGCCCACCAAACTTGAAGCCTCAGCCTGGGAGCTAGCATGACTACCAGTTAAGCTTTGTGAGCTTGCTGCTACAGGAGCTTTTACAAGCACAGCTGAGTTAGCGCTAGCTTGGCTAGTTGCGCCTGCACTCCCATAACCAAATCTCGCATCATACCCACTTTGAGCACCAGCATTTGCATTGGTTTGGCTAGTCGACCCAGCCCCACCACTTCCATATATCCCTCCGCTTTGAGCAACAGATTGAGCGGTAGCTTCACTTGTGACTGTGGTCGCTGCTTGACCTGTTGCTGCGGATCCCAACTGAGAGACACCCGCCAAACTTGAAGTCTCAGCCTGGGAGCTAGCATCACTACCAGTTAAGCTTTGTGAGTAGCTTGCTGCTACAGGAGCTTTCACAAGTACAGCAGAGTTAGCTCTTGTTTGGCTAGTTGCGCCTGCACTCCCATAACCAAATCTTCCATCATATCCACTTTGAGAACCAGCATTTGCAGTGGCATGGCTAGTGGATCCAGCCCCACCACTTCCGTATACCCCTCCACTTACAGCCCCTGATTGAGCGGTAGCTTCACTTGTGACTGTGGTCGCTGCTTGACCTGTTGCTGCTGATCCCAATTCAGAGACGCCCACAACACTTGATGCCTCAGCCTGGGAGCTAGCATGACTACCAGTTAAGCTTTGTGAGTAGCTTGCTCCTACAGGAGCTTTTACAAGGACAGCAGAGTTAGCGCTAGCTTGGCTAGTTGCATGTGCACCTCCATAACCAAATCTTCCATCATATCCACTTTGAGAACCAGCATTTGCATTGGCATGGCTAGTGGATCCAGCCCCACCACTTCCGTATACCCCTCCACTTACAGCCCCTGATTGAGCGGTAGCTTCACTTGTGACTGTGGTCGCTGCTTGACCTGTTGCTGCGGATCCCAACTCAGATACGCTCACAACACTTGAAGCCTCAGCCTGGGAGCTAGCATGACTACCAGTCAAGCTTTGTGAGCTTGCTCCTACAGGAGCTTTTACAAGCACAGCAGAGTTAGCGCTAGCTTGGCTAGTTGCGCCTGCACTCCCATAACCAAATCTCGCATCATACCCACTTTGAGCACCAGCATTTGCATTGGTTTGGCTAGTCGACCCAGCCCCACCACTTCCATATATCCCTCCGCTTTGAGCTACTGATTGAGCGGAAGCCTTACTTGTGACTGAGCTTGCTGCTTGACCTGTTGCTGCGGATCCCAACTGAGAGACGCCCACCAAACTTGAAGCCTCAGCCTGGGAGCTAGCATGACTACCAGTTAGGCTTTGCGAGTAGCTTGCTCCTACAGGAGCTTTTACAAGCACAGCAGAGTTAGCGCTAGCTTGGCTAGTTGCATGTGCACCTCCATAAACAAATCTTCCATCATATCCACTTTGAGAACCAGCATTTGCATTGGCATGGCTAGTGGATCCAGCCCCACCACTTCCATATACCCCTCCACTTACAGCTCCTGATTGAGCGGAAGCCTTACTTGTGACTGAGCTTGCTGCTTGACCTGTTGCTGCGGATCCCAACTCAGAGACACCCACCAAACTTGAAGCCTCAGCCTGGGAGCTATTATGACTACCAGTTATGCTTTGTGAGCTTGCTCCTACAGGAGCTTTTACAAGCACAGCAGAGTTAGCGATAGCTTGGCTAGTTGCACCTGCACTCCCATAACCAAATCTCGCATCATACCCACTTTGAGCACCAGCATTTGCATTGGCATGACTAGTGGATCCAGTCCCACCACTTCCATATACCCCTCCACTTAGAACATCAGATTGAGCTGATGCTGTACTTGTGACTGAGGCTGCTGCTTGACCTGTTGCTGTGGGTCCCAACTCAGAGACGCCCACAACACTTGAAGCCTCAGCCTGGGAGCTAGCTTGACTACCAGTTAAGCTTTGTGAGTCGCTTGCTCCTACAGGAGCTTTTACAAGCACAGCAGAGTTAGCGCTAGCTTGGCTAGTTGCATGTGCACCTCCATAACCAAATCTTCCATCATACCCACTTTGAGAACCAGCATTTGCATTAGCTCCAGCCCCTCCAACTCCATATCCTTGTCCCCTTACATGCAAATATTGAGCTGTAGGTATACTATTGGCTACATTTGGTGGATAGCTGATCACAGCAGGTGTGTAGCCCAATGCATCAGCAGCTTTTTGACTCAATGGTGCAAATCCAAACCAAAACAGAACCATGCCACTTGAAGTTCCATCCTGAGAATTAGTCCCCCCAGGAGCACCTTTTTCTCTAGCCTTGCCACCGGCTATGCTTTGTAGATGGTTGGCCGCTCCAGGAGTGTAGCCAGTTGCACCAGAGTTTTTACCTGCTTGGTTAGTTGCACCACTAACTCCTCCTAGAGCATAGCCGATTCCAGAACCACCACCACTGTTGGTCTGATCACCTGTGCTAATGACGATGGTTTTCTCAAATGGAGGGATGCGTTCACCCAAAGGAAGATCATGGGGGAAACCCTCAATGAAGCCGTTCCCAGATCTAAGAGCTTCAGACAGCACCCCCCTGAAAGAATTGGCAACGCCCTGTGCTAATTCGGATAGAGTTCCCAATACAGATCCCGTACTCAATGGGCGTCCTAGTGGGTATAACCATCCAATGCCTCCTCCTGCTGCATTGGCATTGGCAATACTGTCCATACCTGAGTAACCTGGCACACCCGCCAGTCCTTGAATGTGCGCTTCACTGTTTGCTGTGGCTTGAGCTTTACCACCTGCGATTCCAAAGCTGGGTGCATATCCTGATAAGAGATGGAAAGGTTTTCATTCTTATTCGTTGTGGCTTTGTAGATTTGCATGAATGTATTACAGAGGGGTAGTATGTACCTACTTACCTATCCAATAAATACATACGTGCATACATGTATATTATGTATGCAATACTATGCGGACACTTTGAGGAAGCTCGATTATGTACCCACTTATTGGATAGGTAAGGTAACAATATGACATTATGACATGTGGTTATGAACTGTAGATTATACAGTTGAAACATTGCGACGCTATATCGTGAAGTTTCAAGTAAAAATTAATGCCGTGAAAATTAATTGCAGCTTTATTCTAATCTACACATGATACACAGGAAAAGAAGTAGACAGAGAAGGCCTGAAAATACATCATTCGTACACAGATTAGGTATAAAAGCACGCTCAATTACGGCCACGAAAGCTAATTGGTGTGGTTCCCCATCGGTTTTACTTTTCTGTTTACCTCTTTTGGTTTATTATTCTGTGAATAATACACCTATGTATTCGCTCAGCAAAAAATTTTTATAACACCCCCCTAAAACTTTTTTCTTTCCCGTTTCAAGGTGCGTAGATTCCAAAAACGCTGCAAAGTCACATGGGTTTATTATTCTACTAGACATACCTTCAGAAATGCTGGCTGTTCATTTATTGTTTCTTTCATGTGAAATAATTGAAATATCTATTTCTGGTGGTTTCCACCAATTTTGGCCCCCAAAACACAAATTAGGTAGGCACGCTCCTCCCCCCCCCCCCCCCCCCCAAATTATCTTTGATTATTGGTAGTTCCATTTAATCGTCTTGATCCCTTGATCCACGTGTTGAAACTTTTTCTAGTGTTATTACACAAACTGATTGTGATTTCAGAAGATTTCCCAGGTTTTTGACTCACGAAAAATCAATTTTGGCAGCTGAACATTTGGTAGAATCTCAATTTTCCACTCTTTGGTCAACATCGACTTCATGTTCGGTCTTCTCGTCCCCAAAAATATGGAAAACAATACCTCAAAAGCTCATTTTACTAACATGTTACTAAAACACAAGAAGTAGGTCCCTATTTTTACGCACATTTTCAACCATAACACCCCTGGGTATATTCCGATCGGGCTGCAAAGTTTCGGGACACAACTAGGGCCCAAATGGAGCATGTGTGCGAAAGAACGAATTTTTTAGACCGAAAATGAAGCCGGCACACGTGATACGGCGTAAGGCGGACGGACATTGCATTTTTGGAATCTACACACCTTGAAAAGGAAAAGAAAAAATTTTGAGGGGGTGTTATAAACAATTTTTTTTGCTGAGCGAATACATAGGTGTACTATTCTCAGAATAATAAACCAAAAACGCTGCAGAGTCCTTGTCACATGGGTTTATTATTCTATTGGACATACCTATAGAAATTTTGGCTGTTCATTTATTGTTTCTTTCATGCGTAATAATCGAAATAGCTATTTCTGATGGTTTCCATTAATTTTGGCCCCTAAAACACAAATTAGGTAGGCTTCTTTTTTTTCTTTCTTTCAAATTATCTTTGATTATTGATAGTGCCAATTAATCGTCTTGATCCACGTGTTGAAACTTTTTCCAGTGTTATTGTACAAACTGATGGTGATTTCAGACGATTTCCCAGGTTTTTCACTAATAAAAAATCAATTTTGGGAGCTGAACATTTGGTAGAACTCAAATTTCCACTCTTTGGTCAAAACCGACTTCATATTCAGTCTTCTCGTCCCCAAAAACATGGAAAACGATATCTCAGAAGCTCATGCTACCCACATGTTGCTAAAACGCAAAAAGTACCTATTTTTGCACACATTTTCACTCATAACACTCCTGGGTATATTCCGATCGGGCTGCAAAGTTTCGGGACACAACTAGGGCCCAAATGGAGCATGTGTGCGAAAGAACGATTTTTTTTAGACCGAAAATGAAGCCGGTACACGTGATACGGCGTACGGCGGACGGCAGACGGCGTACGGCGGACGGACATTGCATTTTTGGAATCTACGCACCTCGAAATGGAAAAGAAAAAATTTTGAGGGGGTGTTATAAAATTTTTTTGCTGAGCGAATACATACCTAGGTGTATTATTCACAGAATAATAAACCAAAAGGAAGTACCTAATTTGAGTTTTAGGGGCCAGAATTGATGGAAACCATCAGAAATAGCTATTTCGATTATTACGCATGAAAGAAACAATAAATTTGGTAGGTATGTCCAATAGAATAATAAACCCATGTGACAAGGTCTTTGCAGCGTTTTGTGTTTATCTTTGGAATAGAGTCTTCCAGAGATAGAGATAAATCGTTAACCCTCTTCAAAGTTTGAGCCAAAAATGAAATTTACAAAAGTCTATCCGCCGTGAACAAAATTTCTGTCTGTAAGAACCAAAATTATCGATTTTACTTCCAGGTTCCTATTTGTACCTAGGAATGGAAGTATGGTGATACCGTCAAAAGTAGGTTCTCATAATACCATGGAATCTTGTTCAGAATGCTCGAAACGTGTTTCTGGACGGTTTTCCGCTTGATGTCGCTCCGTACGTATGTATGTACGTTGGAATTTAAAATGGTCATAACTTCCTCAAAATACGGTATTTTTCAGATTTTCTTCTTGGGTTTTGTTCAGCTCATTGAAATCTTCAATTTTAGACAACGAAAAATCAGGGAGTTCGTAAGTTTCATAAATGGAATTACTAATCTCAAAGCATGGCATGCTGAGACCACATATTTTTTAGTGTTACGGAACACGTCAGCCACAGGACGATTGATGCCCAATATACGTTCCAAGATCATTGATCATTTTGCAGTTGTAAATGAATGAAGTGTATGTAGACTTTACGGAAAATGACACACTTAGCAAGACAGTAGAGAGAAACAAATCGATCATGAGAAACTGGAACAAAAACTGAAATTTGAAAACTGAGAATCTGTGCTAGTTAGCAGTTCAGTAGAGAAATGTAGCAGAAACTTTCATACAAATTTTAAGGAAACTTATAGAAGCTTGTGCCATAACAGAGCAACTAAGGCGCTGAAGCCGTGGATAACGAAATCGCTTCTCAGAACTCAGAGAAAATTTAAAAAATTAAAATAAAACAACCATTCAATATACAAGTCTTAGAAAGTAACCAAAAACCAAAAACCACCAAAAACGACGATAAATATTAAAAAAAAAAAAAATTGGCGAGGAAAAATACTATAGGTACAGTTAAAATGCAGCAAGTGGATGGGAACAATAAAAAAACATGGGCATTGATTAGCGAAACAAAATGCCTAGAATGAAGACAATTCAAAACATTGAAAATCGGAATTGAAATTATTGATGGTGAAAAGGACCTGAACAAGTGTGGAAACATTCTAAATTACTATTTTGCAAATGTGCACAAAGTGGAAGAGGAGGGAGGGGATGAACTCAGGCTGAGAGAAGTATTAAACAGGAAATGAATCTGAGCCTGTGAATGGTGATACAATAATATTAAGATAATAGAAAACTAAAAAGTCCTAACTCCAGGTTGGGATGGCATTAATGCAGAAATTCTCAAAAGAAACAAAAAGAGCCTTAGTCTTAGCCTTAGTCCTAGTCTTACCCTTAGCTTATCTAACCAATCTTAGTATACCAACAGGAATATTGCCCAAAAACCTCAAAATTGCTACCAAACACTACCAAAATTTTGGGGGGTAGACGGGGAGAGGAATTCAATATTATTAACCGTGAATATTGTTATTTGACAAGATGAGAAAAATAGGGATTGTAGGAGAAGCATTGAAATGGTCGCAGAGCTGTTTGCAGGAAAGACATCAGATTTTTAGAATTAACGAAGTAAGCAGTGGTAAAACTATACTGAAGGATGGGGAGTGTCCTCAAGGCTCTATTATAATATATCTCATTTATGTCAATGATATTGAGGCTGTTGAAATTCCCAGGTCAGAGATCCGTTTTGCAGATGACACTTCTCTATTTGGTAGTAAATCATGGAATGAGGCTTTTGAACTTGCC
Source organism: Leptopterna dolabrata (assembly GCA_954871275.1). Classification (NCBI taxonomy): domain Eukaryota; kingdom Metazoa; phylum Arthropoda; class Insecta; order Hemiptera; family Miridae; genus Leptopterna; species Leptopterna dolabrata. Next base: position 18,496,563 of record OX940980.1, on the reverse strand, counting down.
TGGGGTTAAAGTGTATTTATTCGTGGCTGTGTGTAATAAACTAAGTTCAAATCAAAAGAACTAGTTTTATAAGGTTTGTGCTGACCTCAACGGGACTACCAAACAAGATGAAAAAAAAGTTCATTGGTCAACCTGCAGCCCTTTGAAGTGTGAATCTCGGTGCCTAGTAATAATGAGAGTACCTGACTATAAACACCTGGGTGTAATATAGGAAAACTCTGAAATGGTATCCTCATGTTACAAATACATCTAAACTACTGCGAAGATACCTTTGCAATACTACTAAATACAAGATTTAAATAAAGTTTCAGTACCTACCGCGCTTTAAAACAACATTTGCACAGAAACATTATTTTTATGCAGGATTAACTTATTTCAATTTTTTACCCATTCATAAATTTTTTTGAAAATAAGTACGCTTAATGATAAATGAATATTTTAATAAAAAATGCAATCCAACAGAGGAAGAGCGACTTGCATTTGATTTTGCTAATTGACAGCAAAACATATGTCAATGGGCCCAACATGTACTAGGTTACCAGCTAAATGACGTTGTTGTGGTGTCAGAAAGTGGTTGAGGTGAGATTTCTAGCAAGTTAACGGATTTTGACGGAAATGGGCGGCCCCTGCCGCCAAACTTGTATCCATACTATTATTAAGGCCATGGAAGTATTGTGTGGCAATCTCCACACCGGAACTTCTGTTTTTAGGTCCCATTTGGGGTCTAGTCGGCCCGCGAAGCTCGGCGTTACTGTCAGTCATCTCTTTAGGGGTGAAAAATAGGGGTTGCAAATTTCAAAACGCAGTAGCTCGAAACTAGAAGGGTATAGTTTTTATGACGCTTTTATTGACCGATTTATTGGTTCCGCTTTTACTGATTAAATTAATTCCGAATGTTGACGACTGTGAATAGAGTCAACGTTGACGACAGTTTACCTGAGATATAATGGGTAAGTGTAGCTTCCTTATCGCTTGTGATTATCTTACCTCGGCCTGAAAGGCGGCAGGCCCTCACACATCAGAGGTTCGATAGAGGCTGATTTCCTGACTCGCTTTTTCTTATAATATTCTTCAGACGTGTTGTACGTCGTTCCTTTTAAAAATCGCATTCTGCTAGTTCCCTTTCACCATCAGGAGAACTGAATATACCTAGTTGGACCTTGTTTAACGACTCCGATTTTTTTGTGCGTCTGTAATATCTTGACAAGACAAACTAGCTGTAAGGTAAAATGCAAGAGGGTTCGAATGGTTTGTCTTCTACCACATTATTCAAAATCAGCTCGGGCTTTTTATCATTTTTCTTGACAGCATGTTCCATTCTAACAGATCTATCCTCCAGATCACATAGACAGTTTATCGATTATTGTTGCAAGTGGTTCCTGAAATGCAAAAGAGCGAGCACCCTTTCAATGCGAAAGGTTGCGCTTTAAGCGCTTCCTTGTGCTCTTTCACCCTGGTCGCTATAATATTCAATGCTGAGGTTATATGTGAGGCAAAGGTAATATCGTGTGATGGAGACGGAAGAAGAAGAAAGATAATACATGACAAAATCGACAGAACGGCAAGAATGAACTCCCTTCAACTTCTGCAAACGCAGCGTTAGCGTTCCGGTCGCAAGGCCACTTCAACCAAGTAGGTCTTGTAGGTACTTCAGGATGAAAATCTTAAGCATTCGACGGTTAAGAAACAAACGTTAAGGGTATATACCATTTTTACTCCATTTTTTACGGAATATACTTTCGGCGAGGCACACGAACATGTTTTTACCAACAAAAACTTGACTCATTCAAGAGCTGCACGCGTACACGTGTTGCATCGTTCACTCGTCAGAACTGAAAATGATTCCGAAATAGTTTGAATTTATTACTTGTGCTAAAACCACTAATACGGTGACATTATGATGCTAAACGCTCCTGGTTATTTTTCGTAGAGGAATTAAAATCCCAAGATTTACCTACCGTGAGAGTTAGCACCTTTCTGAGCGTTAGCTGTAGCCCCGCGTCTCGCATCGCCATCCCCATGTCCACCCAAACCGCTCCCTATCCCGTGACTCTGCAAAATTGCTCCACTGTCAACAACTCCAAGCCCTGAAACAATTAAATGAGCGAATACATTTCGGTGTTACGTTCATCGAGCACCTATTTAAAAACATCTACTTGACGAAACTATTAGCAACGCTACTCACCGTCTGGGTAAGGGTAAGCCGCAGCCGTAAATACAAGACCGCCGACCAAGAGAGCGATCATCCTGAGAGTTCAAGACGATTTGGCGAATTGTAACATCCCTGGGGCTACAGTCCGTTTAAATAGCCCTGGGTCGCTGCCCGTCCCCTACTATTTAGATAGATTAGTTCTGTAATGTAGTTTTAAAAACTCTGTTTTGAGAGTCATTTGAAGAATAGAGAATTTGTAGATTGTGGTCTATTCAACTGATAGAGTCTATAGAAATGATCTGTGGCACTTTTCGTTTCATTTAAAAAAAACGCTGCAAATCCGTGCACAACGGTTTATTATTATGTACAGAATACCCTTCTGTTACAGATCACAGCTCTCTGTGTAGGTTAGTACCTAACCCCGTACTAGTTACTAGGTACCTACGTATCTAAATCACGAGTTATATGTTGCTAAAATAATTCTGTCGATGACAAGCAGTAACTAGAACGGCAAAAAGAAACGCAAATAATGAAGTTCTGAAGGAAAATTGTTGATATGGAGTGAAATGGATGCCCCTTCTACGTAGATCACTGTTTTCTGTGGTCAATACCTACCTTCGTGGTCAAGTGTAATGAACCGTTGTGTAATAACTTGCCCATCAATAATACTTCAACGGTTATTCAAGTCCGATCAACAAAATCCAGCACCTTCCTGGTTGATGAACCGTTGTGTAATAATTTACCGTTGAGTAATAATTTACCGTTGTGAAATAATTTACCGTTATGTAAGAATTTACTGTTGTGTAATAATTTGCCTTTGTGTAATAATTTGCCGTTGTGTAATAATTTACCATTGTATAATAATTTACCCTTCAACAATACTTCAACGTTTGTTCAAGTTATAAAAGTACCGATCAACAAAATCCAGCCCCTTCTTGGTAGATGAACCGTTGTGTAATAATTTGCCGTGGTGTCATAATTTACCGTTGTGTAATAATTCACCGTTGTGTAATAATTTGCCGGTGTGTAATAATTTGCCATTGTTTGATAATTATTTACCCATCAATAATACTTCAACGTCTGTTTAAGTTTCAGAAGTACCTACCAACAAAATCCAATAGTCCATCACTTGCCAAATGAAATAATTATCGTAGAACAAACAACTCGACTTCATACAGCCATCCTTGATTACAATCAGGTGCTCCTTAGTGATGAAATCCCGGCCGGATTTATACCGTTTGATTCACGATCGTGTTGAAGAAGCTTTTTGGTGCACACGAACGGCTGAACGTACAGTGCTCCGGGTGGTCTTAAAAAATTGTTTAGCTCAAGACAAATTTAATAACGTAAAAAAAACAATACCCTTCAATCGAAAGTTTTCGAGCTACGGCGTTCTGAAAATTTCAACCCCTATTTTGAACCCCTTAGAGATGACTGACAGTAACGTCGAGCTTCGAGGACCAACTAGACCCCGAACGGAACCTATAACCCGTCATCATATTTCATCAATTTTTTTTTTCATGGTGACTAAGAAAAGTGTCTAGTACGGCGTACGGCGGACAGACAGAAATATTTTTATTGCATTTTCGGATTCTACATACCTTGAAACGTAAACCATCAAATTTTGAGGGGGGGTAAGAATTTTTTTTTTTTTGCCCGATTCCAGTGGGTTCATTATTGAAAATAATAAACCAAAATTAATTGTTGTGAATGAAAATTATGATGTTCATGCGAACTTACTTCATTGTGGTTCATGTTAATGAATTTACTTGAGACTTGTACCCCAACTGAACTTGGCAGTTTCAGCCTCGCTGTCCACTTTGACTTTAAGTGACCTGAAAACGACAGAATTTTGGTTGAATAACTCACTCCGCCTTAGTTTTCTGTGTATGAGTTGGTTGGTGCTGCGAAAATCAGTTTGGAACCCCCTCATGATTTGCTTTGTTCCTGTCACGAATGAGTAGATATTAGGTATAGTTGTTATTTAGATTTCATAGTAACATTCCCATAGTCAATCAGTGATGATTTTTTGTAATTATCACCTTTTTGTTCGGTATTATTTGTGGATTTCTCTTCTCCTGGCGTTTATGGCGTCCCATCCGGCAAATCGAAGTCGGAAAGTTCATAGTTGATTAGAAAGCGATAAAGGGTTTCGAACATGAAGGGACTTCCAGTTGGTCAGACTTTCAACTACTTGGCGTATTTGGCCTCCCGAGCTGAGTGGAAGGGAGACTTTGGGGGAGCTAAACTTCCCGCAACCCAACTAGTGGCTGCAGTGTTGACCCAAAGGAGTGTACTTTATTGGTGGTGAATGAATGGAAAAACGGATCCTCCTTGACGTCGGATCTTGTGACATCAACATTTCAGTTCAAAGATGTGACTGATGGGCACTGACATTCTCACTGGGTAGTTTACGTTTTGGTATCGTACTTAGGAAGTCAAAATAAATTGGATAAGGCAGAGGGTCATGTCCAAATCAACTCGAGTTTGAGCACCGCCGTCCCAAGACCGGTGGTTGTCGTAGGTATTCGTTATCAGTTAGAAGCTAACGAAGGAAAGTGTGAATTAACAGTGGAATTGCCCGGTAGAGCAACGAACACTACCTATCTGTCGGTCTCAGCTAGCCTGTCAGCCTGTGACTCCAACTCAGGTGCTAAGGTAATATGGGAAAACAAGTTATCAACGTGGATCATTTGTAAATACACCTCTCAATAATGGACAGATGCCATATAAATTAATTAATGCATTTTCATTCTCTAAATAGTGAACATGAATGGTGGAATGTTGCAGTGACTGTATATTCCAGAAAAGGTCAGAAAGCTAACATTTGATAGTTTCAGTTCCTATAAAAAGTATCCAAAAATCAAAGTTCTGTTTGCGAAAATATTATCTTCTTCTATCCTATATAAATAAAAATGAATGTGTGTATGTATATGTTCCTTATAGGCGGCCAAATCGCTGAACTGATTTTGACGAGAGTTGTTCCATTGTGATCGGCAAGTTCCGGGTGCGATTATAGGCTATGGTAGAATCAGCTTCCCCGATCATTTGAGTGAGCCCTGAGGCTAATTTCGTTCCTATTTAACCTATGATGCTGAAATTTGAAATGGAGCCTCTCTTGGACTGCTGGGTAAGAATTAGTTGGGTCTCGGTTGAGTGAGCCGATCAGCTGAGCTGCTTTTTAACCTTGCATCAACACAGCCCACCATGAGTACATAGTCGGTAATGGTGCGGGGGAGGGGGAACTTTACGTCCAGTTATTTATGCACCCCGACCGGGGCAGCGCCCGGGTAATCCACTGTAAATAATAAAATTATGTAAATATTTCACCTAAAGTGATAGTTGTGTCTAGATAACCCGTTTCCAACGCAGTTTCTTAAAAGAGACTGATGACATCGTTTTAGCTCTCAGCCTCGTCTCGATACCTAGCTGTCGTGTTTCATCTGTCATTTGGCTGATGGGCCGAAGAGCCAAACACACTGATGAGGTGTAAAATCGGTTCGTTCAAGACGACAGTGATTATTTACCAATTAGGTACCTGCTTGGTAAAAATCAAAACGTGACTAATGTCTTTCGAGTTTTGTTGGTCAAACCTTACGGTTATTCTCTAAAAATAGGTTGGTGTGACGTAATCGATGGGCATTCGTTAAGTAGTTTGAAATGCCAAGGTGAAAAAGAAAAGATTGATACAGTACTTAGATGAGGAACCAGAAGCATTTTTTTAACAGTACATACAGTGAGTTTATGATCATAATATTGTTATTTATGTATACAATACATAGTATCTTAATATAGTTTTATAAATTATATACATCTTGATCGTTGATGTAAGGTAGTGGACGAGTCATCTTGAAAGGATAAGCTAGAAAATTATTTTACTTTACTGGTGTTGTATTTCGTTGTATATTGATCCACTAGTAGTGAGTTGCTCTGAATCGGCTCCTAGCTTGCACTTTCCACGATCTCTCTTGAATAAAGGAAGATCAGAATTTCAGGAGATTGTCAAGTTGTGTTCATGTTCAGTTCAGTAGCTGATGCTCTTTGTGTTCCAATGGTTGATTAGAACCAGGAGAAGCTCGAATGATTCACCAAATGTTGGAACTCATCACTGAATCCGTTCCATCGTTTCAGCCACCATTCAGGCCCTAGAATTTACCCTGAGTTAACATTTGTGTATAATATCCATGATCTATAATTATAATCGATGGTGATGCGGTTTTCTTTTGGAATCACAGTATTGATGGCCCAAGTTGATAATCGACGCCTCCTAATATCGGACGCTGATGAGGGGTTTGCGAATTTGTCTTGTTTCAATTACTGACTTTTTGTAGTAATCCCAGAGGGATTTTGAAAAATACCAGCCAGCGTAGGAATTTTTATATCTTATGAAACATTACAGAACCCATTACGGAGTTAGGGTGTCTTAATTGATAGCCATGGTCCGGGAGCAACAACTGTCAACAACAACTGTTAAGAGTGGAGAGCTCCCCCTTCACTAGTGTTGCCATTTAATTTTCCCTTGGATTTTTCCTTGTAAGTTGTGTTTGACTAAATTACTTCATGGGTAATCGTATAGAGAGGTTTCGTTTTCATGATGTTTTTAATGAGCGTGAACATCCCGCCGGTGTTGGTTACGTTGTCCGCTGTGCTTCATCCTATTTATCCCATTGACGACTGCATAAGTTCCGCTTTTGCTCTATTCACGGCACCTGGACTTGAGGACTAGTTTTGTTCCGATACTTCGTCAACTCTTAGTTCGTAGATTAATTAATGAAGACTTTATTTATTTGCGTAATTTCTAGTAAGTACTTAAGAGCGCTTTGCTTGTGTGTCACCCATTACCCTCTCACTTCCATCGCGGCTATTCTAAATACTAATAACGTATCTCTTCTGCATTTCTATTCACATTTCTTCAAAAACGTACGGAATTGAATACAGTTTATTTGGTTAAATACATATTTTTGACGTGCTTACTTTCGTTTAATGGCTACTCAGAGATTAATTTTCATGTAGAGATGTTGGTTTTATTATTTTCAATAATGAACTTTTGGAATCGAGCATGGAGAAAAAAAGGGTGGGGGGGGGGGGGGGGTCAGGGTCAGCACCTACGTAAAATCCGAAAATGGAATTTAAAAAATTTCTATCCGTCCGCCGCAATTCGCGCCTTTTGGTTTATTATTCTGTGAATAATACACCTATGTATTCGCTCAGCAAAAAATTTTTATAACACCCCCTCAAACTTTTTTCTTTTCCGTTTCAAGGTGCTTAGATTCCAAAAATGCAATGTCCGTCCGCCGTCCGCCGTATCACGTGTACAGGCTTCATTTTTGGTCTAAAAAATTCGTTCTTTTGCACACATGCTCCATTTGGGCCCTAGTTGTGTCCCGAAACTTTTCAGCCCGATCGGAATATACCCAGGGGTGTTATGAGTGAAAATGTGTGTAAAAATAGGTACTTTTTGCGTTTTAGTAACATGTTAGTAACATGAGCTTCTGAGATATCGTTTTCCATGTTTTTGGGGACAAGAAAACCGAATATGAAGTCGATTTTGACCAAAGAGTGGAAAATTGAGTTCTACCAAATGTTCAGCTCTCAAAATTGATTTTTTATGAGTGAAAAACCTGGGAAATCGTCTGAAATCACCATCAGTTTGTATAATAACACTGGAAAAAGGGTCAACACATGGATCAAGACGATTAAATGGCACTATCAATGATCAAAGATAGTTATTTAAAAAAAAAAATGAGCTTACCTAATTTGTGTTTTAGGGGCCAAAATTAATGAAAACCATCAGATATAGCAATTTCGATTATTACGCATGCAGCCAACATTTCTGTAGGTATGTCCAATAGAATAATAAACCTGTGACAAGGACTTTGCAGCGTTTTTTAATTACTGTGAACCTAAATTAGTGATAATAAATTAGCCCCTGATCTACAGAATGACTCATAACGTCATAATACAAGTTATCCGTGTCTTGGCACCGCCTCGCGTGACGAGATAGGATCGGTATCGACCGGCACTTCTCAAGTGAAGTAGTTTTTTGCCATTCCACGTGGCTGCGATGTCAACGACCCTTTAGCTACTTTATGAACTGATAATGGGAAGTAAGTGACCGGTTAATGTTGAGAAAGGTTCGAGAATTAATCTAATTTTAATAGTAACTCATCCCGAAAACCTACGAAAACCTTAGTTATTAAACATTGCAACGATTCTCTTTCATTATATAATATTTCTATAGTGGATCTGAAATAAGGTTTAATACCAACTCAGACTGGGAGCTTGTGAAGAAATACAAGAAAATTAAATTTTATTATTGAAAATTAACTACTTACCTAGGTTTCTTGGTATAAAACACAGCAAATATTGACCTACCCAGTCGTTCATTTTCTGGATAAAAAAAAAGTGAATCTGTACAATCTCAACGTCACTAAAAAATTCCTAGACAAATAAAAGCTTCGCCTGCGCTGATACGTTTTCTTGAAACCACACTTTCTGACCGAATATTAAGAGTAGTTGGGGACTGGCTCACCAGGGAGTTCAAGATATTTTCAAAATGAGTTTCGGCCCATATTAAGGCTAAAGGGGACGGGCGTCTAGTGTGATTCTGTGATAAGAGATGGCGTTGTCGTCGCGTCAAAAGTTTTCCTAACTTTTCTCAGCTTCCAAAAAAGATTTTTTCAATCTGAAAACGGAGATTTACTCAGAATAAATAGATGAAGGGAACCAACTTTGAGTTTTGAGTTTCCATTTTTTTTTAAATGTTGAAACCATGGAATTTTGAATTATTTGTGGTGTTTGGGGAAAAAACGGCAAGCTTGCATGATCAGTATGTATAACAATTCACAAATCAATCAGCAGAATTTTGATAAATGCATAATTAGCAACAGAAAGCGTCGGCGAATAAAACCAGCTCATTACTGTTGTTTGGTCTTTCCCTCCCGCTCTTCTGAACCCTCTAGGTAGCTTTCCGTCAACCCTTCAAAGAGAAAACCAGCTTCCTAAAGAAAGTGACAGGGGAAGCAAAGTGGGCGGACTGGTTGCTGAGATAATCTAGGACAACTAATCCTGTTTCTGTCTCTCTCTTTTCTTGACGTATCTGTCTCTCTCGCACACTTGTCGTCCCCTTTAGCCTTAAGTTCCCAGTATACCGGGAATTTGTACTTGGTCCGAATCTCCAAGTAGTTGTTCTACTGTACCTACCAAAATCTACGTTTTCTAGCGATGAATACGTACCTGACGACAAATGCCTACCTATAAAAATTAAAAAATACGCTCATTTCTTTGACATTGTAAGTATCTTATAACGCTGTTAAATTTTTTTTGTCATTATTCTCTGTTATGTCTATCTTTAGTTTCTTTTATTATTTTGCAAGATATTGCGATTATATACGGTACCTACAGGGTCACTGTCAGTATGTTGGGGTCGATGGAATTGAGCTGGCCTATATGCTTGTAGGTACGTGTACAGGTATATGTATGTACTATTACGTATGTATAGGTCCTCATAATTTACACATTAAAGACGGCATTTTAATAAATGTCGCGTGGGTAACCTTTACACGTGGAGATTCGTCGCGTAAATCGTGGGGATTCGAGACACTGTTTTTATCGGCGAAGAGTGAGGAAACTCGAAAAAAAACACCTGAATCGCTAGCAGAAACCTCAAGTGTAAGTTAACAGGTACGAGTTCATTTGAAAGATTGAAATATAGATCTTTCTTTCAACCAATATGAAACGTTAACTGTACTTAGGATCCTCACTTTTTTTTGTCAAGACGAAATGTATGTATATGTATAGACGGCTGCAAGCACTGCAAGCCAAAACAGAAATTTCAAACTACCGCAAGAGCTCCTTTCTACATTATTCACAGGTTGCGGAAGGACATGTTTACAGTTTGATCGGAGGTTGGGAAACGCGTTACGTTTTAAGCCGGCCTAATGCCTCTATGTTGCAAATCGCCAAACGCCGGTGGGGATGAAAGTGGCTCCAGCAGACAGTGGTATGTGGTTGAACAAATTGTCGTCACCCACTATTTATGTATGTAGCACCCATTCCACCAAGTTTGTACGGTCTGTTGATAGCCAGAAACACAACAATCACTTATTAAATCTAAGGGGTTATTTCTGCTGCCTAGTTGCACAGTTACAAATACCATACCTTCCAGAGGAATCCTTCGTCATACTCTGGTCGACTACTGGAGGCCAGCCTTTTTGATGTAAGGACATCTTCATCGATGAAGGGTGAATACTAAAGCCAGTATTCGACCAGCCAGTGACGGCGAATTCCTCCAATTGTACAACAAACATGGACCAGCCTGATATTATGATAAAACCGGGAACGTACATAAACGCTGAACTCCTCTTCACATATTATATTAAGATCATCATGCGCCAGGGGGAAACGACTAAATCTGAATTTCAAACCATGGGATCAAACTTCAGTCCAGCTTTCGTGTGTAAGCTTCTGTTGACCTATCAGCAAGATCGATTCCATTATACTAGAGGAGACCATTATAAGTCGACGGATAGAAGTGTACGAAACGGATGAAGGTAGCAAGAAAAGTTCATTTCTAAGACTTTTTCTATTAGTGCGGCACTCGTCTAATAGAATCGGTCTTGTGGAAGGGGTGTTGTAGGGAAAACTTGGCAAATGCAAATTGTCCGAGGCAGGAATCCGGGGGAAATGGCAGGCATAATTCTAACTTAGATCGGGCGGGGTCTCCGAGAGCTAATTCGAGAATTGGGATCGAACAAAGCTGATTACGGAAGACCATTAGGCTCCTCATCAACCAGAAACGACGTCTAACGAAATTAAACTCTTACCAGCCCGACGCCTAGTTTATATTGATAATTGTTCCCTTGTTTAACAAAAAAAGTTAAAAACAAGTCGCTGGCGATTATTTCAGTTTAGCTCCCCGTTAGTTGACAGGTCCATCGTAAAATAACTTAACGTTATAACGTTAATATGTTGGAGTTATAATGAAAATAACTTCGGAGTTATTTTCATGTCAGCACTGACTGTTTGACTGTTCGAATAACGAGGTAACTTCCGTGCAGATGGCGCCAACACATAAAATAATGTAACCGTCGGTACAATTGAAACGTGAAAATTCTCTTTAGATATCGCAAATGCAATGTGTTCAAAATGTGTGAAATGAGGCAGAGCAGGTGCGTGCATCGTTCGTTGTACGAGTTTCTTTAAATGGTTTGGTGATAATTTGGGTTTATTGTAACATTCATGACTTTCCGAAAATACTTGCCACTTAGCCACATTTGAGCTGTGCCTTCCTACCTGATGTGACTTCTTTCTCGATATCAACACATCCTAGTTACGTTCTAGCATTTCTTGTACATTACCGTTTTGAATTCTCCCGACAGTGAGCAAGGTACCCTATAATAAGCCTGTGTTGTAAATCCGAAACATTGAACACATTAAAAAAAATCAAAATTGAACAACCTAATGCCCCCAAAACGGTTTTTAAAAATACACAATAATTATTGTATATTCGTCAAAAGTACCTAACATCTTCCCATTTAGTTTCCCTGGGATTTCGTTGTCAACACATGGGGAGTAATAAGGAGTCTGCCCCCTTAAGTCGGTGCCAGTGGCGTTGATTATAGTACCTACCACCTACCTGTTATGGTAATTTTACGTTTGAGGGGCACTTGATCAAGGGTAAGTTGTTAAAAACGAGAGATCCGATGAAAACTGTACCGTACGCCTTTCAGTGAAATCAGTCTTCAGGCGGTAAAAGTGGGAAATATCTTGAACGAGGCTAATGGGCAGCAATTAGTAATAAACGTCACTGCTCCTTAACGGGCTGTAAAACAGGTTTAGTGCACATCAAAACTCGACGAGTAGCAATCTGTGCCGCTTCCTTAGAACGTTATTTAATAACCCATTACGTCTAAGCTATAAGCTTTCAGTGCTATCACAGGAGGACGGTAATCGTTAGCCCGCGTGGTGGTGCGAGGATCTCGTCAAACCGTTCGGCTGGAAGTTCTCTCGTGTCTTCCAATAATTATGCCCTGTTTTCATTTAGCTCGGCCTGGGAAAATCTTGTTGATATATCGGTCGTTGGATCGCTTTTAACGATGTCAGTTGATACCAAATTGTACTTCGTATGTCGATACAGTTTTCTCTCTGGTATTGCTCTCTTCTGTGAAGTTCTAACCAACCAGCTTATCTCACATAGACGTTAGTTAGTTCTTGCTACGGATCAGTCATGCTAAGACTCCAGATTCAAGTTGCAGTTATCTTGCAACGTTTTTCACTGATTCAAACCATACAAATCCAACATTTACCATTTATAGCAACGATGTTTTTGCATTCAGACAATTTTGTTTGTTGTGTACGATTGCAATCTTTTAGTTGAGGTTTTTAGAACGATGCAAATTATCACAACGGTTTATCATTTCCCTGTATAGATGCCCTGTCACTGTTTTCTGTGGTCAATACCTACCCTCGTGGTTCCCCCAGGAAAGCCCTAAATCGAGTACTGGAGCCGGCCTGGCAATTACAGTTTCATAAATATGCGGTGGATTCAAATTTCATTAACTTTCGTTCATGGTATTTAAGAGGAAAAAAAAACGAAGTACAGAAATTTGTGTTCGATGGCGTGCTGGTCTTGGCACTCGTTTCCCTCCTCTTGAGATTACCAGCCGCGGCTTCAGTTGGTAGTCAGGTTCTTTGTGATTGCGCTGATAAATTCTACTGTTGTAATGTCTCTTACTTATTGTAGGTATTTTCTGATATTCCATGATTTGATTTATAATATTATTATTGGTACTACCCTCTCAAGTTGAATTTTTGTAAATAATGCTCTAGGTATACGAAGCCCATGTAACCAAATTCAAATGTTAATACATTATGTAAATAGATTTCTTGTATATTAAAGCGTTCAGTTGCCGTTGCAACGGTGTGAGCGGGACGCTCAAATTTGTAGGCTCAAGTAACATAAACAAATAAATAAATTAATCCACTGAACAAACGAGCTCTTCGGAACAACAGGGCGGGTCGTGTCATCAAGGGAAATTTAAGGGAAGCACAACAACGCGAACTGGCTTGTAGCCAGTTACTGTCCATTATTTATTTGCCATATTTGCGACCCCCAAACGCTGCATTGTTTTAGTTTTTCAAATACTCCCGTGAGAAGTGAAATATGAAAGGATATAGCGAACATAAAACTACCAAAAATAGTAGTAGAGAGTTCCTAAAGACTAAAGTCGGGAAGATGTGTTCGGATTTATCTCAACTGCGCATGCGCGTCGCCCAAGTTCAAACTTATTTCCTTAAGTTCGACTTATTCGGCCTTATACATAAGGCGCGTTATCTCCCAGGGCACAAACTTTAGGAATCGTCTTTAACCTTACTCAGGGGTAACAGTGCACAGCTTTTTGCCGCGTTTTGTCGTTTTTTTTAACGCGTCATGTGTCGTCGGTCCTCGCCATCGCCAGCGTCTTTCAAAGTTACTCCAAGCGTCTTTCAAAGAATTTGCTAGATTGTTGCGATATCAACTTAGGATAAAAAAGTGAGTATACCTACCTATGCTATGGAATGGAATGGATTTCGCGTTGTGCTAAGTTAAGTGACGTTACTTTTTAGTTCACTCCTACCCCCACCACTTCTGTCAAACCGGACTTATTGGTTAGCATCCAAAGGCTGCTCGCCTTAGATGTGGCCAAAAGATATGGCCGTTCCCTAATGAACTTATCTCTTAGGAACTCTCTATTGTTTCGACCCACGTCGCATGGGTTGAAATCATCATGGGGCATTTGTAACCATGGCAACCCGAACCTGAACTTGCTGATATGGGCTAGAGTTGATTCTGAATGTACACAATGAGTTCATATTAATATTATTCTCCTTCGAAATCAGGTATCGTGATATTCTGGTGGTATCCAGGGACTAACTAGATCCCGGGTGCTCAAATGATGCACGTTTAGCGTGCAAAATGAACATTTTTCTAATACTTAATAACAGTTAAGGCCGAATATGGTCGAAATGCTCCTGCTGTCCTCTGGTGTCCCGACCTTTCCGGAGCCAAATATAAAAAACCTCATTTTCCTGGTTAATGATTCATGGCATTTTCCTAGTCATTTTACATCTTCTGACTGGTATTTATTCCTGATTTAATTTGCGATTGTTAGATTTGTACGTGTAATCTTTCATTTAAATTTTCTTAAGCGTTAAATTGTCTTAAATTGAATTAAACTGTATTGTGAGAAGTTAAATTAAATTAAACAAATTGTAAGATAGTATGGGAATGAAGTATTCAGCATCACGTTGTATACAGCGACCCGCCCTTCCCCAAGGCTTTAAAGTGGAAGGGTAATTTCCAACATTCTTACTGCTTCTTGTATTAATTGTTGTATGAATTGGAAATAAATATTTATCTATCTCTATTTATCTTCTGTATGCATAGTGTTAAATGTGTCATTCCACGAGATTGAAAATTCGGAGTGACCCCCATATGAATGTAATATCAGTGTTTTGTGGGTCAAAATAGCTAAAAATCTGCGAAAAAGGCTGCAAACCACCAGAAATCCGAAACTGTTATAGAGTGATGTCAGGTCAAAGGCATCAACCAAATGTCCGTTGAACCTGCCATGGAATCAGAACAGTACACCTGTATTAATTATCCAAAAATGTTATAGGATGACACAATAAAAAATTCATGGTCATTCATTGAACATGGGCATTCCGCATGAATGGAATAAAAATTCCACTGCAGTTAATTTTTCTAATTATTAGGTAGGTGCCGCTACTGATTTGTAATAGTTGGTGATGCACCTCCGCAAGATGTAATTTTGATGATAAATGTGGTTATTACAACCCGTGTAATCAGGGGGTTATTAACTGATTCTGTAATCAGGCAGCCGTCACCTTCGAGAAAAGCCCGCAGGGCGAAGGATTTTAGGAAGCGCCGCCTTCCAGCCCCCGCTCAGGATTCACTCGCCAGAGGGAGCAGCGGCGCGGTGTGCGCTCCTCCTTTCATTTTGTAGTGCGAGAGTAAATGCGCACAGAAGCGCACAGAGTGCGATTAGTTCCCTGAGGAGGTCGTCGAAAAAGAACGTCGTTTCATTACGTTGATTGGAAATCGAATCTCCCGCGAAGGTGAGAACAACGGGGCCAACGTCGGTCGGTTCGTCAGGTTTGTGCGGCGTTCGAATTGTTCAATTGGTTTGAACCGGGTGACGTGACTTGAAACCCTGATCAGATCTCCTGAGTCAAATGAAGCAATTTGCTTTCAAATAATGAAATGTATAGACTTTCCCGTAGAGGCGCCGGAATTCGCTAGGGAAATTCATACTTGTAGCGAATTTCGTATGCAACATTGCAGTGGTCCGAAATTTTTACTTTACGAATTTTTGAAATATGTTGTGATTCTTTCCGTTCTTCCGTTGCTCTAAGTACAGTCTTTTCCATTTCAGAATGTTCTGAATCGAATCCTAGATTTTGAGTTTTTTAAATGTCGAGTATGTAGGTAGGTACCTGTGTATTGAAAAGGTCTCTATTGTGGGGTGAGAGCGATTCGCCTTGTGCATTAATATGTGCTAAAAAAAATATACCATACTTACAACAATAACAACAAATATATAGGTAGGCACTTGAAAACGTATAGAGAAAAATATATACCTAGGTAATATAGTTAATTTAAAAAAAAAAATCAGTCATGCAGCATGACTTAATGAGCGAATTTTCAAAGAAATATTCGAATTAATGGCTATGGTTTTGAATAAAGGAAAACTTCGGTCTAAAATTTGGTTTTCTATGTATATTCTCTTCGTATTTATTTTAATTTGTACGTTTTGTCCATCCTGATTCTACCGTTTGTTTATTACGTAATTGTACTAAGTGCTTATTTATTTGATCGCTGTGGGTAAATTCAAGGAGTTGTACTAATCGTTTGCCTCCCCCTTTTTTGCTTCGAACTCTCGTCTTCAATTAATACTTCTCACATTTTTCAATCTGACCACTCTAAGGGGGTGGGGGTAAGAGTTTAAAGATTATCCTAGTTTTGGGTAATTTTTGCGCACTTTAAATGCTCTAATTTAAGAACGGATTTAGATATCTAAAATCCGATTTCACTATCGTGTTCAGCGTGCAAAAACCTTTAAAATGAGGGGTCACTTGTTAGAAAATAACATTTTGGGGATTTTTGGGTAATTTTTGCGCACTTTAAATGCTCTAATTTGAGAACGGATCAAGATATCTAAAATCCGATTCCACCATCGTGTTCAGCGTGCAAAAACCTTTAAAATGAGGGGTCACTTGTTGGAAAATAACATTTTGGGGATTTTTGGGTAATTTTTGCGCACTTTAAATGCTCTAATTTGAGAACGGATCAAGATATCTAAAATCCGATTCCACCATCGTGTTCAGCGTGCAAAAACCTTTAAAATGAGGGGTCACTTGTTAGAAAATAACATTTTGGGGATTTTTAGGTAATTTTTGCGCACTTTAAATGCTCTAATTTGAGAACGGATCAAGATATCTAAAATCCGATTCCACCATCGTGTTCAGCGTGCAAAAACCTTTAAAATGAGGGGTCACTTGTTGGAAAATAACATTTTGGGGATTTTTGGGTAATTTTTGCGCACTTTAAATGCGCCAAAACCCTCCTTAGAGTAGGCCAATTTCGCCCATCTTCGAACTTAGCCTTTCGATTGCCAAGATAGATTTTTTGTGCAAATTTGAGCTGTTTATCTCAATTCTATCGAGAGTTATCGTCTGGAGTGACACATATATAAATAAATATATATATATATATACATATAAAAAAGTGTTAAATTTCAGGAATCGTTTTAGAATGGTCTGAAACGGATTTCTATGAAGAAAATTTCCAAAAATTTATATTATTTAAATTTCGAAGCCATTGCAATAGCTTCATTTTCTTTGAAAATTCGCTAAAATATAGAGAAATGGGAATCAGAAAGAAAACGGCGATGGTGATGGAATTTCTGCGTGTTCCGTGTTGGATCATGACTGCCTTTTAGATAAATAGTTTCCTATTACTGGTATCGCTGGGGTAGGTGGGGACCAGTCATTGCTGCGTTATGTACATGAATATATTCTTTCTACTACTCGTGAACATTGAAATTTTTTTATGACTAGAAATAAATGCGCACCTCACCCGTAATATATGTGATATCTACAAGATATAGGTAGGAAATTTTTATGAAATTTAAAAAGTCTTTAAAAGTAAAATATCTCCTAAACCCCCATGCTTTATTTATATTTAGTCATAATAATTGCAATGTTCCCGGGTGGCAGAGAGAAATTATTTTATTCGTTTTAGATCATTTCGAAATGGAAGTGTATTTTTACAAAGTTTTTTACCGGTTTTCTTTTTAGCTGTGTTGGACAGGGTCGTCGTAGACAAAAATAATACAGATTTTATACTGACGAAATTTGGCCGCCCGTGCGTGGCGTTTATGGGCTGGTTTCAATGATAAAGCTGAATATCAATTTATTGAGTGTAAACGTCAAAACATATTGTCGCTGTGCAATAAATGAAGGTAAATCGTGGCATATTTCAAAATTCGCACTACGGGCGCGAGGGCTTCAATTTAAAAAAAAAATCACTTCACGCTGCCCTTCCCTGGTTTTACCCATCAGGAAAATATATTACCTTTTTTCACTGTTGGGGTGGATGTGAGGGGTCGCTAACTCTCCTGAAACGGGTTAATTAACCTTCAGATGGCGCTGCAGAGGGCGAAGGGAATAAACGAAGCGGGCGCAGCTATGACGGTGGCGACCCCCTCGAGTGCGGCCGGGCCTGGGGCTCGTATGGGTGGGTGTGAGGTCACCATATTGTGTGGTAGTCAGTGTGAATTTATGGGTCATAAGAGTTAGAACCCGCGCAGGCCGGCGGTTTGAGAGGGGAAGGTGATGGGGAAGGGGGGGTTCCTCTAAAAACGCCAAATAACCCTCGTTACCGAAAGGGATCACGTTTCATAATGGAGACGATAATTCGAGGGGGAGGGAAAGAGGTCGGACATGGTCAACTAGAAAGTTCATAATTACGAGTACTGAGTAGAAAAAAGATCCAGTCGTGTGGCATGACGTTATGAGCGAATTTTCGAAGCTGGGGGCAGCAATTTTTGACGGATTTCAGCAATTTTGACTCCCTCAGCTCGAATTTAGCCCATTTTCTTCAGAATTATTATTTTTTTAAAAATAAGTTAGTCTTGAATAAAATTAATCCTTTTCCATAAGTCAAATTTGAGTTTGTATGGGTCTAAAATAGTTAGACGGAAAATCTATAAATATATTTAAAATCAGCAACGTTGGAATATAATGGTGATTACAGATGAAAAAGACTATTTCATTAATGCAAAATTTCACTGAATTGGAGGTCGTTTTTGAGTTTTTGTGGGTCAAAATTGTTACCTTAGAAAATTTGCTAATATGGTCATTCTATCGGGAAGCCTAGGCTAACACTGGGCATTTGCGCCAAGAGAAGAAGAAGAAGGACGTGCTGCGTTACTGGAATTTATATGTCTCGTGGTTTTTGAAGTTTTTCATAATTTAACTCATAATTTCTTTTGGTGTCGCTAACATTCAGAATCTATGGGTGGATGCAAAAAGATTTGAAACGGAAAAGAGTCGAAACACATGTACCTACCTACCTAATGAACATTTTGGACCCATTGCAGCAGCGCATGAGCTTTCATTTCTAATCACGATAAAGTTGATAATTTCCAAAAACAAATTCTGTGTTATTTATTTATTCGTTTATTGATTTATTTCAAAAAATAACCTCTTCCTGCATTTACTCCAAGTCTGCTGAGTGTTAGTTATTAGTGATAAAGACCATATTATTCGAGCAAGAGATATTGCTATGCAATAATTAACAGTAGTCTGGGTATATTTGTTATCGGTGGGAAGTAGATGGGAAAAGCGTGAATATCCCATGACTGTAAATCGATTTTCCATTCCGCCCGCCGATAGTTGTTGGGTGAATCCCGACCATCTACCTAAGTGTTTATTGGTGGTTATGCTTCCACGGTGGCGCATGCGTAGACGGAAATCATAGCCCGATCTTCATGAAATTCATACCGGACTGTCAAGGTCTAACCCGCAACTGCCCTCCCAATTCAGCTCATTACGACCTTTGCAAGGATTTGCGGACACGCAGACGGACAGATGGGCGAGGAACCAAATTTGTTCATAAAGGTCTAAAACAAAAAAAAAATTGGAGTCGACATTTCGATTTTGGAGGATAATTTTCTTTTCTCCCAAAATTGATCAAAATTCCGTTGCCATGTTAGATTTGGAAGCCATAAAAATACGATTTACTTGTCTTATACAGATGGACTAGGAACCAAATTTGTTCATAAAGGTCTAAAGCAAAAAAATTGGAGTCGACATTTTGATTTTGGAGGACAATTTTCTTTTGTCCCAAAATTGATCAAAATTCCGTTGCCATTTTAGATTCGGAAACCATAAAAATACGCTTTACGAGTCTTATACAGAACACTCATTTATTGGTCAGCTATGTGCGAGACCTTGGCAAATATTTATTCATCGGCATCTGGCTAATTTGGGGTTTGTTCGTCTGTTTCAGCGAGTGACTTGGACTCGATCCGGGCCCTCTTCAACGAAAAAGAAAAGGAGCTGACGCTGGCCGTTGCCAAAGTAGAAGAGCTGACGCGCCAACTGGAGGACGTGCGCAGGGGGCGGCAGAACCAGCCACCCGCCGCCCCCGCGTCTCAAGAACTCGAAAGGCTGAGGAGAGAACTGATGGTAAGTTCAGCAACCTGATCATGTTGGTATTCAGGATTTCATCATCAAATTCGTTGAAATTCCCTCAAATCTATGAGTAATTAAAATAACAGTACCTAATAATTATTGTTATTAATTTGCCATCACTTGTATAACAATAGCAAGTAAAGCAATCAGTCGTCCGTGAGGATATTTACAAAGGTTTATGTAAATGCAATACTTATTGTTGATAAGTAAAAAGAATAATGATTAAAAAAAGCTGTAAGTACCTAGCTATGAAAAAAAAGTTAAAAAAATTTTTTTTATGCTCAACGTACGTAGTTTATTCAAAGCCAGTACAACAGAATTTTTGAAGTCGGCGCCAAAATTTAACTAAAATGTATAGGTAGTAGATAATTAATCCCGAAGTTACCCGTTATATACACACTTTTCACTTATATTTTTAGCGAGTGCCGTAATATAATGTTAATATTTAATCATATTAAATCATTGCAGTTGTTACTATTATACAAGCAACAAAATGAAACAGAAGTGCGGTTTGGTACCTACATAACATTATAACAATTGTACCTCCTTATAATATAATAGCTATGCATTTTGTTATAATTTGGCGCAGACTCAAAAAATTTTGTTTTCTGTTGTTTATTTTTGTTTTGTTTTCTTATACAGGTTTTTTGAAGTCAGTCTTTTCTATTTTAAACATCTTTCTCTTTTTATTGCAATCAGATTATATAAACACATTTTTAATTTATGATTTTTTTTTAAATTACATCGTTTTATTCCATCTCATTCCTATATTTGGTCGGGTGGTCGGGTAGGAGCCGGGTGGAACTCGCAGCGCAGCCACCTCCGAGTTCTGGGTTATTAAAAATATTAAACAAAATATGCGAAGGGCTGCTCGATGACTATTAAGCCAGCGAGATGAAGGGAAAACACCTAGTACTAGGGTTCAGTAATGGTAAAATGTGAGCCTAGTTATATTAGTAACGTATCATTAACTGTCATGCAAAAACCTTTCAATCAATTTTGGCTTCCCCCAAAACGCCCACCATTACGTTATTATGAATGAAAATATTAAAATTGCGATCAAATCGACCGCATGAGGTCTAAAATCATGTAAACTGAACCTGTCTAGACCTGAATAACTGGTGCAGCGCTGCTCACTAAACCGTACAATAAAGGTAAATCCCATGGGGAAGAAGAACGCCGTTAGGTAAGCAGAGCTTACAATGTATTATATTGTTTTCCTTTGCGGTGGAAGATACCTTGTTTTAATGGTTCACACCTTGTTTTAATGGTTCCTTTCAGACAGGTTTACATCTCAGCCCTGGTTCCACAGATACCTAAGTTGTCATAGCCATGCGAAGCGTATAACACACTGATTGAGAAGAACGAATGATGAAAGTATTTGTTTTTATTTAAGAGGATAACCCTAAAGCGAAGTTCTTTGTGTCTTCTTAAAGCGATGGAAACGTAATGTTTGATGTAAGATTACGGTTGCATAACATCTGTTTACTTACTGTCTTTGTGAAACGTAACCGACGTCATCGTCTTTTCTCATTTCTCAATTCATTCCTCAAATCTTCATTCAGGGATCATGCGGTTAGGGCCCCGGACGGTCCGCTAGGAATTACAGAACTATCGGCTCATTAGTACGACCACTGCGCAGGCGCAAACACGAATCTGATGTACTCAGTTTCTCATGAACATTTTGATGACATTTTGAGGAACCTCTCTTTTATGCGGAGGAATTTTTATTCGCCTGTTTTTTAAACTACTCGTTATGCTTCATGCATAACAGCAAAAATAATTATAGATATATAATATTCTTGAATCCACCCTTACTGTACTGAATTGATTATTTATGATACGGTTAAATGCCATCGAACTTGGCAGAGGTTGGTTTTTTTCAGTGATCTACGTAGGAGTATCTTTATGTAATAATTTGCAGCGTTCATATTTAGACAGAATAGCAGAATCTAGTAACATGGTACTGTAACAGGAACATGGTGAAATAATAATACGTGCATTAAGTATTGATGATTAGTGATACCAGCACATTTTTATTTGAACAAAAAATTTCGGGGGCGAAAAAAGCGTTGAAATTCGCTCCTCTATACTTTCACTGTACATCGGCTCTCTACGTATTTTATTTGAAGCACCAGAAAAGCCGAAGAACGTTCGGTTGGGGATAAACTTGATGAGTGTTGATCCCCTTTATTGAGTGAGGGTCTTCACTTCTTTCACTCCACATCTCTAAGTCGGAATCGAAGGGATCGCCGGAGGCTTAACAGCTTGTCAAACAGATGTTTTCCCACGACCCGGTAGGATTATGGCAATATACACGCAGAATTCCTCAGACTTTCCTACCTCCTCGTGACCTGCCTTTCGAATAGGTAGGTACCTACTTCGTTATTAAAAGACACGTTCCAAGAAGCAATAAGTTCTCCATGTAGGTTTGCACACCTGTCGATATCATTCAAAGCAAAGGATGACAAATATTGATATCGCTGCTGATGGGAGATATCAATATTTGCTCGTCTATCTAAAACGAGCACTTCACGCATTGATTTTCTGTTAACATTCCTCCACACATTTAAAACAAATTGCACATCCAGTTCGTAGTTTTTGAGAGAGGGCTTTGATATTTCTCTCTAATTTGCTGTTATTAATACACTTTTGGCATTTCCTTTCAAGAAGCGGACTAAAAAATTGAGTGGAGCAAAAAGTGAGTGGAATGGCGGTGGGGGGGGGGGGGGGGGTGGGGGGGCTTTGAGTGCCACGCCTTCGTAATATCCAGGGAAATTCCATTCCCCATTTTCCACTTGTAAGGTCCGAGTTTCGAAGTTCATGAAAGATACAGGAGTAGGGGAGCAGAAATGTATATCCCGGCCCCAGATTTCAAACCGGGGGGGGGGGGGGGGGGGTGCTATTGTTCGTCAAGCCCGTTTCCGAGTGTCATTATGGTAGTTCTGATGTTCATAAAGAGACTAACTAGTATCTCGCAAAGATTGCGATGTTTAATCATAATAATATTTTATGGAAAGAATGTAACCCATTAAATCTGTTGGGTTCCGTTTAGACACAATTATTGCAGTCGGCTATTCTAATGAGAATCGAAATTATAAACTAAGTACTAATATACTCGTAGTTAGGATTGGGCAATTCGTAATCGCGACGCTTGGTCCCTTTAATTAGCGTAACGAAGAATAAAATACGTGTTATTCCTCAAACCAAGCATCAACCATAGATGGTATTGTAAAACGCAGAGCATAAAGCAGATGCGCGAAGGGACGGGGATAACTCTAAAACGCCGTACAATTTATAGTCAAGTGTACCATCTTCGGTTTCGCCATAGTCAAAATCAATGAGAATATGTTTGGGAGCGCTCTAAGAGTTAGACGAGCAAAGTCTTTCTAAATATCTGGATCTAGAGGCATTTGCAGTTCAGTGATTTTCTATTGCAAGGTAGTTTCCACCATAAGGTTTTTTTCTAAAATCACCTAAGCTAAGAGGTGAATTAATTCAGGTCCAGCGTATCCATAAAACTCCAATAAATTTGAAAACTATAATTTTGTTCTATTTGTTTCAAAACGCCTTATGAATTTTTGTATAGACACAAAAGTGTATGAAACTCAGTGATTTTGTTGCAAAAGTGCGACCATTTTGATTGCTTTAAAATTGGCATGAAAGTTACAATATGGATGTATGGGCTGAACAGTTTTCTAATATACTTGACAATCATTCTCCCTTTATACAGCTATTTTCCTTCATAGCATTGTCTAACGCATCTGTTCAATTCAATTTTAGGGCGTAGGTCCTATCTCGGAGGTAGCCACATTGTGCTAACGCCACCATCACAACGGGTTTGTCCTCTGCCGTTTACCCCCAACGTTAAAGGGACTGATTAATGAGTAGGACTAGGAAACCTTCAATGAGTCAATGATAATTGCGGGAAGATTAATCTTCTTGCAAGGTTCTATCTACTAATTGAACGCAATTTGGTTGCTGTACCTGGCAGTTTGGTTGAAGACGTTCGGAGGGGATGTGGCTTGGTTGGAACTAACCATCTTCTCTTTCTACTGGTCCCCTACTAAAGTTCTTTGCAACTGCCATTCAATCAAAACCTAAAGTTTTCTAGTTTTTCTGTATCAGCAATTCCTACCTATTTAGCTAAAACGGCTAAAACCCCGATAGAAACCTCATTTCTGTTGCTTTGGATTCCTAATTCTAGCCCCTACCTACTACCTCCTACCCCCACCCCCACCCTCCTACCCCACCTACTTTTACCTTCAATACTATTACATTGTTCCAATAGCCGTTCGTTCAGTCTAAATGCTAGAAGTTTGTAGCAAAAACCTTGTCATCATGAGCCTTCCGTAACAAACCATCAAGCGTCGTTACTTTCGTTTGTGAGAAATTTTCTACACGAACTAACCGTGAAGCCTGGCCATCGAGAGAACCGCAAATACAGGAAAGCGGTTTTAAGTTAAAGTCAATATGAACTCACCCTAAACGCTCTACAACTGAGAGCACAGCCTTACAAGAGCGGAGAAAAGCAAACTCACGAAATGGAGAACACAACCCTCACTGATATTTTTGTTTTCACAATTTCAAAGTTTGTATTTATTTTTTATTTACCTGAATCCCTGTTTTGTGACGTGACCAAAATCATACTTGTCGATTTCTCGCCCAATTTTTACCTTGCTATGGCGTAAAGGTTGGAGTAGGGAAATAAAGTAGGCATTGCCTGGGCAAATTCGAGGTCAGAAGGTACCATTATGGCGGACCGTTTGGGAGGGGAGCAATGTCAGAGAGCCTTTTCTGGTAGAATGCTGTATTTGCCTCTTCTGATAGAATGGAAGGATCAACCTACATGAAAATTACTGCGTCTCGAATCATCCAATGCGCCAGCTTATTTTGTTTCCATGCTGTATGAGTAGGTATCGAATACCCACTGGAGGAATGGCATACGATGTACAATTACTCTATTGATACTCCACAGCAAGCTTATCGCGGTTAGGTATCACCATCACTTTTAGTTGTTATATTACTCATTGGTGGGGGGGGGGGGGGGGGCAGGTATACCTATGATTTTAGTGTGGCTATCTTGGAATGGACCCCAGTCCCGTGTACTAGCTGCTGCTAGTGTACCTACCTTGTGTTGCCTACCTGAATAGGAGTTATGAGCGTCTCATAATTGGCCGTTCATTCGTATAGCTGTTGTGTCGGTTATATCAGAATTGTGGTACGCCCTTAGCTTTACAGGAAGTTGTAAGTTATTAAAATAGGTAGTGGAGAAGTTTCGGGTCAACGTCTCTCATGGTGAGACGGTTCAGAGGCCAAGACCCGTCAAGAAGCGATCCGATGAGTCGTTCCAGTTTATTTTTTACGAAAGAGGTTACCGTTCACTTTCACGAAGAATGATGTAAATACTCGTAGCTTACAACATGATTGATAATCTAATAAATTCATCAGGCAGAGATGGCTGGGGCATGAACCTAGGTAGTAGCAGCGTTCTATAGAGGTTTCGGTTGTTGTTGTAAAACGAACATCAACAAGTAACAATGGAAACCTCCTTACCATTGTAATTCCTCCGTGTCCATGTAATTTAGGTAAAATGTCACATCTGCGAACATGTCGGAATGTAGATCACGCGGAACTGGAAGAAATGCATTATCGTTGGAATTGGTGCATGAGCCTGTTATTGTTTCAAAAAACAGTATAGTAAAAACTGTTTATTTAAAAAAAATTAAATATCTGCAAATTAAATATTCAATATCTTTTATTCTCGAATGTCTACTGCTTTTCTCGCCCAAAGATGCTGTCAATCAATTCATCGGGTATTTATCGTGAGTAGTACACGAAGCTGCTTTCACCTGGAAAATAAGCTCATAAAATGTAGCCACCCCTGTTTTATCTCAAGAGTCTTTACAGACTGCCGTGGCCCAGGTCTTAATTTATTTCGACATGTTTTCGTTTCTCGTTCCTCTCCATTACGGGACTATAAATTCCTCCAAAAACGAAATACCTACTCATTATAATCATTTCACTCGTTCTTTACATTTCCTTTCTCGAAAAAGCGACCAAAACCCTTTTGGAAGCTTCGTCTGTGCGCTCTGTCGAAATGTGGATGTCAAAGATAACCGGATAAAAGGAAGATTCCTTTACTTCTCCATCTAGCGCACCGAGCTATTTCGAACTTGTTCTTTATCCTATAGGTATTATAGAGTAGGGAGTTCCAGCCGGCTGAACTCTCCGCCCTCTGTAATGTATTCCCACCGCTCCATCAGCATAACAATTCTTTGTAACCGGTGCTAAGGCTAACATCTATTCAAAATATTGTTGTAAAATTACTCTCCCGTTGTCTACTCCCTCGTGGGAAGTCTCTGGAGATCTATGTAAGCTTTGTTCTACTCGTATATATTTATATATCCCCTGTAGGTATGACTGTAAGTATATTGACGAATACATGTTTTCGTCAAAAGGTTGGCAAGTTATGATGACTTTGTAGAATTAGGTAGTGGTGATTACTGACATTAAAAAAAAAAAACGCAAATCGGTTGGAAGACTCATTTAGTTCAAGACCACTCACTCATTTAGTTTAATTCGTGAGTTTCCCTCACAAATTCTTCTATTACTCTGTGATTTTTGAACTGGGGCCCGTTCCTAAAGACTTCCACTCTTCAAATCCACACTCTGCACTTTGCGAACGAATTTCCGTTCCTAAAGAACGCTCTTGATTTGAAGAGGAAGAGTGAAATGCAAAGTGTAGAATTGCAGAGTTTTGAACAGTTCCGTTCCTAAAGGTTATCTTTCGCGAAGTGCAAAGTGAAGAATCTGCGTTTCAAATGAAGGGGTTAGGACATTTTTGCAGAGTCCCAAATGACTCTGCGGTAGAATTACATGCTTTTAAAATCGGTTTTTAGGTTTTATTTCTTCTTTAAATTCAGTGTTTGGCAATACCAATAAAGAGAAGAAAATTCAATCTTTCGATTAGGTCTGAAGATGGTCCAAAGTGAGGGCAAGCATATATGTAATAGCATCGAAGTTATCTCCACTGAGGCCATAAAAATGCTGTAATTTCGGAGGAAGGAAAGGTTAGGAAGTGACAGGTTGTTGTTGTTAGAGAACAAAAAGTGACAACCTACCTAAATGTTTTTAATGGAAATTTTCCAATACTTCTCATCAGAGGATGATGATGACGATGTTGAACATGCTCGACCCTCCGTCGGCCGCATTCATCGAGCGCGAATTAGTTTCGTCGTCAGCAACAACTTTCAGGGAGTCGTTTCGCCTAACGAAATCCCAAGTAAGTTAACTTCTAGAAAGAAGGAATACTTGATGAAATCGGAGTCGGAATAAAACGATCGGAACATCCAACGGTAAACTGTAACAGTTACTGGAGGTTACTCCACAAAACGAAGGTTACTCTTCAGAACACTTTTCGTTTCGAGTAGAACTGCAGAGTGGGAGCGCGAAGTCTTTAGGAACAGAAAATTCTCCTGCTTTTCATAATTCGCAAACTGAAGAGTGCAAAGTGAAAAGTTGAAGAGTCTAGGAATGGGTCCCTAATGTACTCTAATTTACCATGCTACTCTAACATGTTATTCGCAAAGAGGTCATTGCTAGAATTGCGATAAAACCATGAAAATCAGAATAAAGAATTCATTTGGTAAAATATGGGATATTCATGGGCTTAAGATTTGCTTTGTTGATGTCAAAGGATAATAAATGGCTACTAATTTTTCCATTTTCAAAGATAAGTTATTGTACAAGAATCAGTTCACCTCAGAATTTTGCCGTTCCAATTATTTTATTTACTCGTATTTTAGTTTATTTATATGAATCATTGGAATTTTAATTGCCATGTTGTAAGTCACTTTATCACTTGTTAGGTATTGTGTGACTGAAAATACTTATAACATTTACATAATTGATTAACATCACTTGTTAGTTAAGAACAGCCGTACCTAGTTAAGATATGTGTAGGGTAGATTCTGAAATCTATGTATATGGAAATATGAGTGGTAAAGTTCAGGTAGTAGATGGTATTTACAAATCTGTATGTTTATTCATTTACATATTTACAATAATTATTTACATCAACATCATCGATTGATTTGATTGGGTTTCATTGAAGTTATATCCATCATCGCCATGAGTGTGAGATTTTGAATCCACCGCCGTGGGTCCTGTCCCCGTGCATGTGTCCGCCATAAGTTCTCTCCCAGTTGCCGTACACTTGCGCTTTGGTTTTCTTGTCGTCACTTTCCCAGGTCTTTTCCACTCGTACTGATGGTCTAGCTCCACTCGCATGCTCGTCAACGCCGTACTGAACATTACCCTGTAAAAAAAATCGTAATGGATACGTGAAAAAATCATTCAATGTTCAGTTGGTAGGTACTATCAAAGGGTATCACTTGTACAGGTACCGTTTATTTAGATCAGGGGTTGATTTCAAGGGAGGGAGGGAGGAGGTGCTGAAGTAGTGGGTGAATCCAAACTGTCACTGTTATTGCCACATACCGCAAAACATTTTTCAGTAAAGGGGCCGAAATGTTATAATTTTACTGGAAAAAGGCGCACTTCGCTTGGAAGAGTAGGCACGGGAATGCGAGAAAGGTAGTATAGCTACTAATAAATCTACGTGGGATTCTTTTTGCGTAGAAGCGTTGAAGGGAATGGGAAACAACCGATGTACAACTAAACATACCCGAAGTTCATGGGCTTATCTACGATCACTAAAGTACTCACGTCAGGAGCTGGATGAGCGTAACCGACGAGGACAAGTGCAGCCAGTGCCAATAGAATCAGACTGATTTTCATTTTTCTTCTTTGTTTTGTACTTTCTGAAAAAAAAAAGTTATTAAGATTAGACGACAAAATAAAATAAAATATATTTTCTTAATAAACCTCAGATGAAACAGATCGTTACAAGCACGCGATGTTGTAACATGAACGAGCCGATAGATGAAAAACTAATACCTACTGCGGAAATCAGCGGGTTAGAAAAATCGTATTAACCATTAAATCAACAATAGCGTGAATTCCTGTGCATTATCAATTATTACATGGATCTGTGGGAGCTTCAGATTTCCATAACATTTATGATGTTTTCGAAACTGTTGACGATATTTTTTCATCCTTGTATAACTGACAACCCATGGGTTGTCTTTATATATCAAGTTGTTTTATATAAAGTCATTTTATATATCAAGTCATTTTAAGCAAACTTCGAGTAGATTAATTAAACATCTCACTGAACGAATAATACACATTGAAACATAAGATACAAAGTATGCTATTTATTTACTTTTCAGTACGTCATTGATTTCCTAGTAGTAAAGAAACAACCTATCAGGTCTGCTGGTAACCCACCAAGACGCTATATGTTAGATGTTCACACTACATCATACATTTTAAACTTTCTAAATGGTACGAATATTTTCAATGTTTAAGAAAGCCCCTTCTGTCAGTTAGTATCGATTGTTAGAATATGTTTAACTTTTTAAAATAACCATTCTAGTTTCTGTTAATGAATCATTTAGTGATTTGAAATTTTCAGAGACCAGTGAGGTCTTTCGCATTGAAAACATCAATTAGGGCACTAGAAAATGAGTAAATGTTCTGTGTTTGGAAAAAAGATCCTTCGTACAAGGCAATAATTAATGGATCCCTGGAAATAATCGTTTACTGCACTCACCGATTGGACGAGTAGAATGTGACTCCAAGAGCTGTAGACAAGATGTGGTGTCGGATCTACTGCCGCGGCGTTTTATATGCGACCATCCGCGAGAGAGTGCATCACAGGATTCTCTAGGGTTCCCGAGTCGAGATTGGCCGTTCAACCTAAGGTTATCAATATTCAGCCGCGCCTCACCCAGCGGCCAGGATTTGTACGGTCGCTCGGAAACTGTGATCCCCCGTAGCGGGGTGCCACCCGATAGGAGAAGGTCGCGCGGTGAGTCATTCCGTCATATTCTGCTCGCGGAAGATTGCTCTTTCGATAATGTCCAGATAAACCTATTTGTAAAATGTAAATTTCGTGTTTGTATGAAGTTAAACTGCGTACATGCGTAGTGTTCTAGTTTTCCTGTGAACAGACCTCGAGCTGGTGCGTTTAGGAAAACTCCGTTCAAATCTGTTCACCCGTTCGGCCGTGATGTTCAAACATAAGCAGTCAAATATTATATATCCTAAGTTTCAACCGTACTCACGGTTCGGTCATGAACAGAGGTCGGTGGATTATGGTTAAGGATAAGCTGATGGGAGTATGGTTCTCGTGTGGTGTGTTCAAATCCGTCCCCACTAAGTAGGTAACGTAGGTTATATTCGTCTAATCTTCTTGATTTTATGAGTCAAAAACCTGCGAAATCGTCTGAAATCACCATCAATTTGTATAATAACACTAGAAAAAGTGTCAACACGTGGATCAAGACGATTAAATGGTACAATCAATGATCAAAGGTAATTTGAAAAAAAAAAAAAAAAGGAGCGTAGTAAGTACCTAATTCAAGTTTTGGGGGCCAATATTTGTGGAAACCACCAGAAATAGCTATTTCAATTATTTTACATGAAAGAAACAATAAATAAACAGCCAGCATTTCTGTAGACCAATAAAATAGTAGAATAATAAACCCATGTGACAAGGACTTTGCAGCGTTTTTTCTTTCTTTTTTTCCTCCAAACATCTTGAATGAATGAGGAGTACCTGTGACTTATGTTTATATTTTTGAATGGAATCTGATTCCATTTTAAGAATTTTGAGACCAACCGCACTCTCCTACGGTGAGTAGTTCTTTTTCTATGAGCTTTCAAAGTGGCGGCAACAAGTCACACTTGTCAAGGGGTAGGGGTACAGTGACGTATTTTGTTGCTGAAACTTTGAAAGCTCGTAGAAAAAGAAGTATTCGTCTTAGTCGAGTGCGGTTGGTCTGAAAATTCTTAGAATGGTACCTTACTTTCACTTAAAAGTGGGAAAGTAATATAAACATAAGTCATGGGTACTCCTCATTGTACCAAATTTATATTTAGCGTTACCATTTTTCTATAATAGAAGGTAAATTTCTGGAAATACATTCCGGAAATATTGTAATTGCCTAATTACATTATTTTCATTTTTTTCCAGTACCGGAACAAGCTGAACGAGCAGCAGTCCCTGAGGTTGAACGAGCAACGGGAAGTCCTTTGTCAGCGGCAGCTAGAGATGACGAGCATCGACAAGAGGATAGCGGAACTCCAGGAGCGGCTGCACAGGAAACGACTGCTGAATCAGCAGCTCGCGAACCAGATCAACCAGGCAGCGAGCAGCAGCAAGGCCATTCACCACCCGAACAGGTCAGTTCAATGCATTTCTTAGGGAAAAGTAATATTATATTCATTGGTGAGCCTTTTTAGTGCACTGCCTATTATTATTATATTGAAGATGTGCAATGCCTATTATGATATGGAGGATTGTTGAGGGCCATCAGGGTAGTCGCAATCCCGAGTAGGTTACAACCGAATGTTATGAACTTGGGTAAGGCAACGACCTGTTGCCAGGTAACACAAACACAGAGGTTCTGGGCCACTTGGATTTCCGCAGTACTTCTGGACGAGAACTGCTGCCGAGTTGACTACTTCAAACTCAGAACTGTGCAGTAGCACATTTTTTCGAAACAAGATGTGTACCCTCCTCACTCAACTACAGTTACCATCTACACCGAAGTTGATATCAATGGCATTGATTAGCGTAGCATCCAACTCAGCGCATCTATTTTAGAATTCAGTGGTCCGTAGTTTTGAGTAATTTTGTTTCGGAACTAACATTGTTCGATCGTTTGACCAGTGAACACCTTGAACCGATGTTCAAAGGAACGTCCAAAATCGACCCACGGTATACTTGCTGGACATTACTAATAATATTGTCCCTCGCGTTGCGCCAAGTAGTTTTTCATTAAACTGGCAAGAGACGTCCAACCCTAGCATTTCTAATCTCCGCCTCTGAATAACGATCTGACGGGGGACTTGACTACTAAAACAGACGAGAAACATTTCTCGTCCGAACCGGAGTTTATTGGACTGACGGTAGTTATTTCAGTTGAGTTCTTACTCCTCAGTTGAAATAGGAATGAACGGTAATTCAAGTACCCGCAATTCCCATATTGCGCAATAACCTTCTCTAGTAAGATGTGTCTGTCTATCTTTTAGGGAATTTCGCGCTGATCACAAATATACCATATTTTATGGATCTTACCTCCCCCTGACCTCCCGATTTAAACGCTCAAATCAAAAACACCTCGGAAAAAAAGATTTGGGAAATTGAATTCTGCGAAAGTGTGAAAAATAAGATTAAATTGAGCCCTTTGTTCCGATTTCCAACGAATTTTCCACGTTTCATTTAAAATTAGAGATTGGGAATTCATCATTTCTGAAGAAAAACGTTAGCTACTTACTGTATCTGAAGGTTTCTCGAGAACGTTGAAATTCGTCGGATTTGTAAATTGAAATCTTTAAGTTTTCAATTTACTTCAATCACTCGAAAGTGATCACTTAGGCTTTCATGTGTTGAGTTTTTGTCTTAAAAACGGTAATTCCAAATTTCCCGTTTTTTCTTTTGGAACTTTGAACATTTATTGACAAGTAATCGAAATAACTTATGTGAAGGGCTCATTTTAACCCCATACTTCTATTAAAACCTGAACCAGTAACTTTTTTTACATTTACCAAAACTGGGAGAAACGTCATTGGAAGGTCGACTGGGGATGTTACGGTATTTGGAGAGAGACGAGCAACTTCGGAAGCAGTAATCTTTCGTCCATTAACATTATAAACAAGATGGGAGTAATTGCTTG
Source organism: Leptopterna dolabrata (assembly GCA_954871275.1). Classification (NCBI taxonomy): domain Eukaryota; kingdom Metazoa; phylum Arthropoda; class Insecta; order Hemiptera; family Miridae; genus Leptopterna; species Leptopterna dolabrata. Next base: position 18,463,842 of record OX940980.1, on the reverse strand, counting down.
GAGGTGTGGGTGAGGTGTTCATTTTCGGTTGAGATTGCCGAGGCGTACCTGAGAGGTCCCCAAGGCTCCGGACTCGCACTCTCAATCTCAACGTGTTCCCGGTTTTCATCACATTTTTCCACCTTAGCCCTGAATGTTAGCTCCATCGCATTGTATTTCATGTAGAATGTACTCCAGACGTATTACAGTGGGCATTTTGGTTCAGTTAATAGTAGGATGGCCCCGTGTACCCAGGGTCGGTCGAAAATTGAAGCAGGCTCCTGCCAAGCGACATCCGCTAACAGCTTAACTTACAGTTGGTTAACAAGGTCCACAGGGATGAAATATAACCTCACATTCCTCCCCCCCCCCCCCCACCATCCTTTCTGAATATCACATTGGTAAAACACCAATACTCAATGGAACGTCTGCTCGAGGGTTTGACTTTCAGTTCTCTTGCGGAGTTGTATCGAGCAACAATCAATTGAACTCTGGAGCCCCCGTCGATTGGCTTTTGTAACTGTTCCAATAAAAACCTTGTTTCTTTTTTTTCTCCCTCCCTCTCTTTCTACCTATAATAGGAGTCATCAAATTACCGCTTTCTGTTATCGTTGAAATCCGAGAAGGGTGAGCCGTGAAAAGCAGGATGGGCGGAGAGCGTGGAACGGGTGCTGAAGAACTGTTAGTAAAGATAAACGGTTAGTGCATTTTCCGCTCGCGTTCTTCGGAATTGGCTTCCCATGTATTGTTTTCTTTTTTCGTGAGGGGAATAAGTGAAACTGCGATCGATTTACTCCCACTCTCTTCTCATCTTTACTCTGATAATGTGCATGTTGTATTATAAAACATTGTATTGGTTCACAGCTGTGACACTAATATTTATGATCCTTTGAGTAGAACAGATACTTCAGCAGGAATTAAATCAAATCTCAAGGCTTTGACCTACCCATGGGACATCCATAACATGTTTGACCATTAGTAACCCATCACCATCTTCGAAATCCCAGCATAATTTGACGAATATTTCGATTAGTGGAAATGCGGCCACTTGCGCACACACAGGCACTTTGATATGGAAGCTGATAGGGGTTGATAGTATGGCCGAGACGGTTGCCGTTTAGCTGTTGGTCACTTGGTGATAGGGAACAAGAAAGTGACTGAAGTTGTTCCTTCGAATCGCGGTGGTCCCAAGCAAACATTCGATTTTTGCTTCACTACAGACCTCTTCTCGAATTCCAGGTCCAGCGAAAATATGAAGTTAACATAATATTATTGTCGTATAGGGTGTTAACTAACTGCATCTGATGGATATTTTTCAGTACTCCGTAATATCCGTTCCTACATTATATTATATTAATTATGTTAGTAACACGACGGTGAATCGCTTGTCATTACAATGTGTACCTAGCTACGCATCGTGTATTTTTGAATTTACATGTACCTACATAGTTATTTGAGTTTGCAAGTAGTTGTATGGTATGTTAATGTGGTGATTCAGCACCTGATGTAGATGTCGGATTAAGTTTTCTTCGCGAGGTTTTTTAACTTGAAAGAGAGCATTCGACGTGTTTGAACATCGCTTCCCATTTTGACTTTTTGAGTGGCTGGGTTATGATGAGGATTTTGACGGTTGCATTGGATTTATACAGTGAATTTTTTTATGGACCTATGAACGTGGATCTGTCAGCCTTAGAACCTGTATTTGTCCTGTTCCTGCGTTCAAGATCCATCCCGTAAGAAATAACGTTCCTGTACAAGTACGTTGTCAGCTCATCATACTCTTGCGATTCACCTTTGTTACGTTCTGCCCTATATTGCCTTTCTCCGATTTTCACCCAATTTAAACTGGGTATTCCGTCGCTGGTATACGGGCGGTGAAGTGAAGCGGAAATTGGCACGGTAATGAACGTACCTTTGAGCATGGTATCAACAAATCAACTCTTGAAGCTCATCCCTCTCCTGTAAAATACGTTTCGACATCACAAACTGAAAAGCCTTTGTGCTTTGAAAGTCTTTGTTGAACCCACTGAAGCTGCATAACCGGTGGTTGTTTCATTAAACCTGGCTCTTTCTGTCTGGGCTCCTAAAATCACCATGCTTTGAATGAAGGCGTCAAACTACCTATATTAGCTGGAATTAACTGCAAGCGATGTACTGTTCTCTACAAAGTTCAACATATCCTCCGATACCCACGCATACAGAATAAACGCACACTTTTACTTCGCGCAGTCAAGTACTTGAAACAGAAGCTCATGAGAAGCTTTTGCTCTCAATCGCAGCCATATTACATATTAGGTTGCTTGCAGACAGCTCATGGAACTCCAGTAAAGTTGTTTATTTACCATTGTGACCAGGGATCCGGTGGTAATTTCTGAACTATTGAAGGTGGAGCACCTATAACCTTATGTTCAAGATGTACTATAATCAGGGAATCAAATGTACTGTCGCAAATAAATATACCTTTGCCGTTACCTGGTGCAAGTGTGGTCGCAACTTAAGAGTTCCTCTTATCATTAAGGGCATCTGGTAGGTACTTATCTACGGATTAGAAGCCTGACGCTCATCACGACCCACATCTTCATTCAAGCGCTTGCCCTTGTGCGCCAGTATGACACCATGTCAATTAATCCAATGCTGTTAGTGGGGGAGCTCACCGACCTGCCTGCTTTTTCTTTCACATAACGATGCATTTTTTTAAAGTTACTTTAAATCATCACTGAACTCACTTATGTTTTCAGGATTCCTCTACCCGGCATGCAACCGCAAGGTCTGTACCAAACTGGCAGCGGTAAACAGATGATGAGAAGCGTACCGAGCGGTAACATCGCGGCAGTTGAGCCCTATCACCATGTGCCTACCTACCCCTCACCTGAACAAGATTTTAGTAAACAGAACGAGGTAAGTTCAGCCCACATAGTTACAAACAAGTTCTGAAAAGTTCTTCCCCTACTTGATATTCGTACTGTCATCAGACGGACCCTTTTACTGTCCAGGTTCGGATGTCATTATCCGATTTTCCCGAAGGACTAAATCGTGAAATGTAGTTTCTCGTCTTGTTGGAGGTTTCCGATGAGCTCCAAGTCGTTCATTTGCTTCACATTAAAATGAAAAACAGTTCCTGCTTATACCTCGATTTGTGGTGGACACATTTCTAAGGAATTCCATGTTTCGCTATTGCAATGCATAATGAAAAGTGATTTTGTGCGAAATGTCAAAGCTTCACATCTATTCTGTACTGATAGATACGTACTTGTTGTTCAGCGATTACTAACTCACCCTTTCAACTTGGAGGAATTTCTTTTTTTACGATGATACTGTGGTTACCCAATTTTGGGTGTCACAGTTTTTCGACTGGGTTTTCGTAAATCCGAAATAACCCAACTGTTTATGCTTCACTTGATCTTGAATGGATCAGTGGTGAATAGCTACGCTGCCAGGATGTGAAGGTATATGCAAGTTTTTTACGCTTGTTATTGGTACCTGGCCTTGGTTTAACTCCAGTCGCCAGGAACTTTGGTCTCTCAGGAGATAAGGAATCCAGCGCCATTCGGCCACCCTGCCCCACATTCAGCATTGCTTCGATATTGAAGCGGTAGGAGAAACCTAATAATTAATTGCTACTTGCAGGATATAGGTTTAGGCTATCTCATCAATGTTGCCCATACTAAAAAAAATCAATGAACGTACCTGTCTACCTGTGTGTCTACCTACTTTTTCAACGAGTCTTGTTTGATTGATGAATGATGCATAAATTGAAAACTCGATTTCTCATTCTAGTTGGTACCTCTTCAGTTACAACTTATAATTGAATTAGTCTCGTTATTACCAGTATTTTACAGTTTTCGCCTATTCAGTTCTCGCCAAGAACCACTGGAACAACAGTTTTTACAACCGTAACCCACATCTTTCACTGTCGCCTCGCCAACCGCACGAACTTCTTTCTCGAGAAAATATGCGGTGGGATATTTCCGAAAGGCTCTGTGCCCATTTTTTTCCTCCTCTTTTCGGCCCCTTTCTTCGCGAACTTCCGTCGTTACTTTCAGTAATTTGTGTGCATTTCATCAAGTTTACGAAATTAAAATATGTCGCTTTAAACTTTCAGAGTACTTTACTTCGGGTCGTTTTCAGGCCAGAGCCACCTCCTTGATAACAACTCTTCCGAGCAGTCGTTCATTTTGGTTTATTATTTTCAATAATGAACCTTTGGGATCGAGCGTGGAAAAAAAAAAAAAAATTAACCCCCCCACCCCTCCTCAAAATTTGGTAGTTTCGGTTTTAAGGTATGTAGAATCCGAAAATGCAATAAAAAACGCTGCAAATTATTACAAAACGGTTTATTATTTACCTGTATAGCTGCTCATTCTGCGGTCACTGTTTTCTGTGGTGCGTACCCTCGAGCTCCTCCGGGAAAGCTTTAAATCGAGTACTGGAGCCGGCCCGGGAATTGAACTTTCATACAAATGCGCGGGATTCAATAATTCAACCATTCATCATCCTCAGTTTTTGTAGATATTCATGAAGCATAAGGTAAATAATAAACCGTTGTGCAATAATTTACCTGTATAGAGGCCTCTTCTGCGTACACAGTATGATAAACCGTTGTGTAGTAATTTACACAATAATAAACCGTTGTGTAATAATTTACAAATAATAACCGTTGTGTAATCATTTAATAGATAATAATTTTATTAGTTTAATTACTATCATTAATTATTAGGATTTCATTTAATAGGTGCCCTAAATCGAGTATTAAGCCAGCCCGGGAATTACATTTCATAATTGTTGTTATTCATGGAACATGACGTTTATTCAAGTTACAACAGTACCTATCAACAAAATCCAAAAGAGCCATCATTTTTCAAATGAAATAATATCACAGAACAACCAACTCGACTTCATACTCCGTGAATATAATCAGGTGCTCCCTGGCAATGATTATCTCGGGCCAATTCCCGGCGTCCCTAGCAATGATATCTGGGCTTAATGTATACAATTTCATTAACCCTCCTGTTGACGAAGCCTGTCGGTGCAAACTTCTGGGGGTTACTGTGAACGATCGGCTGCCGCTGGACGTACAATGCTCCGGGTGGTCTCCAAAAACTCCCAAGTTCGAGAAATATTTAAAAACTTGAAAAAAATTCGAGGTAACGGCGTCCTGTAGATTTCAACACCTATTTTTCACCCCTTAGAGGTTACTGACAGTAACGCCGAGCTTCGCGGACCAACTAGACCCCAAGCGGGACCTACAATCCAAATTTCATTAATTTTGGTTCATGGTAACTAAGAAAAGAGCGAAGTACGGCGGACGGACAGAAATTTTATTATTGCATTTTCGGATTCTGCATACCTTGAAACGAAAACCATCAAATTTTGAAGTGGGGTTAAATTTTTTTTCGATGCTCGATTCCAAAGGTTCATTATTGAAAATAATGAAACAAAAATTTCTGTCCGTACGCCGTACTTCGCACTTTTCTTAGTTACCATGAACCAAAATGATTGAAATTTGGGTTGTAGGTCCTAGATGGTCCGCGAAGCTCGGCGTTACTGTCAGTCATCTCTAAGGGGTAAAGATAAAATCGTTTATGAGGAACCTGTTTAAAACTAATGAAAGCCTCCATCCTACCCAAAGCATGCTGCAGGCAGAAATTGGGTGTTACGCCGTAATGCCACGTGATTATAATAAACTACGTATTAAATTGTTACTTTTCAGATGATCAAGCCAGATCAGAATATTAGAGGGTTCAGTGTGCCTAGTCAAGATGAGATGATGGGACCAAGAAAGCAAAGCCTTACCGCCCCCGCAGTGCATCACTACGTCCAGGAAACGAAGCAGCAGAAAGACCAGTCGCACCACGTCAGTCAGCAGGACGAAACTTACTCGTTCGGTCCGAGCAAGTCCGACCCCAAATACCAAACGTTACCATACAACACCAAGTTCACGGGGAATATGCCGCCGCAACACCAGTCTCAGCCTTTAATGAACAAGGTTTGTACTCATATCGTTTCATTGCTGTGAGCGTAGAATTACTTACTGAAGACACATTTAGCACTCTACTAGAATCTGCTGTTTAGTTTGGCAAATTATAAACCCAGTTGGCGCTACGAATGTCGAAAATCTACAGATAGCCATTTGTGGTTTACCCGTTGATTGGTATCTAACCTATTTGAGGCCCCCGCCTGGCCTATTTGTGGCTCTTATCGTTTTATGGAAAATGTAACGTTGATTCCGTGTCAGCTGCATTGGCACAACTTCCTAGTTAAATAAAAACACTCACCTATATTACTTGTTCCTTGGGTAAATAAGCACAGCTCTATTCAAGAAGGCCAGTTTTTTAAAAATTTTATTTGACATTGATCACTTCATCTATATAACTAAATTTACAGATGATTTTCGTGGTGTCTGTCTGTTTGTCTTTCAATCACGCCAAAACGGCTCATCTTAATTAAAATTAAATGAATAAACCGGTTCTTCACACTGATATTTCACTTTCAGACAAAAATAGGTGTATTAAATTGAGAAGTTCCACTGATGCTTGAAGTAGGTTTGGTAGATTGAAGAAACACCCAGTTGCAGCCAGTTCATCGAAAAAACTGAGTGGAGTTGTAACTAATATTAGTGGTTTGTTTTGTTTCTATTATTTTAACGTAGGTACCTACCGACTTGTAACATACGAGTGTCGAATTATTCCAGCATTGTTCCGTAATGCCCAATTAATTTGCAGGGCCCCATGAACAAGCGGGCGAGCGCCGAGGGGAACGAAAACTTCACGGAGAACCTGGAAGTGTCCAAATCAAATAACAACAACAATAACAGCAACAATTTGAATCTCGTTAACAACAACGTCAATCAGCAGCACGTGGCCCACAGCATACCCATCCATTCGGCTGCTAGCAAGGGGTTGGCACTGGCGCTCGCCAACCAGAAACACCCGTCGTCTTCGTCTCCCACGTCCTCAACCAGTTCCTATTCGTCGATATCACACCTGGGGCCTAGGTGAGTTTTCCCCGTGAACCGAAAATCATCACTTGTGTTCATTCTTGGATGAGGGGGAATGTTTTACGTGTTACAGGTGATGAACATGCTGTCACCTCTATAATAATAGTTACCTACTCATTATATTAATATAGCTGTTGCGAACTTGAAACAAATCTCGGACAACAACTTTCTTGTACGGGACCAATACCTGTTCTTCTCAGGCTATAAGTATGGCGTTCCCTGTAGTCAATAGTACAATAAGTAGAATAGGAACGAAGATGGAACTGAAAACAGCAATTATTGAGCTGAGTACTTCACAGCCCTGTCAGATTAGCCAAAATGTGGGGAATCCTGAAGTTTTGATAAGCATAGTTGCTCATTCGAATGACTTGTACAACGTACTAAAATTCTCGAAGGTGGTGGATGAGCGGGAGGGGGAAGTCGTTCAGAGGTCTTGTTTTAAACTTAACTAAACTTGTAGATCACTAACTCTACAACTAAAGTTGTAGAGCATCAAATTCTCCGTTCAGAGCACCCCTATATTTATTAAAACAGTTATTTTAAATTTTAAGTCTTAATCAGTTAACATTAATTTGAATATTTTCATAAAATGTGGGTGCTCTGAACGCAGAATTTGATGTTATACAACTTCAGGTTTAAATATGACATTTTTCATTTTTTGGAATAACCGTTTTTGGGTTTACGAACACTTTTGGCAGCCAAAAAACCTAGAAGTTTCTTGGACTTTTTTCGATTTTGGCTTATAACGTCTAAGCGGTGCAGCTTGCAGAAAATTTCACCAAATTAAAGAGCAGTAAATTCTGCGTTGAAATAGATACCTCTTGAAACAGTAAATTTGGTTCAACGGTTCCGTACGGATCGGTAGTCTATGGTCATTTTCACACACCGGTAACTAAAAAAAACTGTAATTCCAAATGATCCTGAATGTCGTATAACTCAAGTTGTAGAACGGAAAGTTCTGCGTTCACATCACTTCTATTTTATCAGAATATTTAATTTTAAATTTCGCCGCATTTTAAATAAATTTAAATTTAAATGAATATTTTAATAAAAATAGCTCTGAACTTATAATTTGATGCTCTACAACTTTAGTTTTCTAACTACCCAAATTTGGAATATTATTGACATATTTGAAAGTACCCCCATTTTCCGCTGCTTCTTTTGGTTGATTGTTTTCAATGATGAACCTTTGGAATGGAGCATGGGAATAATATCCCCCCCCCCCCCCAATTTGATGGTTTCTGTTTCAAGGTGCGTAGAATCCGAAAATGGAACTCTGTACTTCATACTTTCCTTAGTTACCCTTGAACAAGACTTGATGATGTTACTGTCAGTCATATCTAAGGGGTGAAAAATAGGGATTGCAATTTTCAGAATGCCGTAACTCGAAAACGTTCACTATAGAAGGCTATGGTTTTTTTAACGTTTTTAAATTGATCTCGAACTTGAGAATTTTTTGAGACCACCAAGTTTGTTAATTGAACAAACGTTATGCTTCATGAATAACAACAACTAATTAATGATAAATTATTGAATCCCGCGCATTTTTATGAAACTGTAATTCCCGGGGCGGCTCCAGTACTCGATTGAGGGCTTTCCTGGGTGGATCATATGTGCAGGTATTGACCACAGAAAACAGTGGTCTGCGTAGAAGGGGCATCTATACAGGTAAATACTCGTAATAAACCGTTGTGTAATAATTTGCAGCGTTTTTATCCCGGATATTCAAGAAGAAGTATAAAACAATACCTTTAAAATGACCCCCCCCCCCTCCCGCTCACTCTGCACCAACGGGGACTTATTATGTTGTACAAGACACTCGAAGGAGCAACTGCCAAGTTTCTCTGTGCAAAATGCTCATAACATATTGCTGTAGTTACGTGGAATTTTTAGAGAAATTTGTTCAGCTGTTCCTGAAGTACTTAACTACCTAAGGAAAATATTTGCAAGTTTTGAAAATATGCCGCAGTTTCTGTGAGATCTCTATTTGCGCCTTGCATTGTGTCTCTTTGCGGCATCCCACATCGGAATTCCTCCCATGCTTTGCTAAGAGTTTTGTGGTGCAGCAACACAATCAGTCACACCCTCAACAAAACTTCGACTTCTTGTTGTCACAATGGCCAACTCAGAAAATTGGTTCGACTAAGTTGTTCGTCCAACTAGCTTGATCTCAGTGACAATTGAGGCTAAGTTTGTTCGCGAAACAACTTAGTTCTGAATCATAACTTGAACCTTATAGTTGAGTAGGTAGCAGCCTCAACAAGTTGGCCGGAGATCTCAAATCGAGAGCGAGAATCCTCTTGTCTCGACTGTTTTCTTTGTTCGCCTCCCTCACAAAGGCTTTTATCCTCGCATTTCAGGTTATGCTTGCTATATACAGATTATCCCTACTTTGTGCTTCCCGTTGATTCAGTCAAAAGAATTACCGGTCGTTAAAACAATAATCTACATTCCTCGAAATCATCTGTTGAATTCGCTTCTTTATATCGACCAAATTTGGATTTATGATCAACAATTTGGTAGGGAAATTCGTTGATACCTACCTTATATTATGGCTATCATGGTATATTCCTTTTCACCTTCCCATGTATTTGTTTCTCTTTTCCTTCCTTCTCTTCTGCTTACACTGAGATTGATAATGACGTTTTCACGGTCAATAAAATACACAAATAAATTTTTTAGCTAATTTGCATTTACAATAATCTTTCTTACTCACTAGCTCTAGCTTTTACTGTTGATGCATATGAAGTTAGAATAATCAACAACCCAATGAATGTCTAAATATTGCTCATCAAAGCGAAGTATGAAATAATATATAAATACATGAAGTATGAAATACATGAAGTATGAAATAATCTATAATACACGCCGATATTCTTGTATTTTATCTTAAACCTTTCAGTCTCTTTATTTTCTCTGAAATTTAAACTGTTCAAATTAATTCGTTTCTACTTGAAAAACTGTTTAGCCTAAATCCTGAAATTTAAGTGGAGGGTCATTCGCAGGTCAGGATGTTACTTTTTTTGTAATTAAAATGTCTGTGATGAAAATATGTGTGTATCGGGCTGAGTGTAGTAGGTATATTATGTTGAAGTGCCCTAATGAAGTTTTAACTTTCGAAATTTTAGATGATCGATAATTTTTTTTCTTTTTTTTCATTTATTGGCAATATATCATAGATACATAATGGAGAGAAATATACAAAATAAGTAAAAATACTTTTAAAAAAATCCGAATTTGGGAGAAATTTTAATTAGAGAAATTGCCCACCAAAGAATAAGTTCGGAAGAACTTGTGCTCTTCGGTGGAGTTCTAAATAATCACAAAATAATATGGAAATCTGAACAAAGTGCCAATAAATATGAAGAAACGAAATAAATCAAGAAACTACAAACAAAGACGAAGTTAGGTATATGAATAAACGCAACAATAGAACAAGAAAAACAAAATCAGGCTTACAAATAAACACTCAATTTCTTTTTAAAGGATGACAAATCATGAAATAAAAATATATTAATGCCATTTTCAAACAAAAATCTAAGTGCCTTAACATAAGCATTCCTTCTATAAAATTCGGAATTAACTTTGGGGAGAAGGATATGGGACGAATTGAAGTTACCTGTGCCAGCAGCAACAAATAAATGCTCATCCTTATAATGCCAGAACAAAACACCGAAAACACTGAAAAAGGTACATTTGGGTGATATTTTCACATCAAATTGCTTATAAAGAAGGGAAGTGGGATATCTTAAATTTTTATTGAGAATGATTTTCAAAAGGCGATTCTGCATTACCTGGACTTTAAAAAAATAAGATTTGTTAGCGCTACCCCAAAGAATAATACCTTACTAACTTAATTATTGAAAAAGCCAAACCATAGTAAATTGTTTTAACTTGTTTTCTCGACAAAAAACCACGGGTCTCCTTGAAAACATAAAATAATTTACGCATTCTTGCTATGAGAAAATCAATAATTATGCTTTTTAAAACTTAAACGATCATCTATCAGTACCCCCAGATATTTACAGTGTTCATTAAACGGAAGAGAAGAGCAATCACAATTTGAAACTTGGGTGAGAAAAGAAAATTTAACATGAATTAATGGTGTGCTAATAATTTACCACAATTAAAAGTTAATCAATTTAACTATAGGGTATTCGGAAGCAACACTCTGGGTTCTTCTCTACTTGCTCGGGGCCAGCCGGTCGGTGGTACGTCTTCTACAACCTCGTCAACGTCATCTTTAGCTACAAGCAGCAGCGCTAGTTCGTCTCAGGTACAATATTATATACCTATATAACTATTAGTACCTACTACCTTCCAAGTTGTTTGCATTAGTATGTTGTGAAAGGGAGTTTATCGATGTAGTAGTTACCAGTATAAATAGACTCTGGAAGGTAGACTAATTATTAGGCCTCCTTGACAGTTCACAATGTCAGTGAATTTTACTAGTCGGCCGAGTGCATCCCTTGATGCACTTGGAGAAGGTGCGGGCCTAGATGTTTTGTGGTGGTATTTTACGTTCGCGGCCACATCAGCTCTCTGAATTCTATTTAGTAACAGCAGGAAAACGTTTACACTAATCTCATTGTTCGGCTCGACCCCTCAGAATTTGTCGAAGCCTTATGTTTTCGTTTTTACGTTTTTTAGATAACTACCATAAAAGAAGGGGGGGGGGGGGGTGTATTTCCCCATTTTCTACTACGCTGAACACGAATGCCCTCCAGTGGTGGGGGGAGGGGATTTCAGCCCCTTCAGGTAATATGCGTGTGAATGTACGCATTTCTGCGAACCGCCATAACCAATCCAACGGTCCAAATTGGCTCAAATTGTTATTGTAGTTCGGGGATAGGCCCTCGTTGATGCCATATGAATTATGTCACATTCGGATTAGTAGGTATTAGACACTGCGCATACGCCAACGTGAAAAACGTCGAACCCACATAACTCACAACCCAATGCTCCAAATTGGCTCAAATATTGATGGAAGTTCAGGGTTAGATCCTGTTATTTCCTTATGTATTTCGACACATTAGGATCAATAGTAGTCACTGACATGCGCAAACGTTAAAAACGTCGAACCCACATAACCTACAACCAGTGGTCCAAATTGGCTCAAATTTGTTTGGCAGTCCAGGGGTAGATTCTAGTTGGCCACATGAATTCGTGTCAGTGGTAGTGACTGCGCATGCGCAAACGTGAAAACCGTTGAACCGTCATAACCCACAACCCGGTGGTCCATACAAACCATCTTTCTTTAATCTGGTACAATAGTCTCTAGTGATCCATATATTTTAGATCATTGTTCAAACCTTTTTAAGAAGGGGGCCCGGATTGTTAATTGAAAAAATCCTCTCTTTCGAACTGTTCCCACCCAAACTAATTCCACCCATAGTACCGAGCCGTAGTACCATAAATATGTTTTGTATGAAAATCAAATTTGACAGTTTACCTAAGTTGGTACATACATAGAAATTTCATCTCTTCCCATTATCAATATTTTCCCAAAATGTATTATACCTACCCCTATTAGTTGAATTAGTTATTCTTGAAATATAATCACGCATGCGACTTCGCCTTGTTTCGTCTATTGTGCCCGAATTCATTATCTTATTCATTACCTTAAAATTCGCTTATTGTATCGATAGAAACCGATGTTTCACCGTGGGGTTCAATGAACTGTGAAGGTCACACATTCGACAAAAATGATCCGATAGGAGAAATGACAGCATTTTCTGTATTTTTCAGGTACCAAGCACGTCCGCTAGTAGCTTACCTCTAACGCAATCTAATGTCTCGACCCGACTCGCCCTCCCGCCAACCCCGCTGATATCTGATATTCAGGTAAGAGGATCGTTGGTGTATGTATAAGTACCTACTTCAAGTTGTGTGTGCATACTACACCGACCTCATTGCACCCTAGCAACAGCGATGGCATCGTGGGATTTGCAGTCAATAGGCAGCCAATTTCCCATTGCCTTAACTGTAAAAGTTGTGTAGATTTCGGTTATTTACCACCTTCAGTTGTTGTGTTGTTCAGCGTGCCTAATTAACTAATCAGATTAACCATCATTCACTCACTTTCATTATTCATTCATCAATTTATTTATTTTTAAAAATTTTTTTTAATGTTCAACAGTCATTTAACCTGTAGGTACAATATTACATTCATTCCCCGTGAAACGTGAGTTCTGTCGAAAAATAACCTTCGATTACGCATAGGCTTCGAAGTCCCCTTTAGATGGACGTATTCCCTCTTGACGAAGCCCAAATAGTAACTGACTTTATTCTTTGTAGATGCCAGTCCCGCAAAAACCTGTAAATACGGTCTCGCCAACACCTTTGCCTCATTTGTCGACTATCTACCAAACGACATCGACGAAAATACTTCCAGTTCAACCTCAAACCATCAAATCATCCCAACCGTCTCAGGTTCGTTTGAGCATTACTAATCTCTTCTTTCATATCAAGTTACTACTTCGCCTCTTCACTGCTATTATTACATCCAAACTAATAAAGTAACCATTACACTTCATTCGTTTTTTTTTGTTTTTTTTGTTTTTTCCCAACATCACCTGCTTCCTCATGGTCCGGATCACCTCTAGAGATAAGAGCTCTTAAATTTCAGGACCACATAGTCGTGATTAGTGCATTTTTTTCCAGGATGGTCCAAGTTTTGGAGCGATCCCAGAATAACATTTTTTTCATGATTTACGCACTTAATCCTGCGACGGAACTGAAAGAATACTTGCATACATTATCAAGGCAAGAGTAACACGTAGGTTTCGTCAGACTTCGTTTCAAACCGCAGTTCCTCATCCAGTAGAATAATACTTCTGGTTACCTACCGTTTCAAGTTACGTAGAATCCGAAAATGGAATTTTAAAAAACGCAAATTATTACACAATTGTTAATTATTTATCTATATAGATGCTCCTCTTCTGCGTAGATTGCTGTTTTCTGTTGTCAGTACCTACCCTCGTGCTCCCCCCAGGAAAGCCTTAAATCTAGTACTGGAGCCGGCTGAAGAATTACAGTTTCATAAATTCATAAATTAAAGAATTCTACCATTAATAATTATTTTTTGTGCTTTTTGGATTCTTGAATCCACCGCATATTTATTAAACTATAATTGCCCGGCTGGCTGCAGTACTTGGTTACCGCCGTGGAGGGGGGGGGGGGGGGGGATGTAGGTATTGACCACAGAAAACAGTGATCTAAGCAGAAGGGGCTCCTTTACAGATAAACAATAAACCGTTTTGTAGGTAATAATTTGCAGCGTTTTTATCCCAAGTACAGCCTTTAGTACAGTGTTGAAAAAGGTATCATTTGATTGAAAAAAGTGTCACTTGACTGTAAATGCTTGGCTGTAATGTTGGAAAGCTGAGAGCTGGTTTTCGATGAACTTTTTATTCGAGATTTGAACTGAGTCAGTGTCAACTCTCAAAAAGTGGAAAACTATCGTGATTTTGCATTTCCGAATATTTCTTAAAACTTGGAGCTCTTCATTATCGACCGGTATTACCTATTATCTATCTGAGAGGTGTCCTCAATTCTGATTATATTAGGTAGGTAGTGCATACTTTAAGGTGAATGAGGAAGTTATCACTATTTTAGTACCTACTTGAGTATGAGTAGGTATCTGTTACCGTAAAGAATGAAATGCTGGCAATTGACAATTAATGACTCAGTGAACTTATTTTTTGACATTTCCTCATATCCTTCACAGCCAAGGCTAAATGTAAAAGAGCTGAGTTTCATGCACTGCGGAGCACGTGGGGATTGTGATTGCCCGATTGTATACTTTCCTTGTAACGAATCTATTAATTAATAGATATACGTTACAAGGAAAGTATAGTTGTTATGTCTAGTATAGTATGTTTTTTAGAACTAGAGATTCAGCTCCCAAAAGAAATGGTAAGAAGAAAGAGAAACATCATTGTTTGTTCTCAATGAAGTCTATCAGAGGTTTCGGTGATTTCGGGTAGACAAACTATGCATTATGGATTCCGTTGGTTCAATCCGGCGCAGCGTCCTCCATCTTGCCATCCATAACGGTCTTGCGTCTGATTGCCTATCCGACGCCCCTGACTCACAGAAAATGGAATAGAATAAATTCTAGTATAGACATAATATATTCCATGTTCTGTGCCCTGTCCCTTGAGATCCTGCCTCACTTTTCCACTTTTACCACCATTCTTTCGATGATCTCGGCTCAGCCGTACCGACTATTACGTTTGCCCTCATCCGCTGCGATCGCAGTGATAATAAACCAATTTGCATGTATCGAACAGGTGAACGTTAAAGAGGAATCGGAAATCAGCAAGCCGGCGTTACCACCGAAACCTGCGATGCCCGTAAAACCAACGCCGCCACCGCCGCCTCGGCAATCCCACAACTCCGTGGAAGTGACCAACTCCGAACTACCCGAAACGGGACTTACGGTCCTCAGAGCGCAACCCACCTCGAATAACTTACCCAAGTAAGTTTCCATTCCGATCAAGTTCGGCAGTGGATCCCGTATGAATAAAGTTTGTCGGTTCTTTCTAATTGTACATTTTACGTTTTTAGCAGTGTTGTATGACACAAGGGCCGTCCCTGATAGCTGAGTGGTTAAGGCGTAGGTTCCAGATTCGTAAAACTTACCTGTAGCGTAGATAGGGTCACCTATGGAAGCTGTGATACCAGCATGAAGTGTTCAATCTAATTGCTAGTTGGAGTACCAAAAAACTAATATATGCGTTTACAATCACATTTTTGTAGGGCATAAGGAAAGATTGCTCATGCTCGTGGATTAAATAATTATGAACAGGTACCTACTTCTTAGACTGCAGTTCTAAATAGGGATTTTCCTTTGTAGATCAGTCTCACTACTCCTTTTTTTTGAAACCTAAAATCATGTAATTGGTGCACTGTTTCCTAGAGTGGCCGTCAGTCAGAGAAACCCCGTCAGGGAATTTTATCCGTCGGGAAAAGTTAGGGAACTCCGTAAACACCGGCAGACGTCGGAGGATTCTATTATTGAATTATTTTAATTATTTTTAAATAATAAATAACGCTTATGGTTTTTTTAATATTCCGATGGAGAGACTTGGAAGGGAAAATGACTAACTTCAGACACCGCACTAGTGAGGAATTAGATTTAGGTATATCGAAATTTTGTTGGTGTCAAGCATAGCGTTACTTGGAGGTTTCACTTGAAGTTTTTGACAGGGAAATCTCTGGAAAGGCAGAGAATTTTGAAGTCTTGGTTTGGCGGCCACCCTTATTTCCATTATAACACCACTAATTTCTAACTTCTATATCGTACTTTGTGTTGGTACTAATTTATCGGAATATTAGAACTCTAATTGATTCCGACTGGTTCATTGTATTCACTGATTCATCTCGGCTGTTTCTAAATTTCAATAAAAACCTGTAACAATGTTGCATTTTGAGCGCTTGAAATGAACCACAGATGTAACAAAAATTATTCCCACTTGACGACGCTTTGCTTTTTCTGCAACTACTTACCCACCAATCTGGTTTGTCCGTTTGTTACAGTAAAATGTTCACGGACGAACCTCCTCCCCTGCCGACAACGGATCCACCGCCCGACGACCCCGCAGCCAAAAGGCAGTCGGATTTGGTAATCAAAGCCCGGCCACTGACGATAAAGAAACAATCGGTGTCCGATCTTCCTCGACTCAGAGCTCTTTCCCTTAAAGACGATTCCGATGAGAGGAGGTGAGACTAACATTGGTTACGCGGGATCGGGCTGGGGAACCCACGTGTAGTTGCCCCCCATATAATATACTGGCTTATTCCTGATAAGTCCCAAAATCAAAAAAATTGAGTGAAACCACGTCAAACGGAGCAGAATGCCGAAACACGGGGTTCCAAACATTGTAAATTAGTGGAGAAATCGATTTTTGGTCTTTTCGGTCAGGAGACCATTATTTCGCTCAAACACTTGATTTTCTCCTCCATTTACTCAAGTTTTTCTATTATGGACCCCATTTTCGAAAACTACTTTCTTTCACGTTATGTCGACCATTTGCATTTCCTAGAGCTGACAAAAAATAAAGCTTAAAGGGGGCTCAGACTAACACATAACTTTGTATGAAAACTTTGAAAAATCAGCAGGTGTACTTCAAATACTCGAACACTTTGTATCTCATCAAAACTTCTCCCGTATCTCAGCTTTCCAACGGTGTACTCAATTTTATTATTGAAAGAGTGTGGAATTTTCGCCAAAATCAAGGGGTTTTGCTTTTAACACGACTCCTTCAAAACTTGAGCTCTAGGAAATGCTGATCGTAGATTATAACGTGACCTTTAACGTAGTTTTCAAGCATGGGGTCAAAACTAAGAACTTGAGTTAATAGAGGAGAAAATCAAGTGTGTGTTTGAAAAAGCGGTTTTCTGACGAAAAACTACAAAAATCGATTTCTTCACTAAGTTACGATGTTTGGAACCCCATTCTTCTCCGCTTGATGTGAAGTTTCACTCAATTTTTATTTTTTGGACGTCACGAATCACCCTGTATATCTGCGTGTCCGCATATTATATTGGTATATTATATATACCTATAAATCCAACTGAATAATCCTTCCAGAGAGTTCTTTCATCTTTTATATAAAAATATACCTATATTAAATGTAACGCATTTTTTAATGACGTAGGTAGCTGTTATTCACCTGTTTGTCCAATCGATTCTGTAGATCAAATAGTGGGGCAAAATGCGATTTTTTTCTATCAAAATTATAATGGTCGATTCGTATAAGAAATTTTGCACTGATTCCGAATATACCCTATGTCCCTCAACCTAGCTAATTAGCTGCGGAATCATCAAAAAACTTGGAAAGTTCATGTTTTTGATCATGGAAACCGCCCAAAAATTGGTTGTCTGTCAAATTCTGCGTCGAATGAGACCAACTCCTGCTCACCAACAAAGTAGTAATGATTTATGGTGATTTTTCAAAGTTTTTCTGGAACTACCACATTCCATGAAAAAAGTCGTGAACACAACCCACAAGCCAATGGTGGCCCAAAGGGTGGGGGGGGGGGGGATGTGTCATCCAACCCAACCTTGGGGTGGTTTGTCACAG
Source organism: Leptopterna dolabrata (assembly GCA_954871275.1). Lineage (NCBI taxonomy): Eukaryota > Metazoa > Arthropoda > Insecta > Hemiptera > Miridae > Leptopterna > Leptopterna dolabrata. The sequence continues at coordinate 18,445,776 of OX940980.1, read as the reverse complement.
TTGCCACAGGTATTCCCAGTTACAGTACCCACCAGTCCCAGTTATTTAGATTTGTGCCGGCCTTTTACCTGACGGCGCCTTTGACTTTACAAGCCGCTTCGGAGGGCTCAAGGGGGTGCTTTGAAAAAGGTGGTGGCCTTTAAAAGGACCGTTGACATTGGGGCTTTGTGAGCTGAGGATATTGAGGATTCCCTCAGTTCTCACTATTAGCTGCCAGAGAACCAAACCATTTCCCTTCCTCACCCCTTTCCTGAAATAACACACCTATTCAAAGAGTAATTACTAATACTCGTCCATATCGGGGTAGCCCTAGTGGTTGTCAGACACATAGTGGATTGGGTCGTTGGATGGCGAGCTGTAGTAGGAATTGAATTTTGTTTTGTGGTAGGGTAGTTGAAACTGGAGCGCCCCTCGGATCGGACTGGAGTGTGGAAAGTACTTCCAGCTTGTCGTACTTCAAAGGCATCCCCAACACCCAAAAATTTCACAATTGCTAGTAACATACTAACGATCTACTCACAGTCTTCATCTCACAATCCTTTCATTTCAGGTTTTAGACCTAGGTGCTAATACCTAGGTGCTTTTTATCTGTTCTATACGGTTTCACGTCCTCTCTTCTATTGTATTCGTGGTTTTTGGTAAAATTGAAAAGAATGCTATAAATAAAATTCCAACTTACGAGTGGCTACATGGGCTTGTAAAATAGATATTACTAGATGCCTAAATTATATTATTTTCCACAGAGGATTAGGTACGCTAAATGCTAAGCTGCAACAGCGCCTTTCGTATTATAGTGAATAGGAATCCACTATCCGGTTGTCGTTAGTACCTACTTAGTCGGAGTAGGTATGGTTAAAATGTGAGCACAAAGCACGTTCAGCTATTACACCGATAGCTTCTTCAGAATTACGTTCTTTGTCTTGGTGAAATTACAATGTATTTGCTTGAACAATTTTGTGATTCTTCAAAGGAGCAACAGCTCAGAGAACACTTAAGTAGGTCAGAAACTTGTACTGTAAAGGTTTGGCGGTAGTACCTCCCTAACATAATTTACCGTCGAGGGGTGTGAATTGGAACAGTTTGAAAATTCGAACTGTTTAAAATGTGTTAAAATTCAAACATTTTGAGGTTCTGAAAAATGCACAGGGTAAGAAGGCTGTGTAAAATGAAGGCACAAAACAAAATTTTCTGTGCAGTGCAAAATATTTTTTGTCATTTCTAAATTACCCTGTTCCAATTCACATCCAGAAGGGGAAACTTACATGAAAACGCTTGAAAACGACCCTGAGTTTTGAATTAGTTTTTTAAATCACCTACGAGGGGGAAAAATCAAATAGGTGTATTCACGGGTGTTCCAAATTACCCACAAAAGCACTATTTTAGGAAAATAATTGATAAAAACTCGAATATGGCCGCCAGGGACATGGGATTGTGGCTAAAACAAACAGCAAATCCTACGGAAACATACACAAACACCTCGGAGCTCCAGTGGTCATGCAGTGAGGTGGGGCAGCAGAGTTTTACAGCTATTTCTCATGGAAATCGGAAGTCAAACCACGAAATTCTATTAAAGTTATAAAAAACTCAACAGGCAGTTGGCTTTTGTCTTACAACATTCCAACAAGGCCACGGAGCAACCATTAGTTGATCACAACTTGGAAAATATAAACGCAGTGTTCTCAAAACTCGAAGAACAAACCGAACATCCCTGATGTTCCAAAGAAAAACGGAGTTATTGAAAAAAATAGTATATTTCCACTAATGCACGAAAAACGCAAAAAACACTGTTATACCGGTTTCGGTGATCAAACCATCGTCAGTAACACACAATAACGCGTTTTTCGTGTATTAGTGGAAATTGACTATTTTTTCAATAACTCCGTTTTTCTTTGAAATGGGTTTCCTCGATTTCTTCGCGAGTGATTTAGTTCGTACCTGATGTTCCAATTTACACCCCTCGACGGTAGTTGTCGTCCTACATGTGGATTCCAACTGAATTTAGATTCTAATGAGGCCATGATACATGTAGTGTATCACATAGCGAAACGCTCGCAACCTGCAGTGCAGTATCTATCTCTACTGAATTGGTGAAAATGCGAGTACCTACTTTTATTTCAAGCATTATTATTCCAAGCTTGTCTGAGTAAACGTAGAATATTGAAGAGCCCTTGATCAAATGAACGGAAAACCATCAGTTATTTCTTATTTGATCCCAAATGCCAAGGTTTTTTCCCCCCTTTTTTAACAACGTTGAGACGCTTGGCTCTGGTGCCAAGTCGTCAAGAGGTCTGTAGCAGCCCAGTATTGTTTCGCTGACTTTGTCCAGCGGTCGTCTACGTCAGTAAAAGATCTTCTTGTGTCTGCCAAAGCAGGGCACGTGTCAATGTGAGAAGGCGTCATCTCGACGCCCAACGGGCAGAGAGGGCAAAGAGGACTCTCTGCAAGTCCAATCCAGTGCAGGTGCGACTGCAAATAATCGTGGCCTGTCGCAAGGCGGAAGGCTGCCACGTACTATATGAATATTGTGGAGTAAAAATCACTCTCTGCCAACTCAAACAGCTCGGATTATCTTGTAGCGTTAATCGAAGTTGATTCAGAAACCCTTAAAATCGAGTTACTTTACACCATTTGACCTTAATCCACATCAAACCATGTGCGGATGTAAACCATTCTTAAGCAGACATAGGTATGTAGTATGTAATGTAAATTAATAATCACACTGGTAAATAACACAAGTTTTATATATTTAAAAAAAATAATTGATTTTGGTACTGGTTTTGTCTGTTCATCAAACCCAACTTGGTATAGGTGGATACTCATACTCAGTACAATTTCATGTTTAGGAATCACAATGAAGACTCGCAGTCGAGGGGTGGGGAGGAAGAAAATGTTAACCAGTACAGTAAACGGGGGACGGCGTCTGACGACAGCGACGAAGCGACTCAAGGTGTGCGGACATCGAGAAGGATAGAAATGCCCCCCGAGTTCCTCTTCCCGGAGAACGAAGCCCCACCGGCAGACCTCGTGTCCGGGTCCGGATCCCAATCGCCCGGAGAGGATCAGACGGACAGGAGCGCCATCACGGAAGATAGTGACGTCAGTGATGCCAGTCCAGGTCAGTGGCCGATCTTGAAACGCACTTCACTTCCGTTTGTTTCATTTCATTCTCAGTTTAGTGAAGTATTTCACTCGGGTCTTCTAAAAATCAGTCAATCGGTGACCTGCGGAGGAGGTTCAGGTAGGCTGATTTGATTGAGGGTTAGATATATGTACTTTGCAACTCTTTCCTTGAAAAAAATTAGCGTTTGGTGTAGTACTAGCGTTGCCATCTAGGGAGGCGGCAACAAACCGCCTGCCTCTCGCCCACTACCACAGAGAGCTCTGTAAGCCTAAAGAGTTCATCTCATTCCAACTTCATACTACATGTTCATAGTGCAGTGTCTTGCTCATTTCAGTAAGTAGGTACCTTCCTAACTCGGAAAGCAGTGGCGTAGCCAGGGGGGGGTTAGTGGGGGTCATAACCCCCCCCCCCCCCCATTGGCTCGAAAACTATCACAAATTAAAATTAAATCTTAAGAATGATAACTGATAACAATCACAAAAGTAACAAACAAATACAACTATAACAGATTAAACGGTAAATCAAACATGATTAAACAGTTAAATAATATTACGTTTATTTGATTACTAATGATCTGTCCCAAAAATGTGATCCAATCTTTTTGACAAAAATGCTTATAGTCCCTCACAGTCACCATCCCACACTTCAGGTGAATAATATTACCAATTGTTGACCCCCAAAACTCCTAATATTAGACCACCATTCTGTGTGAAAAACAACTGAAATGGTGTTTTTCTGTAGTCACTAATATAATATATCAATTTCAGCCGTGTTTACCAAGTTTTGACCCCTAAAAACTCAAATTTGACTCCGTTCGAATTTTTGAAAATTGCTCTTCCTTTTGTTTGGCAATAAGAACATTTTGGCGAAATCTGGAATTTTATCACATACCCAAGGTAAGATATCGTCTGGAGTGACACAAATAAATATATATAATATACGTATACATTTTTGTTGAAATCTACAGATACATCAGGATGCTCTGAAACGGATTTGCCTGTAACATAATTTCCAAAACTTATTTTCTGAAAATTTTGGACCCATTGCAATAGCTTCATTCCTTGAAAAATCTCGAACATTGTTGCCAAACAAATTTTTTATTTCATCAATTTATCTTACCTAACGTTACCTGTAACATTTAGTGCTTTGTTAAATTTAATTTAAATTCATCTTTATTTGTAATGTCAAACCTTATTAACGAATTTTTAAAGGAAATGAAGCTATTGCTATGAGTAACGTTTTCAGAACATGCATTTTTGATATATTTTTACAGGCAAATCCGTTTCAGAGCATCCTCAGTTCATCCCTAGATTTTAACAAAAATGTATGTATTATGTATATATATTTATATGCCACTCCAGATGATATCCGTCCTTGGGTACATCATAAAAATTCCAAATTTCTCCAAAACGTTTGTGTTGTCAAACAAAAGGATGAGTTCGAAGATGAGCAATTTTCAAAAATTCCAAGGGGGTCAAATTGAAGTTTTTATGGGTCTAAAGTCGGTGAAAACGGCTAAAATTGCAAAAAAGTGACGTAAAATCACTGGAATGGTATGGAAGGGTGAGTGAAGACAGAAAAATACCATTTCAGTTGTTTTTCACACAGAGTAGGGGTCAGATTTTGATTTTTGGGGGTAAAAAATTGATTAATGGCTAAAATCAATATCAATTCACCTGACGTTGTGAGGGATGATTATTCGCGACGGACGGACTGTTTGGATGGTAAAACTATTTATCTCAAAAACAAGTGGGTAAAATTTGACTTTATTAGGGTCAAACATCGGTAAAAATGGCTAAAATCACGAAAAATTATATAATTTTAAGAAAAGTGGTATGGTTTCTCGCTATATCATCTTTTTACACGATAGCAGGAATATTTCTTTGAAAATTCGCTCTTATAGTCATGCTGCATGACAGGAACTTTTTTTCGTTTTCCGATAACCCCCCCATTCAACAATCCTGGCTACGCCACTGTCGGAAAGGGTAGCGTTTTCCATTCAAATGAAACTGTAATCAATGCAGGGAGATGGATAATTACAGTAATAATTCTGTGTATGTTATGTTGGAAAGAATTGGATTATGAGTAGGCTGTCCAAGCTTTATGTACCTACCACCGGAAAAGAGTGAGGGTGAGGAATCTTAGCGTTCCCTACTTGTTATGGTTGAATGGGCAACTTCACATATTTTATTTTATTTCTTTAGTAAAAGATCTCGGCGAGTGCTTTCCTAAAAGTTGCTACATGAGGGATAGCCGGTGGTCGAAAGTTGGCGATAAACCAGTAGAAAGAAAGCGACATGACGTCATAGGTAGAGGCCCTCAACCCCGCGCCCGCCTGGGGGAAACCCTCAGCGCCATCCACTTATGACGTCATTTCGTTTTCCTTCTATCCGTTCGTTGCCCAAGCTACACGGAGTTTTGAGATGAAAATTGGCCATTGTGGGGGGGGGGGGGGGGGGGGGGTTAAATGTGCGTAATCCGATTCTGAGATCAAAAGTGAAAAATTCCTGCACACGGAAATTCACCACTGAAGTCATTCAGAGAGTACTCGATGCTGGTGTTGAAGAAATATTCGATACTGGTGAATGTATACTCAAATGAGTACTTCCTGCTTTTCGGTTTTTCGAGTGGCCAAGTAAACATTACCAAACAAAAAGCTTTCAGTGCAATTTATCATTATTTTTTATTGAAGAAACATCTACGTGCAAGAACAGCGTGTGTTTACTTGATAAAATGTAGAAATATTCAAAAATACTAATGTTGAATTAGAAATAGGTACGGAAAATTTTATCATAAAATTAATAGATAACCTATGTATTCTTAGAAGAAGCAGTTGAAAAAAAAAATTTTTTTTTTAAACTGAATGATGGCCTGGGACGGTGAGTTCAACCCCCCCCCCCCCCCCCCCCACCGTAATAAAATGAACATGAAGATTAATCAAGATACTGAAATCTTCCCCATGCAATTTAGATGGGATGTCGTAGGTACAAGCAGTCTTCTAGTCGCTGCCATACGCTCCTCGTTGCAACGACTCAACCTGACAACCTCTCAGCGAATGTCAAATTCCTACTCCTCCGACAATATTAGGTTGCTTCAAAATAAATATTCGATATTAGTCAAGTATATTAAACGCGATGACCTAGAAATTCGTTAAACGAGGTTTGAATAGAATGTTGAACGCCACTGAAGAAGAAGTGAATGAACACTCTGTTCCTTATAGAATGTTGGGCAAACAAAATAACTTTTGATCGTTGTTTAGGTACATTGAGTTGTACTAATCCTGAACCATACTGACAACGGTAACTCCCTCCACATTCTGTCGCACTTCAGTAAATAGCGATAACTCGTCCCTTAATTCGTAAAATCGCGAGCGAGCTTCCTGAAAAATAGTTCGTTAAATATGAACTTAAAGTTCGTTAAAATTGATACCGCGACAAAACCCTTGGGACCGCGACTTCGGTTCGTTAAATCGCGATTCATTAAAGGCTGATAAGGCGAGGCTCAAGGTTGGCAAGCCTTGACCCTCGATCCTGTCAAGTTTGTGACTTGTCATTCCACAATCCACCAAGCGTTCCCACGGCGCGTGGCTTGTCTATCAGCCAGTCAACTCGAGTCAATTCGTTCCTGGCAGAATAGAGACAAACTGCGCACAACCTAGGTACTTGGAGACACACAATAAACTAAACCCAGTACAAACTGCGACGAGCGCCAACAGGCCATGTGAACGGGTGCAAGAGCCTTTGCGAGCCTGCTCGAGCAGCAAGCCTTCAAAGTTTGATTCACCGACTTTTTGAGGGAACGCCCGAGCCTCCTCGAACCTTCACGAGCTGAGCGTTTCCACGGCGTGTGGCTTGACAAACTTGGCTCGAGCTTGTCAAATCACAAGCCGTGGGAACGGGACTTGACCCTTGTTGCATAATTAGCAATAAATCCCCCCCCCCCCCCCCCCATTGCTTTGGAAAGCTCAAGAAGTTCTTTTATCCTTACCAGTAAAAAGTAGACACAGCTATTTCAGGCTTGGGCTTTACGTCCAAGGATTTTGAGGAGGGGCCAGTAGTGTTTTTCTATTTTCTGCATCTGTACTGTGCAACTGTTTCCTCAGGTAACGACGGAGTTCTCCGGCGAGCGAAGAAAGGAAATCTGAAGGGATCCGGGGAGAAACAACCTCTTTCACGACGGGTATCATTTGACCCTCTGGCACTTCTCCTCGACGCGTCTCTCGAAGGGGAGCTGGAACTGGTCATGCGGACAGCGGGTCAGGTGCGGGACCCATCAGCAGCCAACGACGAGGGAATCACAGCCCTTCACAACGCCATCTGCGCTGGTCACTTCGAAATCGTCACGTTCCTCGTCAAATTCGGATGTGACGTCAATGCTCAGGACAGTGATGGGTGGTACGTAGTTTTATCATACTTAGCGTGCTTAGTATGCCCTACCGTTGTAGTAAGTTGGAGGGGATTCAGCCAGAAGAGAAAAATCTATGCTTCATAATAGTTGTTTATCGACTCAACGTTTCCAGCCACGACTGTTCCCATCAAGGTTTAATCTGTGCATATTTGTCTCGCTTGAAAGCAGAAAAATACTATAAAAAGAAGTACTTCTACTTACTTCTGTCAGCAGGGGGGAAGCTGTTTCTTGATATAGCGAGGATGACTGATGAGCAACACTAACAGCACACGTCAAGAACCAAAAGCCAAGTGTTACAAAACTAAACAGAGGACATTGGGTAGGGTTTCGCTTTAGACTGAACCATGACCAACTTACTACAGCTTTCAAGTATGCAGGCATTTAGTACCGCCAATGTTATCTCATATTGTTGCCTCCCCTTTTATTGGCTGTATTATTCATCTCACCCACTTGCTTCTCAGGACACCACTGCATTGTGCAGCGTCGTGCAACAACGTATCCATGGTCAGGTTCTTGGTGGAACATGGAGCCTGCATCTTCGCCACAACCCTCAGCGACCACGAAACAGCTGCTGAAAAATGCGAAGAAGACGAAGAAGGCTTCGACGGCTGCTCCGAATATTTGTACAGTGAGTAGTTGAATCACCAAACCAATAAAAGCTGACGAGATAGGTCATTCAGTGTGTCAAATTAGCATCTTATTACTTGCAGGCGTGCAAGAGAAGCTGGGGATCATGAACAACGGCGTCGTCTTCGCTGTCTTCGACTATGAGGCCCATAACCCTGACGAGCTCAATTTCAAGGAGGGAGACAAACTCATCATCCTGCGAAAAGGAGACGAGTGGGAGAGGGAATGGTGGTGGGCGCGCCTCAACGATAAAGAAGGGTATATCCCTAGGAATTTATTAGGGGTGAGTATAACTTATATGTCGCAATTATTAATTCGCTGCTTAATTTGTATAAGTACCTGTCTACAGTTCAGTGAGCTCGAAAAAAGCATTGGATTGACTATACAGGGATTGGTGTTTGAATTTGAGGTGGGTAGTTCCTGACTGAACAACTCTTGAAGTAGGTACTAACTCCGCCAAGTGAACTACTCCTCGATTTAGTTCACTTCACTGAACGTTTGTTCACTAGGACCACAGAGTAAAAGAATCAAGTGTCAGGAGATGGATATTGGATGTAGGAAGGGGGAACTAAAGAACTTTATCGTTCTATGCGTTATGAACTAAGAACTAAAGAACTAGTAAGTCACTCACAAGGCGACTTTGTTTGTTCTTGTAGTTCATAGGAACTGTGGATACTACATGACGAGTTGATAGTATCCTCTGAACGATAGTTCCTTCAGTTCATGAGGAGATTCAGGTGGGGTAAATTAATGCTGAGGAGTTGGTAGTATCCACAGAATGTTAGGTGCTTTACTACACGTTAGGAGTTAGTCCAATAGCCGTTAGTTCGGATGGGGTGGGTACAACATAAGGAGTTTATAGTAGCACGGAACGACAGTTCAGAGAAATAAGGAACTAAGTTAGTATCTTATAAATCTTTGTTCTAGTCAGTGTTTGTTTCGTGTGATTGTAAGTGAAAAGGAGGTGGAATGAACTACTGAAGTAACTCAAAAGAATTACTCCCTTCAAAGAGTGAACTTAACTGAACTTGAGTCCCTCAAGTGAACTACTCTTACCCACCATAGTTTGGATAAATGACGCTAAAACAGTACTGAAATTCATATTCTTAAGGATTTGGGGCCCTATTTCCACCATTTAAGCCCAAAAACATTCATGAATTGGGTCATCGGAATGCCATTATTTCAGTTTGAGGTGGTCCATTTTGTTTAACTAAACAGGGCATCAAAATTACGGTGCTTCAGAACGGTCGCTGTCTGAAATATTACTAAGATCTGTTATTTGGCGGGTTGTACCAAACAGAAGCGTTGCACCCGTCAAAGAAGTTGTAAACAATGTGAACCTATATGTGAGACTTTACAAGTATAATTGATAAAGTCATCAATACTGTCCATGTGTCCTTTCCCCTTCACCACTGAAATACACTCATAGAGAAACACATAGGTACAGAAGAGATATTACACTAGTGGATCCGCTGACCAGGTGCCTCACGCAGTTTTGAAAATAGGCTCAAATTCTGCCTGTGTACCCCGCTCAACAATACCTATTTTTCGTATTTTTTATGGCTAAATATTTATCAACCACTGTAAGGATGATTGTTAGAGCTTTGAGTTGAAAGTTGGAAGACATACCAGGCACAAATTTTTCTGACAGATCAACTTACGTTTTCCCTTACGTACCACTTTTGGTTCCGTAAACCCTCGAGCGCATATACAGATTAATCTACCTGCTTTATGTATAGATAGCGAATTTGAACCAAATTTCGCTCAACATTGTGTCTTCATTTGGTACGAACTATGTAACGTTACGACTCTTCTCGTATTCAAAATACCCGTTTTTCTCTTTCCAGCTGTACCCAAGGGTTCACCCGAACAAGAGCCAAGAATGACAGATGTTCGAATAGTTGTCACGAAAACCGCGCAACGGCACCACAGGGTCACCCGCTCGTCGATCTTCAGGCCTACATTTTATCAAAAACTACCTTAAGTACCTATTTCGCTTCTTGAAGAATTATCTCACTACGTTTTTAGTGCCTTGACAAATTCATTACGCTATCCTTTATAGCAGTTGACGTATTTTTAAAAAAATTTCCCCCGCCCTGTAAAAAATGGCTTCATTGTCAATTATCACTTCATTAATTTCATATTTAAATTGTTAATGATCTTGATTGTAGAACACATTGACTTCTTATTTCATGTATAATAATCATTCGATTCAAATGTCAACTACTATAAATGGACTAAGATTGGATTAGTGATATATTCCACGATCTTTGATATGATCACACTAGTGGCATCTTTAGAAAGAAACATTGACACGCTCAGATTTGCTTTGGTCAAACACCAACATTGAAGTAGTTTGTGCATATCGCCCTGTTGAAATCTTCATATATAATATATATCTTGTTTTTTGAAAACTCCCATCACTTCACTATTCATATCGACTCTCCATATCATGAGTTTCGTGAAACCCACGTTTTAGTGTGATTTGTATCCAAAGTTAGGATTATATACGCGTAGAATGCTTTAAATAGTTTTAAGGTATGATTTTGATCCCAAAGTTATTATGTCGATTTGAATAACTTTCTGAGGATTTAAATTTACTTTTGATGACGGCACGAGATTTTTCTGTGATTCTACAATGAAACGAATTTTTCTGTTCCGTTTTACCCATCCAACCCGTACGTCTACTCTATTCGTAATTCAGTTTTCCCCCGTTGTTCCAATACCTATACCTAGGTGCCACTCGAACTATGACTATAAAATTATCAAATTTATCGAACAAATAAATTGAAATCAAGTACCTAGTTAAGTACATATTTTCGGTCCGAATTTTTTATTTTTTTAAAACCACCTATTGGAATTTTTTGTAAAAGGGGTTTCTAGATATCGTATAAAGAAAAATAAGTCTCAAATGGTGTGTAATCGCATACGTATTTATGTTCAGATATTAAACAATACTCTGTAAATAAGACGAGTAAAAAGTTGTATATTATTTCAATATTGTTATATAGATACCACATCTTGTTATATTTGTAGATATTAGCTTGCAAGTTGAACAGACCAAATTTGTAAAATTCATGTAAAAGAAGTTTATTTTGTGTGCCTCCCCATTCATGGCACACTACTGTATATTGAAAATACGTGCCTTTACCTGAACAATTATAAATAATGATTATGATATAAATGTAGTTCGGAACTGTTATTGCCGGCGTTTGTATTTTATAAAAAATGTTTTGAATATTTAATCAAATGTGTACATGAAGCTTTGAAATTATTATTAATTTTAATTATAAAATAAATATATTACCTGAATTTTAAGCAGTGATTTGAATGGTGTTTATTCGACCCCAATTCTCAACTCATTGAGTTTGCAGTCCGAACTACCAGGGTGGTTGTATATTGTCCTGCTTTGGAAAGACATCTCACGTCCATTTTGGTTTATTATTTTCAATAATATTATTATATAATATAATATATTATTTTCAATAATAAACCTTCGGAAGCGACCATGGAAAAAAACAAAAAATTAACTCCTCCTCAAAATTTCATGGTTTACTTTTCAAGGGACGTAGTATACGAATATCGAATGAAAATATTTCCATCCGCCGTCCGCAGCTTTTTCCTTATTTCCCATGAACAAAAATTCACGAAATTTGGTATGTGTCCCGTTTGGGCTCTAGTTGGTCCTCGAATCTCGGCATTACTGTCACTCAACTCTAAGGGGTGAAATATCCATAGCATCCCTATCTCGGAAAATGTTATTTTGAGGTGTGGGGGTTTCGAAATAATTGGATTTTTTCTGATTTTTTGAGACCTTCAGGAGCATCCTACGATGTACATTCCTTCTAAATAATAACCAATCAAGAGCGTCCCACCGGTCAAGAAAACCGAAAACCGAAAACCTACTGTCGTGGTTCCTCTCAACTCTGTACATCAACCACTACTATGTAATACTGAGTGATTTTTAACCAAATAAACGAAGGGAAAGACGAGCTGGGCAACGCCAAGGGAAAGTAAGAGAAGGGTTCTTTCCATAAACCGCCAACGCCCTCAACGGTCATAACGGCTGATTATGGATGGGGGACGGGTGGAAAAGTCCCTATATAAACAGCCCTTCTGGCCCAGCTTTTCATTCGACCCATCTACCCTCGGACTTGCGATTTCTGTCTCTCCGACCCTTTCTCCGACACTCGCTGTGGTCCATCCGCGGGGTGCTGGCAATATACTGCTAAGGAGCAACCATTCATGCTCGTGGGGTATTGGCATTAGGTCCCTCTATTTCATCTCGCACTCGCTGTGGCCCATCCGCGGGGTGCTAGCAAAAGACTCCAAAGGAGCAACTAATACTGTGGTTCATTCTCGCGGGGTGTTAGCAGTAGGTTCCTCCCGACCCTACCGTAGGAGTGGAGATAACAGCACAGGCAATTCCTATCTAACCGATCACCACAGTGGGAACCCCGACGCTCACACACGATTACCACACCTACCTGCTCAACGACCAAGAACATTGATTTTTCGTACACCCATCTGGAGGGGCTCCTGAGGACGTCTACCAAATTTCAACCCTCGGGGACCATCAGGTGCCGGAGTTACGGAAGTTTGAAAGTCGGTAGTTTTCTTCTTCTTCATCTTGTTCTTTGACAGGGCTACAGCCTCACAACGTAAGGTATAGAGCTGAACCTTTGCACACACATTTCTTATGATCCAAACCTTTTGTGCATTTTGCCTCCCACCCCTTTTGAAATTTTTTAGGTAGGTAAGTAGGTACTGAGAATTTTTTATTTATTTTTAGGTTTCTACTGGGAAAAAATGTTTACTTCAACAATGCAGAAAGATACGATATCCAAAAACAACCCTGTTGTAAAAAGTTACCCGCCAAACTAGCCACAAAAAGGATTGATATCCTTTTCACCGGCCAAAATGGATAGGCTATCCTTTTCGCGACTGAGGAAGTCTTCTTGGTGGGTAAATTTTACAACAGGGTTGTTTTGGGGAGGTTGAAACTACTTGAAGCAACACCGGGTAGTAGCTAGTACACCGTGGTACATCCCTACGTGGTTTTCTGAACTAGATATTTTTATCTTGTTGCAAACCAACGCTTCAGAAGAGGTAATGAGTGGTTCTAGACCTTCCTAGGTATCAGCTTCTTGGACGAGCAGGTGGAGGTGAGTGGACTGTCAACTACTTGTAGACCCCCCTCCACCCTTTAGTAAGAACAGAATACGACACTGAGCTGTCAGGTAAAATGAAAAGAAGAAATATCAAGTTACCTACCTACCAAGGTTACTCCCCATCCCTTTCCCCTTTCCAAGTTCAGTCTGCAGTTATTGCCTTTAAAAGGGTGAAAAACGGGTAACATTTCAGAACGCCGTAGCTCGATAACTTTCAATAGAAGGGTATGGTTTTTATTAAATTTACAAAATGATTTCGAATTTAAGAATTTTTTGAGAACACCCGGAGCATTGTACGACCAGCCGTTCGTTTGCACTGAAAAGCTTCGTCAACATGATCGTGAATGCAACAGTATAAATCAAGTTATTATCACCTGATTGTAATCACGGATGGCTGAATGAAATCAAGTACCTAGGTCCGCAAGGTTTGCGTGTCCGCAAATCCTTGCGACACGCAGAACATCCTCAGTTCGGATTAGGTTTCGATGAAATTAGCGGGTTGAGACCCAGATGGTCCCCTGTCAATTACAGAACGAAATCTTTAATCCATCGCTCCTCAACGGTCATAGCGGCCGATTGTGGACAGTGGTGGTAGGGGGGGGGGGGGTGGAAACGGGCCTATAAAGCAGACCTTTTGGCCCAGCGTGTCATTCGACCGACCCTCGACTTACGACTTCTCTCTACCCTCTCTCTCTCACGCCCTCTCTCTTACCTTTCCATGCACTCGCTGTGGTGAAAACCGCGGGGTGCCAGCCTTCATCTTCTAGGCGTCTACTGCGTTAGCCTCCATCTTCCTGGTGTCTGCTGTGGTGAAAACCGCGGTAGGTACACTTTCCTCTGCACTAGCGTCTGATGTTGCGAAAACCGCGGGGAGCTAACCTTCCCTCCAGACTAGCACCTGCTGTGGTGAAAACTGGGGGGCGTTAGTGCAAAAGACCCCTACGGAGAACGTCCTTCCTCATACCTGCCTAACTACGGGTAGATTTAATATTTGCCCGTTCTACTGCGTTTCAAGCGAGGTAGCGACGTTGGGGGAAAAAATGGTTTTCTTATTTTAAAAAACTTGTTATTTTATTGTTTTATTATCAAAAAACTTGCTTTTTTATTGTTTTGTTACTTTAATAAACTTGATTTTATTGTTTTGTTGCATTGTTCTGTTGTATGAACAACACAAATTAAATATTACATTATAATAATGAGTAATAAATTTTCTATCATCGGAGGAATATAAGTCGTATAATATAAATCCATTTCCCAAAAATACAATACTTACATAAATAACAGGCCTTAAATTACATGCAGTAGTAACATATGGTAAACAGCTAAGTAATGAAAACAAAACAGATATCACAGCAAGGATGAACAAAAAACAAACCCTGATCCACATCCAGCTCACGCACAAGAACGAGTATTACCTATTTTCACAATTTATTTTGACTTCAAATATTGTTATCCATTTTTGCATTTTTTCAGAAAACCTACATTTCACATATTTTGCGTACGTAAAATAAATACGTACTTCAGTAACGTATTTCGCATTTTTAAAAACATCCTATCCCTTAATCGCCTAGGTTTACTAAATCACTGTTTTTACTGAAATTATTTTGCAGTATTATGCAGGTAACATTCTTCTGTGCGTGTGCGTACTCGAAAAATATTCGGCCACTGCCTTAAATAAAATAGGTGGTAGAGGATTTTGAAGTGTTGAAAATAATGTTTTTAAATTAAACCGAGTGCAGGATTAATCACCTGGGGTCTACTTAGGAAATTCGGGCAGATTAGAACTTGGAAAACTTGAATTTGTTCTGGAAAACTTTAAATTTGCCTTGGAATAGCAGAATAAGCGTTTTCGGAACAATTTTGTTCAATGGCAGGAGAATAGGAATTTTTGAGTGGTCGGTTCGCTTGAAGAATTTGGAATCGCAGGGATAATAAGTGGGGTCGCCATCGGCTATGCGGTGGGTTTGATTTTAGGCGCTACGCCGCGCCGCTCCCTCTACGGCGCCCGCGCCGCCGCTCTGTGGGGGGAGGCTGTGAGGGTTTCTCCCCCAACTTGCCGCGTCCGCCGCCGACGGCGCCAGTGCAGTTTTATCGCAGCTGCCGCACGGCGTAGTCGGACATCAGAGACGACCGAGCCGCTCAGGCCTGTCACTTCATCACTTGGACTTTTCTCCCTCTCGAGACGGGGGAAATCTCGCTGAGTCGCTTCGTTACCGCCGCCGGGTGCGGAGATGCGTTACTCGGCCAGCGAAGTTTTCGGATAACAGTTACGACCGTTGCCGTACGAGAAAATTCCACTCCCCTCAACGTAGCGATGCCGCGCACGGAAAAGTGTCGCTACTGACATTTCTTATCAGTGCGGTGGTGCGCGTCGTGCGCTAGCTCCACGTCGGAAAACCACAATAAAAATTCGGATGAAATTCGGAGATTTTCCGCTCAGTTCGTACTCGTAGTTTTCGATCGGGTTATCGCCGTGTTCAAACTGTGGTTTTGTATGGCCTGCCCATGTTGCTACAATCCGCCTGGAACCCAAATCTGGAATATTCGTCTCAGCACGGCCCTGTGACTCTCCAGTCCATACAAGATCACCTCAAGCCGGGATGGAGCGTCCACGCCACAGCTGACAACCGACTTTATTATTTCAAGTAAGTCCAGTGTGTCAGTCATTTTTTAACACAGTTTGGGTGGCGCCACCCTAAGCAGAATGTGGACACCACAGTTGTATAGTGGTTAATCATATTCATTGTTGATGAGACTTGAACCCAAGTCCAGTGTTTCAGTCGTTTTTAACACAGTTTGTGTGGCGCCACCCTGAGCGATATGTGGACACCACAGTTTTATAGTGGTAAATCATAATCATTGTTGATCAGACGTGAACCCAAGTCCAGTGTGTCAGTCGTTTTTAACACAGTTTGGGTGGCGCCACCCTAAGCGGTATGTAGACCCCACAGTTTTATAGCGGTTAACCATATCATTGTAGATGAGACCTGAACCCAAGTCAGTGTGTCAGTCGTTTTCAACAGTTTGGGTGGCGCCACCCTAAGCGATATGTGGACACCACAGTTTTATAGCGGTTAACCATATCATTGTAGATGAGACTTGAACCCAAGTCCAGTGTGTCAGCGGTTTTGAACGCAGTTTGAGTGGCGCCACTCTAAGGGATATGTGGACACCACAGAGTTTTATAGTGGTTAATCATCTCATTGTTGATGATCCCTGAACCCAAGTCTAGTGTGTCAGTCATTTTTAACACAGTTTGGGTGGCGCCACCCTAAGCGATATGTGGACACCACAGTTTTGTAGTGGTTAATCATAATATCATTGTTGATGAGACCTGAACCCAAGTCCAGTGTGTCATTCGTTTTTAACACAATTTGGGTGGCGCCACCCTAAGCGATATGTGGACACGACAGTTTTATGGCGGTTAATCATCATATCATTGTTGATGAGACTTGAACCCAAGTCCAGTGTGTCAGCGGTTTTGAACGCAGTTTGAGTGGCGCCACTCTAAGTGATATGTGGATACCACAGTGTTTTATAGCGATCAATCACATCAGCGTTGATGACACCTGAACCGAAGTCCAGTTGTCAATTATTTTTAACACGATTTGGGTGGCTCCACCCTACGCGAAATGTGGACATCACATTGTTCTATAGTGGTTAATCATATAATTTTTGATGACGCCTGAACCCAATTCCAGCGTGTCAGTCGTTTTTAACACAATTTGGGTGGCGCCACGTAAGGGATATGTGGACACCACAGTTTTGTAGTGGTTAATCATTTCATTGTTGATGAGAACTGAACCCAAGTCCAGTGTCAGTCGTTTTTAACGCAGTTTGGATGGCGCCACCTAAGCGGTATGTAGACCCCACAGTTTTATAGCGGTTGATCATATTGTTGATGAGACCTGAACCCAAGTCAGTGTGTCAGTCGTTTTCAACAGTTTGGGTGGCGCCACCCTAAGCGATATGTGGACACCACAGTTTTATAGCGGTTAACCATATCATTGTAGATGAGACTTGAACGCAAGTCCAGTGTGTCAGCGGTTTTGAACGCAGTTTGAGTGGCGCCACTCTAAGGGATATGTGGACACCACAGAGTTTTATAGTGGTTAATCATTTCATTGTTGATGAGACCTGAACCCAAGTCCATTGTCAGTCGTTTTTAACGCAGTTTGGATGGCGCCACCCTAAGCAATATATGGGCATCACAGTATTTTATAGTGGTTAATCATATCAGTGTTGGTGACACCTGAACCCTTGGGATTTGACCACTAAAACTTGAAACGCGATTGAAAATTTTGATTTTGGAGACAAAACACGTTTTTTTAGCTCCTGCTAGCTAGGTAGACTCCGAAGCAAAAATACCAGTGTCAGACCTTCAGTTTATCAATCAAATGGCCTGTCATAAAAAATCATGGGTCAAATTTGAGTTTTGTGAGTCACAACAGGTATAAAACCGTATGAAATTGGTAGGGTTTTCTTTGTTACCGGCCTCCATTTTCAAAATCTAATTACTACCTACGCGAAAACTCGACGAAAAAATAAGTTTCAGGAGCGTTTTGGAATCCAGAAAACACGTACTTTCTACCCTTTTTAGCCTTGAGAATGCTGCAGTAACTTGAGTAACGATACGCGCGGGCCAGTGAAAGACTTTCCCCAGTCATATGATTACTGGGCCTCCAACCCTCCTTCATGTAGTTCATTCTCCAACGAATCTGTATTTTGTGATCTCGGATGGTTTACCTGATGTTATCCCAGTCAACTAATGTACACATTTCTACTAATTTGTGCTATCCAGATCAACTGATCAACAATTCAACTAACCTAGACAGCGTGATATTTGATATAGTATGGATGGATGCTAAGTACCTCTAGTATTTGAGATGGCTAGTACCTATTAGTGGAAAGTACGTGTTTTCTAGATTCCACAACGCTCCTGAAACTTATTTTTTGTAGAGCTTTCGTGTAGCATATAATTTTCAAAAATGCTGCAAATTATTACACAGAGGTTTATTATTTACCTGTATAGATGCCCCTTCTGCGTAGATCACTGTTTTGTGTGGTCAATACCCTCGAGCTTCCCCCATGAAAGCCCTAAATCGAGTACTGGAGCCGGCACCGGAATTAAAGTTTCATACAAATGCGCGAGATTCAATAATTCAGTCATTAATTATTTGTAGTTATTCAGGAAGCGTAAGGTAAATAATGAACCGTTGTGTAATAATTTACCTGTATAGGTGCCCGTTCTACGTAGATTACCTATAATAAACCGTTGTGTAATAATTTACCTAATAATACTTCAACATTTTTGTTAAAGTTGCGAAAGTGCCTTTCAAATTAAATAATATCACAGAACAACCAACTCGACTTCATACAGCCTTCCGTGATTATAATCAGCCCTCAGCAATGTCTCAGCAATCAGTTCCCTAGCGATGATATCTGGGCCGGATTTAAATACCGTTTGAGTCGCGATCATGTTGACGAAGCTTTTCGGTGCAAGCAGACGGCTGGTCGTACAATGCTCCGAGTGGTCTCAAAAAATTCTTCAGTTCAAGATCAATTTAAACACTAAAAAAACCATACCCTTCTATTGAAAGTTTTCGAGCTACAGCGTTCTGACAATTTCTACCCCTATTTTGAACCCCTTAGAGATGACTGACAGTAAAGCTGAGCTTCGCGGACCAACTAGACCCCAAATGGGACCTACATATTAAATTTCATCAGTTTCGGTTCATGGTTACTAAGGAAAGTGCTAAGTACGGTGTACGGCGGGCAGACAGAAATTTTGGTTTATTATTTTCAATAATGAACCATTGGAATCGAGCATGAAAAAAAAAATTCTTACCCCCCCTCAAAATTTGATGGTTTACGTTTCAAGGTATGTAGAATCCAAAACTGCAATAAAAATATTTCTGTCTGTCCGCCGTACGCCGTACGCCGTACACCGTACGCCGTACGCCGTACGGGCCACTTTTCTTAGTTACCATGAAAAAAAATTGATGAAATTCGGGTTATAGGTTCCGTTCGGCGTCTAGTTGGTCCTCGAAGCTCGACGTTACTGTGAGTCATCTCTAAGGGGTTCAAAATAGGGGTTGAAATTTTCAAAACGCCTATACCATTTTTTTACGTAAATATTTTTACGGTTTTAAATAGTTCTTGAACTTGCGAGTTTTTTAAGACCATCCGGAGCATCGTACGTCCAGCCGTTCGTTCACAGTAAGGCCCCGAAGTTTGCACCGACAGGCATTTTCGACTCCAGTGTGAATGAAATTGTATACAATTCAAACCAAATCTCGTAACCAGAGACGCGCCCACAATAGGAATTTGTGAATACGGCCAATCATTGGTAGGGATCACCTGATTATATTGGCGGAGTATGAAGTCGAGTTGGTTGTTCTGTGATATTATTTCATTTGAAAAATGATGGCTCTTTTGGAGTTTGTTGGTAGGTAGTGAAACTTGAACAAACGTTGAAGTATTATTGATGGGTAAATTATTACTACGGTAAATCATTACTCAACGGTAAATTATTACACAACGGTTCATTATACCATCTACGTAGAAGGGGCTGGAGTTTGTTGGTAGGTACTTTTGCAACTTTTTTCACTCCTCATCAACAATTTCTTTTCAGAACTTCATTATGTGTGTTTCTTTTGGTTAGGTACTGTTTGTCATCGGCAGAATTATTTTAGCAACATTTAACTCGTGATTTAGGTAGGTACCTAGTAACGAGTACGGGGTTAGGTACTAACCTACGGAGGGTCTGCGATCTACATAATTATGCATAGAATAGTACATATTATATTATATAGACGGGTTATCTATACATAGAGCTGTGATCTGTAACAGAAGGGTATTCTATACAAAATAATAAACCGTTGTGCAGGGATTTGCAGCGTTTTTCATTGCATTTTCGGATTTTAAATACCTTGAAACGTAAACCATCAAATTTTGAGGGGGGTGGGGGATTAGAATGTTTTTCATGCTCGATTCCAAAGGTTCATTATTGAGAATAATAAACCAAAATGAGGTCCAAGAACGCGCCCAGTTGGTATAATGGCCGATAACTGATATAAATAATAATCAAAAGTGGCATAACTAATTTTGACCAGCATTATGCTGGTCAGAATTAGTCAAAAATGGAAATATGTTCGAGAGTGAGTAGCAATATTACTGTATGAAGAACTGTTTTTTGATTTTTGTCAGTAAAGATTTTCCACTCCCGTTTCCTCTTGAAAGGATCCATAACAAAAATTCATGACGTGAAAGCATCACTATTTATGGAGCATGACTTCTGCGGTTCCGCGGTCAATTACCGGGGATCTGAACCTCGAGTGGTAACTCTGACGGCTCGGAAGATTAGACGGTTAGAGGTAGACAGCTCCTCATAATCTCGGGGTTCTATCATAGCTAAACCCTGGACCCGCTTCCTGAGCTAAACCCAGTCATTAGCTCGTGCACAACATTACTCACAACATCAAACATACCAAATTCTTTCGGTAGGACACGGGTAGATGAGCATTGCGCTCGTCCAACATCTCCGTCATGTAACGCGGTGGGTAATGATTTAGTAGTAATGATAGGAGGAGATGTGGTAGGCACGTTATGACGTACGTTGGCTACGGTGTTACGCTATTCATACATAATATAACAGGAAGAAATCAAATGGATATTCATAATATAGTAGGACGATCTCTCCGAATATAGTTGAGTGTATTCACCCACCGAATGCAGTAACGTCACAAAATGAGCCAGAAGTATTTTAGATTCGAAATTGGTTCAGAATTATTTGAAAAAATCCTGTGCTTGGTCGCATAAGTAGAGGGTTCTTCTACTGTTCCCGCGTCTTCGTTGCATCCTGATAAGTTGGATGAGGCGTTTCCTTGACCGCTAGAAAACCAAATATCTGTAGACTAATTTTTGCCTGGATGCAGTGGTGGTAAAAACCTTCCAGCAGAAATTATTGATTGTCCAACGGTATCCAATACCGTTGGGGCTCTAACACCCTCAACATCAGTGAGGAATGGAATTTGCTGCTTTTGATCTCAGAATCAGATTCAGCACCCTCGAAAATATCAGTATCCCAATTTTCAGCTCCGAAATCGGAATAGTTTGGCGAGAATAAGCTAAAGAAAAAAACGGGAGACGTCACCCACTTCATTCATTTCCGACCCATCATATTGCACATTTTTGGAAAGCTCTCCGTTAGACCTACAATTTGAAATGATGAAAACAATTCACGTCCATTCCTCATTGTACAGATAACTCTATTACCAACTGATTATGATGGGTGTGTACATTATTGAATAAATAAATAAATGATCGATTAATAATTATTCAGGGAGGGAGTTTCAAACTTGAAAGTGGCATTCAAAGTCTATTTATTACATATTTACTAATATTCTTACGAGATACAACATTTGTGGTGTGGTTCGGTTAATTATCTACCACTACCACTACTACTACTACGACTATTACCACCACCTGCTGCACCACCACCTGCTGCACCACCACCAACACCTGCTGCACCACCACCACCACCTACTGCACCACCACCACCACCTACTGCACCACCACCACCACCACCTACTGCACCACCACCACCACCTGCTGCACCACCACCACCTAGGGGTGGGTCGGTACTGCTGTACCGGGACTGTGGAACCTAGTCTCGTATTGGAACGGTTCCAAGCAGTGACAACATCTTGGCCCTTACCGGTACACGCGTACCGGTAAGCGGACCGGGAAGGATGGAATCGTTCTGTCTCCAAGTATGACACTATGGTTCCAGTTACTGAGTAACTGGACCGGGAAAGATGGAACCGTAATCGGTGTCTGAGTACAGCACAATGGTTCCAGTTCCAGTTATTAGCTGGACCGGGAAATATGACGGCACGTGCGGGTCCTCAGGGTCCTCGACCCCTCTACTACCCTCTCACGTTTAAATCGTTTAAAGTTTATCAAATACCAGCCTCAGTTCCTGAATGGATAACTTATCTATTGCATTACGTAAGTCCAAAAAAATCAGGACAGGGATGTCAAGGTGTAAGGGCATGTGCTTTTCTGTGGGTGTACCGATAAGGGAACTGTACCGGTAAGTTGGAACGGTTACATCCTTGTCACTGTACCTGCCGGAACCGTTACTGGGAATTAGCTGGACCGGCACACCCCTGCCACCACCACCTGCTGCATCACCACCACCACCACCTACTTCACCACCACCACCACCACCTACTGCACCACCACCACACCACCTGCTGCACCACCACCACACCACCTGCTGCACCACCACCACCACCACCTACTGCACCACCACACCACCTGCTGCACCACCACCACCTTCTGCACCACCACCACCAACTACTTCACCACCACCACCACCACCACCTACTGCACCACCACCACACCACCTGCTGCACCACCACCACACCACCTGCTGCACCACCACCACCTACTGCACCACCACCACCACCTACTGCACCACCACCACCACCACCTACTGCACCACCACCACCACCACCACCACCACCTAGGGGTGGGTCGGTACTGCTGTACCGGGACTGTGGAACCTAGTCTCGTATTGGAACGGTTCCAAGCAGTGACAACATCTTGGCCCTTACCGGTACACGCGTACCGGTAAGCGGACCGGGAAGGATGGAATCGTTCTGTCTCCAAGTATGACACTATGGTTCCAGTTACTGAGTAACTGGACCGGGAAAGATGGAACCGTAATCGGTGTCTGAGTACAGCACAATGGTTCCAGTTCCAGTTATTAGCTGGACCGGGAAATATGACGGCACGTGCGGGTCCTCAGGGTCCTCGACCCCTCTACTACCCTCTCACGTTTAAATCGTTTAAAGTTTATCAAATACCAGCCTCAGTTCCTGAATGGATAACTTATCTATTGCATTACGTAAGTCCAAAAAAATCAGGACAGGGATGTCAAGGTGTAAGGGCATGTGCTTTTCTGTGGGTGTACCGATAAGGGAACTGTACCGGTAAGTTGGAACGGTTACATCCTTGTCACTGTACCTGCCGGAACCGTTACTGGGAATTAGCTGGACCGGCACACCCCTGCCACCACCACCTGCTGCATCACCACCACCACCACCTACTTCACCACCACCACCACCACCTACTGCACCACCACCACACCACCTGCTGCACCACCACCACACCACCTGCTGCACCACCACCACCACCACCTACTGCACCACCACACCACCTGCTGCACCACCACCACCAACTACTTCACCACCACCACCACCACCACCTACTGCACCACCACCACACCACCTGCTGCACCACCACCACACCACCTGCTGCACCACCACCACCTACTGCACCACCACCACCACCTACTGCACCACCACCACCTACTTCACCACCACCACATGCTGCACCACCACCACCACCACCACCACCTGCTGCACCACCACCACACCACCTGCTGCACCACCACCACCTACTGCACCACCACCACCACCATCTACTGCACCACCACCACCACCATCTACTGCACCACCACCACACCACCTACTGCACCACCACCACCAACTACTTCACCACCACCTACTGCACCACCACCTACTGCACCACCACCACACCACCTACTGCACCACCACCACCACCATCTACTGCACCACCACCACACCACCTACTGCACCACCACCACCACCTACTGCACCACCACCACACCACCTGCTGCACCACCACCACACCACCTGCTGCACCACCACCACCAGTACTACCACTTCCACTGGTACTACTGGAGGCCGGTGGTCCAATCTCCATATTTCACCCCTGCGCATCTAGCTCTACCTGCCAGTTTGCCAATTTCTTCGTTGGCATGAAGGGACGAAGGATGAAGGGATCACCGACACGTCAGCCCCAGTATCGGTTTTGAACCTAACGTTGTCACTCTCGTTCATGATTATAATATATCTCATCCATGGATTACTCATTTTGTCTCCAAGTTTCCAACGAAGTATTCGTCAAGGGAGTACTCAAACGACCGTTCTGATGGTCCAGATGAATCTTCTAATATTCATTCACCCGGCAAACGTGAATAATTTGTGTACCTACAGTCCACAAACGCTGTACAATAATTATGAATTTTATGCAATAATATGAAAAGGTAAGTTAAAGTCATCCGGTGACTGCGACAGACGGTGCATACTATAGTTACCGTGTTCCTATTATATAGGAATGGAAGTATGGTGATGCTGTCAAAAATAAGTGTTCGATAATACCGTGGAATCTTGTTGGGAAGTGTTCAAAACGAGTTTCTACACTAAACGTACGTATGACTGCACGTATGCTCGAACTTCATATAATGGTCGTAACTTCCTGAAAATATGATCTTTTCCCGATTTTCTTTTTGGGGGTTTGTTCAGCTCGTTGAACGAGTCAATTAGAGATGGGAGCGAGCTTTCTAGGTCAAGAAATGAGGGAGTTACGTCGGAAAATATTTTCGATTTTCAACGATAACTGCTGTAAAAATGGACCAAAATTGGTGCGGTTCGCCAACATGTCCGTAAGGATGTCTAGATCTTGCCTATTGACTCTGAGCTCGATCGCATTCCATTTGGCTAATTGACAGCAATAAATATGTCAGTGGATCCAACATTTTCTAGGTTTACTAGCTAAATGACGTTGTTGTTACAAAGTGGTTGAAAATGATGTATCTATATTATATTTCCATGCTCAGTATAGTGTTCTCTCATGATCAGGCTGTCACGCCAACATGAGCCCCCAGTCGGGCCGCACTGGTCGGCCTGCCAGGCCGAAATTTCTATCCATATTGTTTGTCTGCCGCCAAACTTGTATCCATATAATTATTAAGAAGAACATGGATGAATTATGTGGCATGTGGCACTCTGCACACCGGAACTTTTTTGCAGTTATGACGGATAGCACTATACGAGCATGAACCAGTCTTCAGTTTGTACAGTTTGCAACATCAGGGCGGGGTGCACGGAGAGAAAATTTGGCAGTTAGATTCATCATTTATTATTGTTCTCTTTGCCGCCAGGTAGGCCTGCTCATTTTACCATGTACGCCTCAAAGGCTAGGAATCTACTGGACCGGTACATGTTTGTCTGGGACTAGCATCAAACGAACAACTTCGATTGGTAATCAGTTGGAACACCCTGACTTCCGAATGGTTTGGGGGTTTCACATGAGCTTTTTGAGTGAGCGAATAGAACCCCATTGTCGGTTCCTGAAGAATGGAAACGTGCTAAGGCGACTTCAATTGCCACTAGTATGTGGGTCTGTCTATATGTAGCCAATTCCTTTTAACCGCCTTATCGGTTCTATTCGACCGTTCCTGCTGAAATTGTCAGAGATTGATCCCATATGAATTTCATTACCTACCATTCCATTCATATCAAAATGTACCTAGGCGCTTCAGGGATCACGCAGGTTGGGTTCTCGATGATGGTCCCCAATAGTAGGTCCCCTATATTAAATTATAATGCAATCCCCGGTTATGTTGACCGATTTTAATGGTTTTCAAGAGCCATTCTGTGTATGAGCATGGGTCACAAAAGTGGTTTATATTATTTTTTTAATGAAACAAGATTCCAGCCTGAGTACTTCGACACAAAGCGCACTGTCATACGACAACTAGGTCTTTTTCTACGATTTTTCAAAATTTCCACCAATTCTGACGTCATTGTAGAGTGACGTCGCCTGGGCGGTACCCCCCCTGCTCACTATGACGCCATAACTGGTGGAAAATTTGAAAAATCATAGACAAAGAACTGCTTACTAACTTACCTAACTACTAACTGCTTACCCACTAAAAGAACTACTTGCGGAACTACTTGTGGACAGTGCGGTTGGTGTCAAAGTTCTCAGAATGGAATAAACTTTCATTAAAAATAAAATAAAATAATTATACGCGCACATATCCATTTAATATTGGAGCAACTTTAAATTTGTACATGCGCAGATCTGTTCTCTCATTTTGAAACATTATTTTGTTAGGTAATTGGGGCATCTTTTTTTCCGTGTCACCGCACATCTAGAAGGAATTGAGGGTCAAAGAATCAAATTGAACGAAGAAACGCTGTGTGCTAGCTACTGCTCACCCGCTTGGCAGACTTTTTTCCTTCTCTCAGCCTGTAGTAATTTTTCTCTAACCTTAATAAGCCGCACAAAAATGAGAGCGAGAGAATTATTAATCACTGCTCGGCCAAGTAACGTGTCGACAGGTCTTGATAACAATAATGTTTCACGCCACGATCAAATGGAGCAACCGATCACAACCGATGACACCGATAATTTATTGACCTCTGATTGGAGTCGTGCTGTCACACGGCGACGCGATTGTACCAATAATTATTTTCTAAAAATTGGAAAACGGTCGCAGCCTGTGTCACGCCATCGTATCAATACTTTATCCCATATATTATGAACTGCCATAATAATTCTCGTAATCGCGATTACCAGTGAGTTTTTTTGATGAGGATTGGACACTTCAAAAGTAATAATTGTGTACTTACTCATTCTGATGTACCTACCAATTCCTAATCTGCATTTTCAATGATAAACCTTTAAAAACTCCAAGAAAACTTTCGTCATCTCCATCCACATCCAAAATGATCAATTTACATTTAGAAGTACGTTTTGGGTATTCAGTTGGAGGGTGTACATAAATAATTTTCGAGTTATACGATTTATAGCGAACTCCGGATTACAGTTAGATATTTTTCTTTTGGGTGCCTCCGGGTCATCGGAAATGTTGACAGATTGCCGCCCCTATTTCAATTTTCCATCGCGTTGATACTGGTTTTCCTGGTTCATGAAACGAAAGGGAATAGAATAGAATATAATTTTATTGGGAAAAACTAAAAACATTACTTTGCTAGAAGATAAAACGCTTAAATCCCTGCACAACGGTTTATTATTTTGTATAGATCCCCTTCTGTTACAGATCACAGCTCTATGTATAGATAACCCGTCTATATAATATGATATGTACTATTCTATACATATTATGTAGATCGCAGACCCTCCGTAGGTTAGTACCTAACCCCGTACTCGTTACTAGGTACCTACCTAAATCACGAGTTAAATGTTGCTAAAATAATTCTGCCGATGACAAACAGTACCTAACCAAAAGAAACACACATAATGAAGTTCTGAAAAGAAATTGTTGATGAGGAGTGAAAAAAGTTGCAAAAGTACCTACCAACAAACTCCAGCCCCTTCTACGTAGATGGTATAATGAACCGTTGTGTAATAATTTACCGTTGAGTAATGATTTACCGTAGTAATAATTTACCCATCAATAATACTTCAACGTTTGTTCAAGTTTCACTACCTACCAATAAACTCCAATAGAGCCATCATTTTTCAAATTAAATAATATCACAGAACAACCAACTCGACTTCATACTCCGCCAATATAATCAGGTGATCCCTACCAATGATTGACCGTATTCACAAATTCCTATTGTGGGCGCGTCTCTGGTTACGAGATTTGGTTTGAATTGTATACAATTTCATTCACACTGGAGTCGAAAATGCCTGTCGGTGCAAACTTCGGGGCCTTACTGTGAACGAACGGCTGGACGTACGATGCTCCGGATGGTCTTAAAAAACTCGCAAGTTCAAGAACTATTTAAAACCGTAAAAATATTTACGTAAAAAAATGGTATAGGCGTTTTGAAAATTTCAACTAGACGCCGAACGGAACCTATAACCCGAATTTCATCAATTTTTTTTCATGGTAACTAAGAAAAGTGGCCCGTACGGCGTACGGCGTACGGCGGACAGACAGAAATATTTTTATTGCAGTTTTGGATTCTACATATCTTGAAACGTAAACCATCAAATTTTGAGGGGGGGTAAGAATTTTTTTTTTCATGCTCGATTCCAATGGTTCATTATTTTAAATAATAAACCAAAAGCATGGCTAAAAGCGACCTTTAAAAGAAATAGTCTTGCTAAAAAGATGATGTTGCGAGAAATCATACCACTTCTTATAAAATGATATATTTTTTTTGTGACATTTTTACCGATTTTTGACCCTTATAAAGTCAAGTTGACACCCTTTTTTTGTGAAAAATATTTTTATCATCGAAATGTATCGTGGATCACTATCCCATACAACGTCAGGCGAATTATTATTGATTTTAGCCTTTAGTGCAAATTTTTGACCCTAAAAAATCCAAATTTGACCCCTATTCTGTACGAATAACAACTGAAATGGTATTTTTCTATCTTTACTCACCCTTTCAAACCACTTTAAGTAATTTTATATCAATTGTTCGCGATTTTAGCGGTATTTTACACCTAAAAACTTTTCTTTTTTTTTCATCATGTACCCAAGGACAGATATCGTCTGGAGTGACACACAAACACACACACACACACACACACATATATATCCCCCCCCCCCCCCACCCATTCTATATTGGAAAAGCAACAACTGCTTTGAGTATATAAGAATCAACAATCACCGGAGCTCAGTGAATAATAGATATGACTTGCCAGTATGTCGACATGCTGATGGACATAGGTAGCCGTACATTCGACTATCGTTTCTCCCTCAGCATCCTATATAGAATGCCTGGGTCCTGGGGCTGAGTTTGGCAGTGGTGGATGGGCAAAATGGCCGTTACGAAAATGAGGGAGGATGGGAGAAAAAGGCGTAATATGGCCTTCAAAGGTAGGAACGCATGATAACCCTCTCCAAAAAATGTTCTCTCTTCTAACGAGAATTACCTGTATTTACAAAAAATGTACCATAATGATGTAATGATGTAATCTGTGCACTCGATGTGTGCCGGCTGACGCAGATAAAACGTAGGTACTCGCGGAATAAGGAATCGGGTTGGAAGAGGAACACGTGTAGAATTTCGGGTGGAATGTGGGTTTACTGAAAGGGGACACGCTGGACCAAGGGTCGACAGGAAGTTGAGAAAAATATAGTAAAAAAATGAACACACCTGGGCTTCTAGACAAAACCAATTGGAAAGTATTTCCCTGAAGGGGCGAGATTCTTGGGAAATATATAAAAGGGTTTGGGCTGGTGCAATCCTACGAGGGTTATACACAGAACTTCGGGCTGCCTTTCGGCGGGAATTTTACAGCGAGTAATATTCGAATACTGAAGACTAAAACACAGAGCTCAGAGCGGGACACTTCTAACTAGGGTTGCCAGACATGGTAGGTATATAATTTAAATAGTGAATGGCTATAGTTTTGGTTAAACCTACTAAGTATACGCCAGGATAAAAAATATATAGTAGCCCTCTGCTATTATATTTTTGAACCCATGAGAAATCATATTGGCGTCACTCAATTTTTATGCTGCCTAATTGCAAAATCTCAGAAAAAATGAGATCCACAGAGTCCTTGCTAGAATACTATAATTGCCTCCATCCTCCATGACTGTAATACTAGAAACAACCTTGCTCATGCCCGCTGCGGAAATCCATGTCCGCAAACTAGATCACACAACTACCTCGAGTCAGGGAACGTAGAAAAGTACTTTCAAGTACCTAGTCCAGAGGTGTGCCGCGGCACACTGGTGTGCCCTGAAGTCCCTGTAGGTGTGCCGCGAAATTTTACCGTCTTTTTTACTAGTATTTACTTTTTTAATTCGCCGTGATAATAACTTTTACCGACTATTTTTCATTGAATAAAACTTCTGTTCTGTAATGAATGCAATAATACCATTTTCAACTTCTTATATCTGTGAATCTGCTTTCTCGTCGATGAACGCCATCAAGAACAAAAATCGTTCACAGCTAAAATCTTTAGAGGACGACTTGAGGGTGTGCTTGTCTACAATACGTCCTAGAAAGGATTTAATAATGAAGGGTCACCAAGCACAAATATCGCATTAGATAATATATATATGGTGTTACTATTTTTAATTAGACGGACATTCTGTTTTATACTCCATTATTTTTTATTATCAACTCGTCTCTTTCAACACAAAATATATGTTTGTAAGTGCATTACAATTTTGTTTTCTTCATTTTCCTAATTAGTTTCCATAATGAGCACAGCATTAACTCAATGAATTATGTTTTAAATTATATTTTTAAAGAAAGTAACATAGTAAAAAAATCACATAACACATTATGATTATACTCATTATATTATGGAGATTATTTACCCAAGTGTGCCGTGGCTGAACGAGTTGGGGACCGCTGACCTAGTCGAATCCAAAAGTCGAATAAAAAAGTCCATCTGTCGAGGGAACGTCGCTTATCAAGAATAATAATTAATAGAAGAATGGTTCGCATGAAAACTGGCAAGATGGCGAAGTCGTAAATCGTTTATTTAGGACGCTGACCACCCAAAATCGGCTGGTTAGTTTTGTTCGTCGATACGTCTCTTTTGATCATTGATTTATCTTAAACGAGGTTGGTGAAACCCGACATCGTTGTTCAACACCTGAGATCTTCGGTTTAATAAGTAAACGTTGATTAAAAACTTCGCTGAAACCGGCCCTGAGGAAACGATCTAACGTAACGCCCAAGTATTTTAAACTTTCACTGAATGGAAGAGAAGCACATGTACAATCAAAATCATCAGTCATAATCCTTCGGGTAATTAAAAAAAAATTGAAATATACCTACGTTTTACTGAGGTGCAAAAATTTCAAATCAAACCTTTGGCCCTGTAGTGTGTTGAGGCGTGGAGGAAGAGAATAGCATGGGGTTGAGTTATAACCCTCCCTTAGCCGTCAAAACGTGCCGTATCGCTGGAAATTAATTTACTGGAGGCTGTACACCCGTCCAACTATCCTTGTAGCATCCCAGGAGGGTTCGCCATCCAGCTGTAGTGACAAACCCAAGGAGAATTCAGAATCGAGGTCTCCGAGATAGCCATATTCCGCTGATTGTTTTAGTGTCGTGGTGCTAGTGCAGTGGACGTTCGACTGTGTGCAACGTCCAACATCTATCTTCGTCTGGAAATCCAGAAGAATTCTGGATCCAGTATGAATTTCATGATGATCACCTACATGATTTCATGTCCATTTCTGCAGATCGCCGTGAGTTAACCACACACAAAAAAATCCGCTAACTCATCTCTTCACTTCCTACCAGCAGTAATAAGGTAATAATAATTTTTATCGACGGATTTATTGCAGTAGTTGTCGCTATGCCGCTTGTATCCAGGGAATCATCACGATCGATCATTTAGCGGTCGCAAGGAAGCTACGTGCCACACCTTGGCCGACCTTTTTTGTATAACAGTTATCGCAAGTTCGTTAAATACGTAATACGCCACGTTGCGTAGTCCCTTTGATCAACCAGTCAATAAGCTAAGGAAGACAATTTCATTATTACGGAAAACTCTGAGAAAGAAGCTGAAGGCGATGCTGTCAAGGGGTTTTCGTTCCTACTGTGACTTGAGCTTCGTTACAAAGTTGTATCTACGAAGTTTTTTGATGCCACGGGCTTACCTTATTTAAAAATTAACTGTCCAATTAAATACAATTCCCACTTCCATAGCCCTTCTGGCACTACAGTGTAACGTTTCTTCCATCTTTCATCTACAGCGTTGTCCACGAGCTTTCTTCCGTTCCTTTCATATAATTCCGGGTGTATTCATATCTTCTTGTTAAAGCGATTTAAAGAATATTAACACACATGTTTACATGGATGCGCACATCATTTTCATGTTTAAACAAAAATTTAGAAAAACTTAAATTTAGTAGTTCAAAACAAAGTCAGCACTTTCTCGATTCTAGATCAGGGAATTTTATCGAAGCAAACATAAAAGCCCAGAAAATAGCGTTCATTCCATCCATTGTTCGCACCTGCATAATGTAGGCAATAGCTACTTATTTCTCAATCAGTATGATAAATAATGAATCACAACAGATCGTGTATATTTATTTTTTAAGTGTATAATTTATCAAATGCGCGGAATAATTATCCCTTTTTTACAAACAAAAGAGAAAAAACGCTGCAAATCCCTGCACAACGGTTTATTATTTTGTATAGAATACCCTTCTGTTACAGATCACAGCTCTATGTATAGATAACCCGTCTATATAATATAATATGTACTATTCTATGCATATTATGTAGATCGCAGACCCTCCGTAGGTTAGTACCTAACCCCGTACTCGTTACTAGGTACCTACCTAAATCACGAGTTAAATGTTGCTAAAATAATTCTGCCGATGACAAACAGTACCTAACAAAAAGAAACACACATAATGAAGTTCTGAAAAGAAATTGTTGATGGGGAGTGAAAAAAGTTGCAAAAGTACCTACCAACAAACTCCAGCCCCTTCTACATAGATGGTATAATGAACCGTTGTGTAATAATTTACCGTTGAGTAATGATTTACCGTAGTAATAATTTACCCATCAATAATACTTCAACGTTTGTTCAAGTTTCACTACCTACCAACAAACTCCAAAAGAGCCATCATTTTTCAAACGAAAAAATATCACAGAACAACCAACTCGACTTCATACTCCGCCAATATAATCAGGTGATCCCTAGCAATGATTGGCCGTATTCACAAATTCCTATTGCGGGCGCGTCTCTGGTTACGAGATTTGGTTTGAATTGTATACAATTTCATTCACACTGGAGTCGAAAATGCCTGTCGGTGCAAACTTCGGGGCCTTACTGTGAACGAACGGCTGGACGTACGATGCTCCGGATGGTCTTAAAAAACTCGCAAGTTCAAGAACTATTTAAAACCGTAAAAATATTTACGTAAAAAAATGGTTTAGGCGTTTTGAAAATTTCAACCCCTATTTTGAACCCCTTAGAGATGACTGACAGTAACGTCGAGCTTCGAGGACCAACTAGACGCCGATCGGAACCTATAACCCGAATTTCATCAATTTTTTTTCATGGTAACTAAGAAAAGTGGCCCGTACGGCGTACGGCGTACGGCGGACAGACAGAAATATTTTTATTGCAGTTTTGGATTCTACATACCTTGAAACGTAAACCATCAAATTTTGAGGGGGGGTAAGAATTTTTTTTTTCATGCTCGATTCCAATGGTTCATTATTGAAAATAATAAACCAAAACAGCCTTAATTGGAGATTGCCATAGAGAGAAAACAAAGAAAAGCAATACCTAATATTAATAATAAACGGAAATGACATGAAATAAAATCAGGATAGACTCAAATTGAAGTTTAAACAAACAGTAATATTATATAGGGAGAACTAAACATGGTGGCCAGTTATGAAATTTCCAAAATACTGTCTCAATTTGTTTCTTATCTCGATGTGCGGATCAGTCTATAAATCAACAAGTGAACAAACTGAGTTAGCTGCTGCCGATTGCATTCTCACGAGGGAGGAGAGTTCAGGCCATAATTAGTTAGGTATGTGAAACTCAGGATGGAAAGGGCTTCTGGTCAATCTGACGGATATATGTAACCAGTTATCTCTAAATATTCAATAAATAATGTTAGAATCAAATCGCAATCAAAGGTTGCAGCGTTAAAGACAGTTTTCCAAAGCTCGTTAAAACAAAATCTAGTTTGATCTTTCTGAACACTAAGGAGTAGCTAACCTACTATTATAAAAAATAAAATATGTTCTACGAAGGTATTTGCATGGATATTTCTGGCATCGCAACATGTTTACATCACATAGTTATCATAGGATTCAGCAGAAACGAGAGTGGAAGCGTGTAGATTTTGGGCTTGAACCTCTAGATCCACAGTTTATTGCAAAGGTCACTGGAGGGGGACACGAAACGAATTTCTACGATTTGCCCTGATTGCCCTGATTTGCTAGATGCGATTATGGAACAGCTCAAGTTGGTGAAAGCCGATGGGCTACGTTGAGTTGTACGGCTAGATTACCAATAGTGGAAAATGTGGTACTTGAGTACTAGAAGTTGAATTGATCATAATCTGTGTCTCACACAGTCTAGACGGTGAGCCCCAACCTGTCCAAAATACAGAAAACCGTGAGGTTGGGCAGATTTCCGCTAACACCTTTGGGATGCTGCTGGTGGATCCGGACATCGCGTGTAACGAACGCAGGATATCGGCAAGTTGGTTGCCAGTCAACAGCCAATGTGCCATCAGGAAAGACAAAGGATGAGAGCAATTTTTCAATTGGTTCACAACCTCGCCCCCTCATCAATCTCGCCTGGCTAGTTGCAGATAGGTCTGCTTCCCTTCCACCTTTTGTGCCGTGAGCAACCCTCGCTCCAGTAACCTTTTGACGCCCACAGGGGCGGCTCCTTTCACATGGCAAATTGCTGTGTGGTCACAACGTCCGTTTAGAGATACGCGCGCGCGGTGGGAAACCGAAGAATAGCACCCTAGTTTTATTTCATTCGAATAACAGTAAAAGGTCCATTCATGCAACACAGCCTGCGGGGAGATTCAGAGGAAACCCTATAAACCATTCGCACATTGCAACAAAACTTCTCCGAGCGGTGCGGACAAAAACGCAATAATACGAACATAAATGAAGATCTTCAGTTGACGTTCTTGACTTAGCTAGCTGGGTGGTGGATCTAGGATTGGTGGGGGGGGGGGGTGGGGGGGGGGGGGGGCTTAATAGAAAGTATTTGAAAAAATCCAAAATCAAAACAGGGGTTTTATGTATATTTCGGGCCAATGTTGCGGAGGAGGGGGGGGCTAAAGACCGCTTAGCCCCTCTTGGGATCCGCCACTGTACAGCGAAAATACTTGCAAGCAGGAATGAATGTGGGTCGGAATTTGCTGCTTTTGTAGAATCGGATTTAGCACCCCCGAAAACCCCCGTTGTCCTCAAACTGTGCCTACTTTACCTCTAGAAGTAGTTACTTTTTTACCGTGGACGAAAAGTAGATACTTCAGAACAAGAAACGCGACATCTCAGAACCATGTGTGATTTAGGTTTATGATTTTCAATAATGAACCTTTGGAATCAAGTATGAAAAAAAAAAAAAAAAAAATTTAACCCTCCTCAAAATTTGATGGTTTCAAAATGCAATTAAAAAAATTCCTGCCTGTCCGCCGTACGCCGTACTTAGCACTTTTCTTAGTTACCATCAATCAAAATTAATGAAATAATTTGGTTTGTGGGTCCCGTTTGAAGCTCGGCGTTACTGTCAGTCATCTCCAAGGGGTGAAAAATAGGGGTTGGAATTTCCAGAACGCTGTAGCTCGAAAACTTTCAATAGAAGGGTATGGTTTTTTTAACGTTTTTAAATTGATCTTGAACTAAAGAATTTTCTTGAGACCACCCGGAGCATTGTACGACCAGCCGTCTGTTTGGACCGAAAAGCTTCGTCAACATGATCGTGAATCAAACGGTATAAATTCGGAAAAGATATCATCGGTAGTGAACACCTGATTATAATCACGGATGGCTGTATGAAGTCGAGTTGGTTGTTCTGTGATATTATTTCATTTGAAAAATGATGGTGGTGGTTGTGTAAATTATTACACAACGGTTTATTATTTGCCTTATGCTTCATGAATAACTACAAATAATTTATTAATGACTGAATTATTAAATCCCGCGCATTTGTATGAAACTTTGATCCCGGGGCCGGCTTCAGTACTCGCTTTAGGGCTCTCCTGGGACGAGCTCGAAGGTATTGACCACAGAAAACTGTGATCTACGCAGAAGGGGCATCTGTACAGGTAAATAATAAACCTTTGTGTAATTATTTGCAGCGTTTTTGTTAATGTTCCCCACTATGAATACCGTTTGATTCGTAGTCATGTTGATGGTTTAGGTAGATTCAAAGCGAATTTTCGGAGAAAAAACGGGGTTGCAATTTCGCTTAAAATTTAGGGCCATTTACGATCAATCGGCTGGTTGTTCATTAATAAGTCCAAGACTTACGGAGAGATTTGGTTTTGTTCAATTTTGAGGGGTGTTGAAATTCGCTCTCTTGGTTAATGAGGGTAATAAAACCGAATAGATGCAAATTTGTGTTAAAAGGGGGTAGTATTATTTTTAACGGAAGAGCACTGGAGTGCTGCAGGAAGGGTAACCACCTACATGATGGAAACTCTCGTCCTTCTGAATGAGACACAGCTCCTAATTTGAATATGTTTTATGCTTGTAAGATTTCCTTACTTGAAAGAATCAATAGAAGAGGGAAATATCGTTTTGTTTCCTAACGAAAGCTCGAGATCGTAGGATGAGTGCGGATCCTTGCGAAAGACGTTCTGAAATCTGAACAGCATTGGTGGAGGACGTCGTAGCATACGGCCTGACAGCGTCTCTTAAAGTTGACCTTATGAATTATGCGATCCACAGATGTTGGAGATTTCCCAGGAGATGTAAGAAAGAGGTTGCTACTCTGTTCAGCAGGGCGTGGGTCGTCTCTTGCGGCGGTGGGCCCTGTTTGTTCTGAAGTAAACTGCATCAGTGGAATTTGCATGATAACGACCGGTGCTACGGCGTTTTCAAGTGGTTCGCGGTTGGTGCTGCCAGAGCGTTACGCGTATTTCGTGACTTGACAATCAAAACAGACGGAGATATGACGAGGAGCGCCCACACTTCGTGATGTAGGTCGGGACTGGGATGCTGGGAACGAAACTATTGTTGGCTAGCCCTTGTATGAGGTACAGTGTTGAGCTTGAGTAACTTAACGTTTTTGAGCTTTTCATTCAGAAAACATTTTGACCTACCTGCACATACACTACAGGTAGAGCTGCACTATCATCCAACCGGTGAATCACTGATGACAATATTTATGGTTGCAGTACTATACAACAGCCTTTGGTGGGTGTAAAGCAGATGCCTACGACAGTTGTACACATGTTCAGTGACAATTTATGTGCGCCATGATGACCCGAGAATGGATATGAGTGTTCTTGTTGAGTAATGTTCACAAATATTAAGTTGGGGTTAGACGAAGGGTGCCCTACCTATTTGGTAGAGCAGGGCTCTTACCGCGAAGTGGTTTGCAGAAAAAACATTTCACGTGGGTTTAGTATAAAATAAATTCGTTGTTAGGCACCTGTGGAATGATGTGGAAGTCCTAAAGCACCCTCTTTCGGCAAGCGTTTCCTTGCTCCTGCTAACCATCAATCAGTGTTCTTCAGTGCGCTCGTGGTTGGAAAAATCTCACGGCCCGGTATCTATCTGACTTAGATGGCGTAGGTAATTATTTGCTCAGTCCGACTTATACGACGAATGCCATCAGTTTAGTCAACGATTGAAGGCAAAATCTTTGTACGAATCGCTGTGTCTCCAATCATACACCATGATGGAGTTGGCGAATTTTTTTAAATAGCTGTTTTGACGATTTTTATCCTCCAAAAACTCACGATTGCTACTTGAGAATAAAAAATTTTTGGCTAGGTCTTGAAACAGTTTTTTCTGTCATTAGTGTTTCTCCTGTAACACGTTTGGTATGAACTCATATTAATTTCAGATGGGGCGTTTACCCAAAAATTCACGTTTGACCTTCCGAAAACCCTTCCCATTTTTTAGGTCTGTCGAAGTTTAAGACCATTGGGAAACACGAAGAAAATGCGTCCAACCTCAACCTGCATAATCCAGTGTAAAATCCAATGTGGACTTCGTTCGCGGAGGAAATACGCGAATAGCTACCTTCGCTTATCGTCTTGAAGGTAGATGAGGGACGTCCCTACAAACCTAATACGAGTACATCATCGATCGCAAATTTGAAATTTCACCTATTATGACGTACCTAGCTCTCTCGATGGTACCGTCAGAATTCTCACGTCAAGACCGCAGTTTCGATTTGTACTAGATTGTATTAAACAGGGAAAAGCGAAATTCAGATAGATGGATAATCCCAACGTATCTCTGAATGCTGTTCGGATGTTTAGCAGTTCCAATACGTAGACAACCTCAATTTGGACGAAAAATATTTGAGATCATTGTTATATTTATGTAGGTATACAGGGTGTTTCTTAAGTAGTGAACCACCCTTTCTAACTACTTTATTTTCAGGAAAATGAAAAAAAAGCTTCTAAAGTAACCCCCCTTCATTTTTTACAATGAATTCAAATATCTCATTCCCGCACTTTGCGCATGCGCAGAAACATGCGCAATTGACACCAACTTCGGTTTTTCAAATGGGTACCCTAATTTTTTATTGCAGATTCAGATTCTACGTAAAATTTCATGAACATTTGACCCCTCAATCGATGAATTTGACTGCGCAGAACCTGTTCTGCGAGCGTGCAAAGTTGCTCAGCTGCCAAATTTCGCAAAACTTGGCGTCTAGTAATCCCCAAGTGTGGCACATGATTTTTCATTGTTTTTCAACGCTGATTCACATGGTGCTATCCGTTTTTTGATTTGACTCGATTTGAACGAAATACCTAATGGCCAAAAGTCGGTTATTTTGTACGAAAAAAAAAACGTGTTTTGAGGCGTGTGTTTTGAGGCGTGTGTGAAGAGAGGATGGGAATAGCAAATTATGTAATTCATGTGCAAAAACACGCCTCAAAACACGTTTTTTTTTCGTACAAAATAACCGACTTTTGGCCATTATTTCGTTCAAATCGAGTCAAATCAAAAAACGGATAGCACCATGTGAATCAGCGTTGAAAAAAATGAAAAATCATGTGCCACACTTGGGGATTACTAGACGCCAAGTTTTGCGAAATTTGGCAGCTGAGCAACTTTGCACGCTCGCAGAACAGGTTCTGCGCAGTCAAATTCATCGATTGAGGGGTCAAATGTTCATGAAATTTTACGTAGAATCTGAATCTGCAATAAAAAATTAGGGTACCCATTTGAAAAACCGAAGTTGGTGTCAATTGCGCATGTTTCTGCGCATGCGCAAAGTGCGGGAATGAGATATTTGAATTCATTGTAAAAAATGAAGGGGGGTTACTTTAGAAGCTTTTTTTCATTTTCCTGAAAATAAAGTAGTTAGAAAGGGTGGTTCACTACTTAAGAAACACCCTGTATATTATAATTGCGGAGGCAGTGGTTTGGACCTCGTGTTGCTGTCCCCTTTCCTGTAGCAGCTACGAAACTATTTCCGTAATTTATTCCGTTTCGTTCTCTCGGCAGTTGTGGTCAAATTCCGAGACGGCACAAATGTTTACACCGCATCAATCATTTGAGACCTGCACCAACTAATGGCCTTAGTGGAATCCAAGACCCCGTAATCTTGTCATTCAATTAACGTAATGCGGGTCCTCCCTCGGTGAAGAGCGACAGCCCACTGTATCACAGCGACGGACCATCAACCTTGCGCAGTGTCACCACCACTTCTCGCGTATAGGTAACATCTAATAGCTTGTATACCTACGTAGCTAATGAGCAAGTATAATAAAGCAGAAATGCTGATCACAGAGAGTTTAGCAGTATTGGTAATAAATAAACCCACGGGTTTTCTTCGGTAACTAACTACGTGGGACCAGTCCATCTTCCAACTATCAACGTAGTTCTTGCGGCGCAATACGGGATAGATGGGCGTAATTTAGTCGTTATATGTAATGGTACGATAGGCCACATCGAAATTCTCAATAAAATACCAGTATGTACGGATGCCCCTTCTGCGTAGATCACTGTTTTCTGTGGTCAATACCCTCGAGCTCCCCCCAGGAAAGCCCTAAAGCGAGTACTGAAGCCGGCCCCGGGATCAAAGTTTCATACAAATGCGCGGGATTTAATAATTCAATCATTAATTGTTTGTAGTTATTCATGAAGCACAAGGCAAATAATAACCGTTATGTAATAATTTACCTGTTTAGGTGCCCCTTCTACGTAGACAGTATAATAAAAATTTACCCAATAATACTTCAACGTTTGTTCAAGTTGCAAAATCCAAATCCAAAATCCAAAAGAGCCATAATTTTTCAAATGGAATAATATAACAGAACAACCACTCGACTTCATACAGCCATCCGTGATTATCAAGAGAAAATCAACTGTTAATGAGAAATGATGGTTTTCTGACGAAAAACTTCAAAAATCGATTTCTCCTCTTACCTACCTCGTATTTACGTTTTTTGGAATCCTATGTTTTGGCATTCTTCTCCGTTGGACGTGAAGTTTTTTTTCTTATGTCAGGAATCACACTGTAGTGTACTTTATCTTGCATAGAACAATCGAGCATCTCCAAACATAGGTGGATATTATTAGTTTTGAATTCTGTTTTCTCTTTTATGTTTCAGTTTCTTATAAACTTGTGAGCAGTGCAAATGCGTAGGCAAAAAGATTCTTTAGAGAGGTTGTGCATCCGGGGCATAATTTGGCGTTGAATAATTTTGAAAGAATGTTCTTGTGTACCATGGTGTAGTTGTAACTAGGTTAACGTTGGAATAAATAGAAATACAAAAATAAAATAAAATTGTTGTATTATGTGAACGTCAATACTCTCCCGTTATTCGCTTAAAAATATCTACAGTAGTCTGGCAATACTGAAAGGCGAATGACTTGACTTCACTCTCACTCGTTTGAAACTACGTCGTTATTCCTTCTGTTTATTGGTTATTTATATAAACGACACTATAAGGTTGACAAAGCGTTTATTTCTCATTTCCTCGAGGCTGTCTGAGGCTTGGGGCAATCAAAGGCTTCGAACCGATGGATTAAACTTCGAGGATCTTGGAAACACATTTTACGACCGGTTTCACATCACGTTGTCAGCGGCCGGCAACGTGTTCTATTGGCTGAGTGATGCTCATGTGAGATTGGTCCATTCAGTTGGTAACGATGGTATCTCATCAGTGAGCCAGTCCCCAACCGCTTGATAAATGTGATAAATGTGGTCACATAATTAAGAAAGGGTTCTTCAGGGAAACCTTTCATGCGCAGACGAATTTGCAGGCCGGCTTTTAGATAGCTGTTATAAAACGACTTGAAAATTTAGTGTACCAAAACATTAATTTACGTACTATAGGATTTAATGGGAGTTCGGTTGGTTCGGATTAGTGAGTGTCGAGCGTATACGTATGCATATAGGTACTTATATTAAACATTCCTTTGGAATAATTTTGGAAAGGGAACCTTCAAATAAACTACGAGGTACCGCGTTTTAATCGTATTTTATTGACATTCCTGTGGAAGGTGAACCTTCTTTGAAAGGTTTATGTCTAGGGTGAGTTAAGGTAGGTATCGTCATAACCTTAGAAGTGTATCGTCATAACACTGACATCACATCTAGGGTTGCCAGATGCTCTTGGTCCATACTAGTATATCCTGGCCAGAACCGATAAAAAATATAGTATTCCCTTGAAAATAATAGTGTCCAGCAATAATGAATATTCTTAACTTTCAAGCTAAGTTCCCCCTTCAACGCCAAGATTTTTAGAATTCAAGAGTTGATTAAAATAGTTTCATGGGCACAATAATAATTACCTGTTACCTAGTTATTATTGCCTAATTACCTAGTTATTGTTTGTTACTGACGATGGTTTGATCACCAAAACCGGTAAAACAGTGTATTTTTCGTGTTTTCGAGTATTAGCGGAAATAGACAACATTTAAATACCTCCGTTTTTATTCTTTAATAATTACCTACATGAAAAAAAATCTGTTTCAAAATACAATGAATAGGAAATCCAAATGAAGTAACTTACCTATTACATACTTTAAACTCAAGAATGAATACAGAAAAATATAAATCAATGTCTCAAAGACTAAACGACGTCACGTGTATCAAGGAACTTGAAAAGAAAAAGTCACATGTTTCCTTTCTCCAAGACTGGGTTAGCTAATTATAGCCCTATATGTATAATGTAGTATGTATAAATGCAACACGTACAACAAACACTCGTAATCAAGACACTGCGCACAGCAACTACCTAAATTCTAGCATGTAGTTAGAGGTTCTACTCTTGTGATAGTTCTTACTGGTGTCCCTATAATTCCAGTTTTAGGCTCGCTATTTGTTACCTACACCAGTGAATTTTCTAAATTAATTAATTGAGTGTGATCAGTCAAGTTCCTCTCATTCAGTATAGTAGGTAATATAGTTTTAGGCTACTTTTGGTTTATTATTCTGTGAATAATACACCTATGTAATCGCTCAGCAAAAAATTTTTATAACACCCCCTCAAAATTTTTTCTTTTCCGTTTCAAGGTGCGTAGATTCCAAAAATGCAATGTCCGTCCGCCGTATCACGTGTACCGGCTTCATTTTCGGTCTGAAAAAATTCGTTCTTTCGCACACATGCTCCATTTGGGCCCTAGTTGTGTCCCGAAACTTTGCAGCCCGATCGGAATATACCCAGGTGTGTTATGATTGAAAATGTGGATAAAAATAGGTACTTTTTGTGTTTTAGTAACATGCTAGTAACATGACCTGTTGAGGTACTTTTTCCATGTTTTTGGGGACGAGAAGGCCGAACATGAAGTCGATTTTGGCCAAAGAGTGGAAAATTGAGGTTCTTCCAAAGGTTCAGCTGCCAAGATTGATTTTTTATGAGGCAAAAACCTGGAAAATCGTCTGAAATCACCATCACCATCACCATCATTTGTATAATAACACTAGAAAAAGTGTCGACACGTGGACCAAGACGATTAAATGACACTACCAATGATCAAAGATAATTTGATAAAAAATAAATAAAAGGAGCGTACCTACCTAATTTGTGTTTTGGGGGCCAAAATTGGTGGAAACCATCAGAAATAGCTATTTCAATTATTTCGCAAGAAAGAAACAATAAAAAATGAACAGCCAACATTTCTGTAGGTATGTCCAATAGAATAATAAACCCATGTGACAAGGACTTTGCAGCGTTTTTAATGTACCTACTACCTATGTAGTATTTTGAATGAGAATGTAGTGGGATACTGTCATCTGGCAACAGTGCCTGGCATCATACAGCTGGCCCGCCCCTCGCTCCGTCCATGACCCTGTGTAAATATTATTATTGCGATGATGGATGATAACGTCCGAATACCACCAGTACGGTGGTAGCATTCATGATGGTGGTTTCCTACGTTTTGAGCTATGTTTGTTGGTGTTTGTCTGAGGCTAGTGCTAAGGCCCTCTCATGCATTATTCAGTTCCGTCTATTCGATCCCGACGGCGAGCCGCAAAAAGCAGTTTCGGGAAACTCCCCAAACTGGATACTGGAAGAACATCCACGCATGTGGGAACCCGGGACCAGACTCGCGTCCTTGACCAACTTGCAGGATATCAGGTCAGCCGGCTCCTCCTCCAACGCCCTCGGCGATTCGATACTGACACCCTCCCCGATCTTCACCAACCAAACCTGAAAATGACGTCATTCCCTTCATCAGCCCTTTAACTGCTGTTGTACAATTAATCCTTTACATCTTCTTATCTTCACCGTGAGAGAGTCCTTACGTAAGATTCCCACACTCCCGTAATTTTTTCAGCGCCTTAACCTCGCTCAACCACAAACAACGGAGAGGCGCCTGAACTCTGGAAACCGGCTGTTACAGTTCTCATGAAGGA
This sequence comes from Leptopterna dolabrata, assembly GCA_954871275.1. Taxonomy (NCBI): domain Eukaryota; kingdom Metazoa; phylum Arthropoda; class Insecta; order Hemiptera; family Miridae; genus Leptopterna; species Leptopterna dolabrata. The sequence continues at coordinate 18,402,114 of OX940980.1, read as the reverse complement.
TTAACCAACTTTGGGCGCGAGACAATTAGCTGTTCATTGAAGAGCGCGCAGTACCAGAGTTTCGAAACTTGACGTATCCAGGAGCGTATTGCCATTGTTTGCAGTGAACAGAGTACGGCACGCAACCGATCCGACGAGTTCTTCTACCAAATCCAATTACGCGTTTGAAAATGTTGGTTAACATTGTTTTGTAACTTCTACCACTATTGTCGGTCTACTCGAAGAAAGATTGTTGGTATTTATCACGATTTTACCAAATTTGTTTATAGAGGGTGTATGTAAAACTATACTACACACATAAATTATAATGAACATATACAACAACAACTATAACATTCAAACAGAATTCTATAATTTCAGAATCTTCCTTTTTTTTAAATAAGACAATTTTATTGTTAAATAAATAACACCGCAGTTGGGTTAAAATTGAATATAGTATGCTACGAACCTATTTAGCGTGAAACTTGTGCGTAGAAGTACAATTACTGCGCGTTGGGGTGCAATAATTATTTAGGAAGTCACACTCTTCACCCTACGTTTTATTAAGCTCTGGCGGAAACTGTAGTTATCTACTATCATAATTATAGATGACATATATTATGATTTGAAGTACTTACTCGCAGTTTAAACGTTTAATCGTAATGTAAGAAGTCTTTGAGCAGTCAACCTCATTTCTTTTAGGAATAGTGAAAAATAGGAAATATTGTTGTTATTCATTGTGGTTGTTTGGAGTTGGTACTTTCTGTCTATGTTGCGATCCATCATTTCTACACTTGACTGGTGAGAATTTAATACTCAACTTTCATATTTTTCCCTCATCCAAGTTCGTTTTTATTGCATGAAATGAATATGCAAGCGGCAATATTGTACCCATGTAAATATTGACAGGTGGATCTCGGCGAATCAAGGATATCCATTGGGGTCAGCCACTCTACCGGAAACTGGAAACGCTTGAACTGCTCTTGTCATAAATATTTTATCGTTGTCAATACACAAAATAGGCGATTTTATTGAACTTCGTAGGAAATCGGAGTTGTATATATACGTTTCCAGTACTGTTCTTAATATAGGTAACTGTTCTAAATAACTATCGTTGTAACAACACGTATCGAGGACTGGTAGACACCGTATACAGCTCATAAACATGCATTTGTTTTCTCCTAAGGGGAGCGAAGTAGAAAAAAATCTACATTCATGATTGCATGCTTACCTAGTGATTTTCGATGCTCTTCCTTGAACGTGATAATATAAATGTGTATAATATATGTATATCAGTTTTGTCATATCAATTAGCGAATTTTCATAGAGATTGAAGCTATTGCAATGGGTCCAAAATTTTCAGAACAAAAACTTTTGATTTATTTATAGGCAAGTCCGTTTCACAGCATCCTGAATTCATCCCTAAATTTTAACAAATATTTATATGTATGTAATGTGTGTGTCACTCCTGACGATTCCTGACCTTGGGTACTTGATAAAAATTCCAAATTTCGTATTGCCAAACAAAATGAGCGGTTTTCAAAAATTCTAAGGGAGTCAGATTTAGTTCTTAGGGGGTCAAAAATCGGTAAAAACTGCTAAAATTGCGTAGAATTGATATAAAATTACTGGAAGTGGTACGGATGGGTGAGTAAAGACAGGAAAATACCATCTCACTTGTTTTTCATACAGAATAGGGGTCAAATTTGGATTTTTTGGGTCAAAAATTGGTATTAAGGGCTAAAATCAATAAATTCACCTGTCGTAGTGTGGAATGGTGATTCACGATAATTATCTTATATTAAATTAATTATATTAAAAAAATTACCATATAATTATACGAAAAGTGGTATGGTTTCTCGCTACATCATCTTTTTACACAGTAGCACGAATATTTATTTGAAAATTCGCTCTTATAGCCATGCTGCATGACTGGAACGTTCTCTTTTTTTAAAATCAATTTTGTTTTGACCTGAAATCAGGTAACAAGTTCAAGAATTACCATAGAGGACAAGATCACACAAACAACAAATGAGAGAAAAAACAAACAAGAATGAGGAACGGACCTCCATTTTGTTATTCATTCAAATTTTAGGTCTAACAGAGAGCTTCTCAAAAAGGTGCTATATGATGGGCCGGAAATGAATGGAAGTGGGTGAAAAATTGGAAGGAAAAAACGTGCGAGGTCATGTGGTAAGTATATGTAAGTATTGCCTTCTCGCTCCTGCAAATGAGAACCGAGGGAGAGGGCGATACATACCATATGACGTCGCGCGTTTTGGTTTATTATTCTGTGAATAATACACCTATGTAATCGCTCAGCAAAAAATTTTTATAACACCCCCTCAAACTTTTTTCTTTTCCGTTTCAAGGTGCGTAGATTCCAAAAATGCAATGTCCGTCCGCCGTACGCCGTCCGCCGTCCGCCGTATCACGTGTACAGGCTTCATTTTCGGTCTAAAAAATTCGTTCTTTCGCACACATGCTCCATTTGGGCCCTAGTTGTGTCCCGAAACTTTTCAGCCAGATCGGAATATACCCAGGGGTGTTATGAGTGAAAATGTATGTAAAAATAGGTACTTTTGCGTTTTAGCAACATGTTGGTACCTAACATGAGCTTTTGAAGTATCGGTTTCCATGTTTTTGGGGACGAGAAGATCGAATATGAAGTCGATTTTGGCCAAGGAGTGGAAAATTGAGGTTGTACCAGATGTTCAGCTCCCAAAATTGATTTTTTATGAGTCAAATACCTGCGAAATCACCATCAATTTGTAGAATAACACTAGAAAAAGTGTCGTAAATTAAAAAAAAGGAGCGTCATTGGTGGAAACCATCAGAAATAGCTATTTCAATTATTTTACATGAAAGCAACAATAAATGAACAGCCAGCATTTCTGTAGGTATGTCCATAGAATAATAAACCCATGTGACAAGGACTTTGCACCGTTTTTATTTTAGCTTATTCCCGCCGAACTACTCGGATTTTCGAGCTGAAAATTGGGATGCAGGGTTTTTGAAGGTTCTGAATTAGATACTGAGGTCAAAAGCAGCAAATTCCGACCCGCGTACAATGCATATATCCATCATTTGTATGCATATCGGCTTCCGCTCCGTTTTGAATGTGTATCCAAAGTTACCTATCCAAAATTATAGTAGGCTTATTTTCACGAACAACAAATTGATACGTTCTTGAAGTTAAAACTCAGGTTTTTGCCCTCCGCACGAATAGTATGTTTAAATTCAAGTAAAAAAAAAAAGATGACCGCTTCATAGGCTTGGCTTGCTCATTTGAATTGTCAATACCCTTTCCATTGTCAAACTGAATTTATTCAAAGCCGTCAACAGAACTTACGATAATTTGAGTCATCTCGATGGATCCATCATATTATACGACATTGTCGTGTAAAAGTTTTGATCTTCCAGTTTCATTGTTTGAATATCCGCTCTCAGGAAATATTTCAGGCTTGGCCCCCGCACACGCCTTATATGTTTTCGATTCCCTATTCCAAGAAGTACCCGCTTCAAACACACTACCTTGATCTTGAAAATCGGAGTGCCACAAGATGCCATTTGTTACTTGAATACAAAGAAATAATATTTAAAAAACCTAACGACCAAGGGAAACATCGAAATGGGACACATTAAAAACTAATCGTAAACAGCGGGACGTCAACAACTAAAGGTCGTGAAACAGCGCTTTTAGGGTTTCCCCGTTTCTGATGTGGAAAACACTCATAACTTCGGATATGAAAGCTAAAACCTTTAGTTTTCCACCGAATTGCTAAGCTTTTCGCCTTAATGTAAGGCGAAACTCTTAGCAATGAAGTGGAATTCTCTGGAAAACTAAAGGTGTTATTGTTCATATCCGAAGAAAAATATTGTCAAGGTTATCCATTCAGGCTAGGGATGGCAATTGGTTTTCGGTTTATTCAACATCGATTTTAGACTTCGGATTTTCTTCCGATTTTGCAAAAAACCGGATTTCAGCATGCGATGTCTCCATTCTCTTCATACATGCCGTAAGAAACGAGACTTAATCGATGGATGATAATAATAATTATATTAGGATACTAACAACATGTGTCTTGAAATATGCGAGGACTCAACTTATTTTCTTCTTCTATGCCATGCGCGCATAAAATTTTCTTCTTCCATCCTTCAAGGAGCACCAAAGGGCGGAAGGAGTCTACGAATGACGAAAAAAATAAGAGAGGAGTGTTGTTTTTAGCTTCTGTTTTTCCCTCTTCGACTTTTTTTTATAATGGATTGTTAATTCGATTTCAAAACGTTCAATTTTAATTCTAATTGTACCTATCAAGATTTTTATTGGGAATTGAGAATACTCTCCTTTTTCTAATTCTAAAACAATCCGTTTTACAGCATATTTTGTGGAGATTTTACGGTTCTGACTGAAAATAATATATTCGTTTAAAACTAAAACCTTCAAAAATCTATCGTTCAAAATATTTTTAGGAACCTATCAATCGGTACACTTGGTGTTTCCATAGATGGTAAAATTGATTTTGAGTCGAGGTTTGCCTGATCTGAGTTGCTGATTTTCCAACCGTGCCAGCACCTGCTAGGGACAGGGTGGAGAACGCCAATCCCAGATATCAACAAATCTTGGACATTTTTCAACAGTTAGGTACAGGTTTTTAACCTATTGTATTTCTACCTGTATTACTAACTTTTACCATTGCACTTTTCGATTTTTTAAAATAAGTGCAACTTAGATAGGTACTTTTTAGACGAGCCTTAGAAATTGTTATTAGTTAAAAGTTAGTAATACAGGTAGAAATACAATAGGTGAAAAACCTGTACCTGTTGAAAAATGTCAAAGATTTATTGATATCTGGGATTGGAGTTCTCCACCCTGTCCGTAGTAGGTGCTGGCACGGTTGATCCCGCCGTCGATAGCCGGTGGAAAAGGGCTTGTATCGTCTGGGGATTCGGAACTGCACGATCCGGAAATCTTTCTGCGTGGGCACCGAATAAAAACACGATATTGGCATAATCTTGCATTGTGTAATGCGGAGGCATGTTGAGAGTTGAAAGAGAAGAAAGGTAATGAGTGTGAAAATATTCGATAAACAACATTCCGAGATAGCTCAGGAACAGGAATCGTCTTGCAAACCTTTTTAACGCAGATCCCAAACATGTCTCAAGGGGGGGGGGGGGGGGGGGGCTTAGGGTCAACGGGTCAATCTCAACCTTCGGAAAGTCAGTTTTGAGACGGTCCGTGGAGGATGGAGCGTGTCACCATTGCATTCAGCGTGAAAAATTACGAGGTCACGATAATAAACCCTTCCTGACTTGATCTGATGGTGTTGAACCCCAAAAAACAGGGTTTTCAACGAAAAATCCCGTTTTTTTGCATTCAAACGTCGTTTTTTCCTCTAATTTGCAGAGTAAAATCAAAATTGATTATACCGTTGGAAAGCTGAGATTTTGGGCAAGTTTTTCCTGTAACGCGTACGGTTTTTTACCATTTTGTTTTAATACGTAACGCAAAACAGTACGGTTTTTTACCATTTTGTTTTAATACGTAACGCAAAACAGTAATTTTTAAAAAGTGAGAAATTCTCGTGTTTAGTCCATTTTTTCGCAACTTGACCTACTGTAAAAAAAAAAAATCCAAATACCTCAGGGAGATGGGAAATTTAACGGTCTTTCCAACGGTGTCCTCAATTTTTTGTTTACTCCAAAAATTAAGGGAGTTATGGCCGTTCTACTGAGACGAGGTCGAAAACACGAAAAAAATCTTAATAGTGAAAAAACTCGAAAAATAGAGGGGTTTTCGAAAAGTTTTCAAGAGGAACTTTTTGTTGCAAATTAGCTGCAGAATCGAACCCTAGAAGGTTAACAGTCTTAAGTGTGAACACCCTGTATACGTAGTTAGGTGTATTATGCTTTTTAATATCAGGAGAAATCGAAGAAATCCGTGTACCCTTTGTATGACTTAATCTACACCTGCCGCTGCGTGAGCGGGAATTCCCTAGCCGCCGATATATAACGAGTCAATCTCAAGTCTGATAAAGAGCAGACGCGGTCCTTGAACGCCATAAAATGGATGAGGACGGTGAGGAATGGATCGCCTCTTCGGGATGGATCGCCTCTTCGGGATGGATCGCCTCTTCGGGATGAGGGGATTCCGGGATCCTCCCCAACGAAGTCTTCTAAAAGGGGTCGATGTCGAGGCGTGAGCTACGCAACAAAAAAATCCCGTCTCGGTCGTTCGGGAAACGCTCATCCGAAGAGGACCCCCGGGGACAAACGTCCTTGGCCGACTTTCGTCCTATAAAGGGGTCGCATTCTCCTTTTGCATCCTCTCTATCCGTGCAAGAGTCGAAAAAAATTTATGTCCTCCAAAATGAAAATTTTCGGTTGATTTTTACGTTTCGGACATCAAGGAACATAATATTTGGTTCCTTGTCTGTCTGTCTGTGGTCAATGAGGAGTACCCATGACGTCTGTTTATAATTTTAAATGAAAGTATGTTCCAATAGGAATTTTGAGACCAACCGCACTCTCCTAAGACGAATAGTTCTTTTTCTGTGAGCTTCCAATATTCGGCATCGAGTGACGTCATAGTGGAGTGACGTCAAGGGGTCCTGCCCAGGTGGGAGGGGTGCAATGACGTCACTCGTTGCCGAAACTTGAAAGGATCCTAGAAAAAGAACTATTCATCGTAAGAGAGTGCGGTTGGTTTCAAAATTCTTATAATGAAACCTACTTTCATTTGAAAATGGGAAAGTAACATATAAACAGAAGTCATTGGTATCCTCATTCCTTATCCCTGGCAAAACTATACGAAGTAACGGTTATAATGAGTTGAAATTCGGATGGTAGATGCGGGTATGGCCACATATGGTCCCACATCAAATTCATTACAAAAGTACTGCAAGTTTCGTCTGCGCACGCGCAAACGTGAAATCCTTGTAAAGCTCATAACTACCCTAGAAATCGTCGAAAAGAGCTGAAAGTTGGATGTTAGATGCAGAATGGCACCCTGATGGTTCCGCATTGCATCAAATTCGGACTGCAACATTCGGATGCCCACGCGTCACCACGAAATGGTTGCCAATTCATTGTAATGCCCATAACTACCCAAAAAATTGTCGTGGTGCGTTGAAATTTGGAGGGCAGGCGCGAGATGGAACTCGGATGGTCCCTTGTCGAATTCATTGCAAAAGTACTGTAACTTCCGTCCGCGCAGGCGCCAACGTGAAATCCTTCAAGGGCCCACAGCTACCCTAGAAATCGTCGTGAAGCGATGTGGCTGGGAGGGTGGGGGGGGGGGACAGATAATCCCATATTAAAGTCATTGATAAAGTACAGTAACTTTCGTCTGCGCATGCGCAAACGTGAAATCCTAGTACAGCCCGTAGCTACCGTTGAAATTGTCGTAGAAATTATCAATTTTTGATAGAATTGTGGAAAATATCGAGTTTTGGTTATCTCTATGGCATAGAGCTACCATTGGTCCGACGAAAATTAAATTCATAGGGGGCAGTCTAAGGGCCGACACGCACAATCCCTGGAAATTTCACAAAAATTGTTCTAGTAGTTATGGAGTTTTGCCTATGACAACAACATCCGACACCTGAATCCCACCTACCCTCCAAATCTCAGGGCATTGCTCTTCCTCCTCTTCCACATAATAATCACAACTAGTTTGTACCTACCTACGTGATGTAGGTTAACTTGGCAGCTGGGAAAGGCTGCGATTTTCTGTGAAAACATTGTTAACAGACAAATTATATTATTTGAAGAAATCCTACCCAATATTGAATAAGTAACAAAATATAATTGGAGGGTTTTTCGAAATTGAACAGAAAAAACACGTTACAACTGCGGCGTCGCCTTGCTTCACACACCTACCAGCCCACTTCCTGCCCACAATCATCGCTGTTCTTGTATCCCACGTGCCTTCTTGAGGCGCAGTTACACATATTAAATCATTTCTATTTCCCATTTTACGTAAGTTCATGCTGTGAGTGCTACAATGACGTCGTTATCCCGGAACGAATGTGGAATACTTATAGCCAGCCGTTTTTAGGCTTAGCCCCTCGGAAGTGGCTGCGGCCTCTTGTTTTCATTTTGAAAGTATTGAGACAATTTTCATTATTTTGAGGGGGAAAAAAAGTTATTTCCCCATTTTCAACCACGCTGAACACGAATCCATCGAAAAAGTTCCGGTGTGGCGATTGCCACACAATACTTCCATACGTTCTTCATAAGTCATAACAGTATGGATACAAGTTTGGCGGATGACATATGTAAGACAAGACTGGACGCCCATTTCGGCCTGACTGACCATTGCGGCCCGACTGGCCGTTCATGTTGGCCTGACAGGCCGATCATGAGAATATACTATACTGAGCATGGAAATATAATATAATTGCATAGAAACCTCACTTTCTATGCAAGTGAGCCAAATCGAAAGCAACCTCACATTCTATGCAAGTGAGCCAAATCGAATGCAACCTCACTTTCTATACAATGAGCCAAATCGAGTGCGATCCAGCTCAGTATAGGCTTAAGGAACATTTTGGCACCAACCGCACCGATTTTGGTCCCTTTTTACGGCAGTTATCGTTGAAAATCGACAAATTAGAAAATCCGTCATAACCTCCTTATTTTTCCACCTAAAAAGCTCGCTCTCACCTCAAATTGAAGAGGTTAGCGAGCTGAATAAAACCCAAAAAGAAATGGGGGTAAAAATAGGTTTTTTTGTGTCTTTCGATAACATGAGATTTTGAGGTATCGTTTTCCATGTTTTTAGGACGAGGAGACCGAATATGAAACGATTTCGACCAAAGAGTGGAAAACTGAGGTTCTAACGAAGTTTCAGTCGTAAATTTCCGTTAACATTTGGTCTAAAATCATCATTCTTCCGCACACAGTTTGGTTCACCATTTGGGGCATTTTTAATAATATGGCTTATACGCAGGTACCTTTTTTCAACTACAAAAAAGAGCTAAAATGTTTTGATGGCCTCTAATAATAAATCATCAGAATTACAAAGTTTTTTGATGATCTATAATTTTTTATTGTTATAGGTATTCCAACATCGATGTTAGAGGCCGATGTTATAGATGTCGAAAAGCATCGATGGTGGAGGTAACGATGTTTTAGACTATCGATGTTCTTGCCTCGATGTTCCATCCCGAGAGTGGGGTCAAACATTTTGTTTTTCTCGAAACGGCTTCAAAGAAGTTGACCGGCCCCTGGGTATGTTACAGTATCCATCTTCAATAAATTAATTTCCAACTCGGCTGATGACTATTACGATTTGATGCGATTCATGTTCATGTTACAGTCAAAATTTTGAATTACTGACGAAAGTTGATAAGTAATCAGACATAGAGGTACGTTCATGGAATCAGTTTGTTACTCTACTATTATGGAAAGTAGAAAATACTATGTCATGAGTTCATAGGTTTGTACATACAACATTGACTTAGCTTTTTATCGCATTTTTCTAATATTCAGAATGATGATATTGGTGCATTTGTGTATTACTCCTTAAACAGAATGTAACTTGAAACGTGCTGGAAAATATTTAATTATGAAATGTTCTGAATAATGGGAAACAATTATTCTGATGGAATATCGTAGCTAATCTGAATAAAGTTTGAAATAACCAGAGACCCCTGTAAGTTTTTCTGAATAATAATTATAATTTTTTCTGAATGAAGTTTGAGATAATCAGAAACCCGTAAGGAGTAAGTAATTTTCATTACCATAACGAAATTGTAATAGATCAACAATTCTGATATACCCAGTGATTATAAACGCTGCAGGTACAGTTGAAAGGATTTTCATTTCATAATAAAGTCTTTTGTTCGTCTCTTTGTGAACTCTATTCGAAAAAGTGTGGCGTCGCTTGTTCCCCTGCCCGGTTGTCTTTGTCAAACAGATAATGGTCCGGTATGGGGTGGGCGTCACGAAAAGAAGTTTTTTGTATTGTGAAGGTTAAATCTGTCTCTTCGGGGGTTGGGAAAAATATTCGTCGATCGATACGAGTTTCATGAGAGGTGAGCAGTGAAGTAAGGTGACAATATCATCTCGACATCTTCCGCTTTAACCTTTCCTGGGCAGAGGATTATAATAATGTGAATGTCACTGTGCAAGAAGACGAATTGGTTTTGATGCTTGACAATGTGTAACCGTCATGTTCATCATACCTACAACATGCAACTAGTACCACATACCTACCAATAATCTCGAAGCATGATTTCTAATCTAATCCTAATTTCTTGTTACAGGTAAGTAAGTACTGAGGTCTTTGGCGCGTGTGTCCTTACAGCGAAGGATGTAAGCTTTATTTTTATATTATTCATGTAAGCTTTATTACTACTAATATTCTATTAGTAGCTATAGAACCATTTTATTCATTCCTGGAACATTGTATGGAGGTAGGTTTACAAATCTACATTGAACCATATTATAGATTTTACTAGTATTCAAAATTCCAATAACCCTTGAGTGTTATGTACGGGATTATCATTTTTGATTCACTTACAAAAACTTATAGTTATTGCTGGATTTTTAGTTGAATGTTAGTTGGAGATATTGTTATGGCGTAAGTTGCAGTTGATCGAAGTTGGTGTTGGTACCAGTCAAGTGATGTGTATTGCGAGAATGCCTCGATATTTACTGGTTCGGAATTAATAAATTGATTCATTTTAGCGAGTTGTCGAAAAATACGCTGTTGCAATGGATCACGCCGAGCTTCTAGGACCCACTAGATCCCCAAATGAGATGTACAAACCAAATGTCATTAATTTTGGTTAATGTAATGTGCCAAGTACGGCGGACGGACGGAAATTTGGTGTTCCATTTTCGGATTCTACGTACCTTGAAACGCGAACTGTAAAATTTCGAGGTGGATTAAAAAGTGTTTTCTCATGCTCGATTCCATAATCGAAAATTGCAATAGTCTACAAGGCAGTAATAGTCTAAATTAATCGCCAAAAATATAATTGCCAAATTTGCTTTATAATGGTAAGTCGAGACAGAACGACTGTTTCAATATTTATATCAATATTTTTCTTCAAAACATTTGGTCAGGTTCGAGTTCTGGAGGTTAAACAACGCCAAAAACCGCTGTTAACGACTACGAAAATTCCACCGTTAGCTGGATTTTGTCTGTGTGTGTATCACATCGCGCGCATCATTTCGAACTGCTATTGTTAAAATATAAAGGACCGAAGTGAGTGGGGGAAATGTTTAAGCTTTGGCGGAAGGAATTTTTTCCATCATCTCTTTCGAGCGCTCGAAAAGTTAAATCCGGTTCTTTCAAGGCGATTCTCTCCATGTCGGAGAGACGAGACGATCGATTCACCGCATAAAAGTGAAGCTGGTGGATGATGGGCCCTTCTGTATTGCAGATTGTGTTTATCCTTTAACATCAAGCCCTAGAGGGAAGCTGGATGTTTTCTAACATCTAAAGTTAGATGCGTCGTCGTCTTCATAACGAACCGATTCAATTTTATCGCCCTTAGCATTTTCGCTTTCATCTTCGAGAAAACTAAAAAAAGCGATAATGCGCTATGCAAGCGCAGCAATTGGAAACATAATCTATCCGCTAGGGCGGTGAAGCTATTAATATAAAATGTCCCTTTCTTGGAAAAACTTGAAGACAGATAATAAAACGATTTATATATCATCAATTTTATTAGGGAATGGCGCCACAAAATACGTGAAACAGATAATTTTGGGTACGACTTCAAATTTCGAGGGTGTGCTTGTTAGATCACCAGATTCGCTGAGTACGTTTTTGTTCACTGCGAAGGAAACAGACCGCAAAAGGAAGCACAATTAACCGATTTTGGGTCTTACGATTTAAAATACGAAGAGTGAACCCTATAATATACCTACCTAAAAAAAGTTTGCCACATGGCCACCTAGTGAACTGTGTGTATATTATTTGATCGCAATGATAGCTCATCACTGCTAATTTACTAACTGCATAGCTGGGTACTGATTGATGTTCTAAAAATATAATCACAAAATCGAATCAGAGTTTATATGAATGACCATGATTCTACAATAGCGCATGCGTAGACAATCACAAAATTCAAAGGCGACAGAACTTGACGACAAAACTCTGAACGCTCTCAAGTTTTCACGACTGTCGCGACTAAAAATGGTGGCACATCATTGGCCGTCTACTCTGAAGGTTTAGAATCGTTTGTCGTCACTATCAAGGTTTTTTTTTTTTTTTTACATTTCGTCCGTGTTGGGTCCTAACAAGGATGCGCGGGCACATGGACAGTTCTGAAACACAAAAAACGTGTGAGAACGTTTGGTTTTAGAGAACGCACATTTTCTTCTTCCCAAAAGTGATCACAGTGCTTCCGCTACGTTGGTAGATTTGGAAGCAATACACAGCAGGTGCATCCATCGATAGCTGGAGATATATGAATGGTAGGTATAAGATTGCAGGTTCAGTAATCTTTGGCAGGCTCTTTTGAAGTTGGGGAGTAGGTGTGGTTTATACTGTGCTTTCATTTTTATTAAAAAAAAAAAGAAGAAAAAAAAAGAATTGAATTGATTCTTTTTCTATTTCATTGAAAGACTTTTTAGTATATTGATAGTGGGTTTATTAGGTAGGTAGGTACCTATGTTTAGAATTTATATAAAACCTGTGAATGGATATTTTTCTCAGTTGCTCATATTATGGGCATGGTGATTTGTGGTATTATATCCATAAAATGCTAGGTATCCCTCCTTGTAGACTTCAGTTTCCTGGCAGCCACCGGAAACCCGGTTGGTGCCGGACTTCCGACGTAAGATCGCGCCGGACAAAAAAGTTCCCAATTCGAGTAGGCAGTATAGCTTCCTCACTTGAATCACATAAACGTATAGGAATAGTTGGGTAGGTTCGTTTTGATACGGAACCATCTGTGATCCAACCCGCGTGCACCCTCAAAATTTCAGCTCTCTGCGACTATTTTTCGCGTAGTTAGAAGCGTTGCAACAAAACGGTCAGCATTTCATGTTCGCGCATGCGCAGACGAAAGTTACTGTACGATTCCTGAAACTCATATGGAACTATCAAAGTATTATTCCTTATCGACCCACACATTCAACGATATATAAGTCGACATTTATAGTCAACTTATATATTTCATACATATAGTCGACATTTCAACGATACATATAAGGTAGTTACGGGAGTTTAAAGTATTTCACGTTTGCGCATGCGCAGACGAAACGATTTCCATGATTTTGAAACGGGACCATTTGCGATCCAACCTGCTTGCACCCTCAAAATTTCAGCTCTGCAACTATTTTTCGTGTAGTTAGAAGCGTTACAAGGTAATGGTCAACATTTCATGTTCGCGTATGCGCAGACGAAAGTTACCGTACGATTCTGATGAAATCCATAACTATCAAAGTGTTATTTCTGATCGACCCTCCAAATTTGAACTCATTTCAACGATGTTGAAGGTAGTTATGGGCGTTTCAAGTACTTATTTCACGTTTTCGCATGCATAGACGAAAGTTACAGTACTTTTTCAATGGTTTTTTGTACGGAACCATCTGTGACCCAACCCGTCACAGATGCCCTGCTTGATGTCTGAAACACAAAATGGTAGTGGAAATTTAAATTTTGGAGGACATAAATTTTTTTTATTCAATCGCAAATCCAAGGCTTCCATACCCTAGGTAGTGAGGAAGCAAAAGTCAAATCCAGTTGAGCCAAGGCGAAATCCGAAAGAGGCGAAGCAGATCAATACGCCGCATAAAGCTCGACTTTCTAGCGTGCACTTTATCGATCGACGCTCCGCGGGATAATCCCAGTCGCTGGTTCAACGCCTGGCCGGGTCCCCTCCGGTCTTCATCCCGATCGTCCTCTCGTTTTCAACGGCATTTGCCAACTGCCCCTATCATCTCTTTTGCCTACACCCACACGCGTTGGGCATTTAATTCCACGAGAGACGCCGCACATCCAATAATAAGCATTATTTTATTTTTTTAAATTTTTTTAAATTTCCAACAAAATAATAAATACATACAGGTAACAACAAAATTAAGGCGGTTTCTGTTGGTATTGCAGAAATATTTGGAAATATACTTCCTCTGTATGGCGAACAGTGTACAGAGGAAGGAGTTTTCCGCCATGTTAACTAAATTAAATCAGTAGTTACATAGGTATCATCAAATAAGCAAAACAGAAATACAACATAGCAAGACACCACTTGAAAGAGTAACGCACATAAACATAATTCAAAATTATTGCAATAAAAATTAAAAAAAAAGAGAACGAAAAAGAAAAACAAAAGGAAGAAGGGGGAAAAAGTTCTATGTATTAGGTATGGTTTTCAAACATTAACTTTGAAATGAGTGACTTGAAGTTCTTCTGGTTTTTTGCGGTTCTTATCACCAAAGGTAATAAATTGAAATATTTGACGCCAGCAAACAAATAATGGCTCTATGGCACTGAGAATCGACATCGAGGAACTGCAACCATCTCGCGATCCGTAGAACGGGTAGGGATGTCATGCTGTGTAACGTTAAGTTTTGATTCTCTATTGAGCTGAAGCTGATTTGATGTAGAGCTGACGAAGGTTTCAGATTTTCAGTTTTTTTTAAAAACAAAGGTGCTTATGTTCCCGATACAACTTGCCCTCCATTAGTCTGGTACAGTTTTTTGAGTTCTAAAAAGAGGGGAGAATACCTTTTCTGACTCACCACCCTATGCTAGAATACCATATGAGAGTAGCGATTGGACTAACGCGTAACATAAAGTTAGAATTGTGATGTCTGAAAGTATGTTTCCAAGTCTAGTAAAAACATAAATAAGTTTCCTAACTCGACACGTCAACTGTTCGAGGTGTATTCCATTTTAAATGCTGACCATTATTAACTGATATCAAGTGTAGCGTGACGGATCATATTAAATAATAAATTATAATAAACAATCTACCTAAAGCTCGTGATAATTATTTAATTTTTTTGTTTTGATTCATAAAAATTCGCAACCATAAGGACTGTGGGCTAACGTCGCGTCTTCGGAGTGCAATAAGATAAGAATAATAATTGCCCTCTATAGGGCGTTTGTCCTGTGAGTTGTGTTTCGGTTTAGGGTGGTTTTTTTCGAGCGAATTAGTCGGTGGTTCGTGTATGAATCAATGTAATTTTGTATTACAACTGTTAATTATATAGGTTCATGGTGACGGGTTATAATAACTTGTGCCACGCACATTTGAATTGATACTGTGGATAACCCCCACACCCTCCACGAAGTTACCTATAAGATGAGCAAAATACTAGCTAAACGGGATACTTCTTTTGTGCAATGAAGTGTCATGAAGGGCTAGATGCAATGCCTATATAAACTGCATTAAAATCTGCATAAACTTAATATGCTTTCCCAACTCTGTGTATAAATTAGGTGAAAATTATAATGTACATATGATTTTCCATCTCTTAAGAGAAAATCATAATGTACAAATTAACGACTGAGAGTCGATTCTGATTTATGTAACTCAACCTTGGCGTACCTACTCCAAATTCTGGTAACATAATTATCAAAAGTAACCCAGTTTTATTTATTGATGACTTCTCCTAAAAAATAGAATCGACATCAGGATAAGCCTAAAATAAGGGAAACTATGTGAAATGCCACAATTTTTTTCTTCGAATTACCGTTGTAAAAACAACATCAAGGAGTGCCTAGTAGTATGTATCAGCGGAATGCCCATCTGGTCAGCTCTTTCTCATTCAATTATACATGTACGAAATGCTCAATACTCATTGGCGGATTTTGCCAATACAAATTGAGCGAAAAGACAATAAGAAAGTGATTCCTTCATACAGAAGTTATAGTAACAAATTCGCTTGACGGTCATCAAAATCCCTGTGAGGTCCTGTCATCGCATGTGCCAACTTTTTTTTCCTCAAGAAAAATTATACTTCGAGCCCATTTATTATGAATACAGGAACTCAACTATTAGTAGAACTGAAGTAAGTTGTATCTTGATATCGAGCATCAAGGAGCTCACCACGAAATGTGCCCAGTACCTACTTATCTAGTTATCTACGTTGGATTCGTTGAAAATAGTTGAGATGCGTTGGTAGTGCGAGTTTTTGGGTTTATTTTACGATATTTTGTAACTGGGCTTCCTCGTGAATAAAGAAATAAGAAAT
The DNA here is from genome assembly GCA_954871275.1 of Leptopterna dolabrata. NCBI lineage: Eukaryota > Metazoa > Arthropoda > Insecta > Hemiptera > Miridae > Leptopterna > Leptopterna dolabrata. The sequence continues at coordinate 18,385,971 of OX940980.1, read as the reverse complement.
ACTTTGTTGGAAAAATTAAGACTGTAAGAAGCTGGACTGGAAGAGGCTGTGTGAAGATTGTTTTCGACAGTATCTAGGTAGGAAATACTACAATAATTCCAAATCAAATAAAGTAGAATATTCCAAATCAGATTCAATCACATTAAACTGGAAATGGTGTCGTTCGATTCAGAGTGTGAAACAATTGAAGACCTCTTGGGGATGGAAAGAAACTTGAATTTAGTTTTCCAGCCTATTTACATATTATTTTGAATTTTGACGTTATTTCTTTAATATTTCGATAATGCTCATTCCAAACAAATGGTTAGTTTTAGAATTATAGGTATACCTACCGGTGAATTATAAGATGTTTTTGCCAGTACCTTGTTAGCTGTCATTCCTTTCAAATTTCAGTACATATTGTAACATCGTACATCGGGTTCGGTGTTTAACACTAATTTTCTATTATAATTCGATTTGTTAAATTTAGCTTTTTTTTCACCTTTAGAAACGACTGTAGACCGACGGATTTTTCGTTTCTTCAACTCGGTGTATTTTTAAGTGACTAGTTAACTATTTAGAAATAGTTTAAACAAAATTAGTTTCTACCAGGTTTTGTTTACGCCGTTCTACGTGGAGAAGGCTCTGGCTGAAATGAGCTATATATCTGTCTCAATGTCTACGATGTGATAGGATCAAAGGGTAGATGGCGAACGATGCGATTTTCGACTTTATTTATTGTTTTTAGAAACCAGAGGAACATCGCCCGAATGAAGTACATAAGTTCGGACGTCGTAAAATTACTTTAAAGAAAAAGAAGGCAACTCGCAGCGTTGCTGCTGAATATAATATTACCCTGAGAGAACGAACTGTATCAGACTCGTGCTCGAGAAACACGTTGGTCCCTAACGACTTAACATCATCGCTTGGAATATTGCGGAACTCAACAAAAATCTAGGTCAACCCTACCTCTTCGGGAAGCAGTAGGTATATATACGGTTTTGTCGGGCTAGACGTATATTTAATATAATGAGGAAATTTATACAGACGGAAGAATAAGATTATTATCAACAACTTAATGACTTTTTTAACTTCGGAGTTGTTTATAACCCTCCTCCCTCTTACCCCGTAACTTCTTAGTAACAACAAGGTGTTTCATGGCACTTAAAAACTAAAAAAGTGTCAAGAAGGCTGTTTGATTCTTTTTTAAATTAGTGAAATATCCTTAGTGATTGTAAAACTGCTATTTCCCTCCTCTGTTTTCAACTTTTCGTATTTTGTGATTCGACTTTTTGACGTTTTTTTGTGAGAAATTTGACGTAATACCTACTGAGTTCGTTCCTTTGATTCATCCGATTAATATTATTCAAATAACATACCAAGATCCCAGAGGGTTCCCTTAGTTTCCACAGAGTGATGAGCGGAGTGAGTGTTGAAAAGTTCAAACAGGAAATTTTCCCCCCTAAATGTGAAGTCATAGATTTCCCCTGAGATCGAAAATGACGGTTTTTGATCACTAATATTCCCTCGAGTTCACAAACGACCGCGAGTTTGTTTACTGGGCCGAAAAAGCAGGGGGTTTTGTTTAAACTTGAGTAATTATGTCCAAGTTTGGTCTGTGCCCACTTTTAGGCTCGGCCTCTCAGAAGTGGCCGAGGCCTCATGTCCCCCCCCCCCCCCCCCCAAACTTTTTTGACTATAATTACTTGGGGGGGGGGGGAGGTGATTTTGTCCATTTTCGACCACACTGAACACAAATCCTTTGGGGGGGGGGGGGGGGGGTTAGGATTCAGCCCCTTCAGGTAGTCCATATTGGCTGAAATTTTGATGGTAGTTCGGGGTTAGGTCCTCATTGGTCCCATATGAACGGCAAATGAGAAAGCCGTTGTTTCGTCATAACCCACAATCCAGTAGTCCGAAAAAACCTTAATCTGGTCCAGTAGTCTCTAGTGTTCCATATATATAATGTTCGGGGTTAGTTCCTAGTTGGTTTCACATGAATTTTCTTGCATTCGGACACTGCGCATGCGCAAACGTGAAAAACGCCGCCGAACCCAAATAACTCACAACTCAATGGTCAAATTGGCTCAGATTTTGATGGTAGCTCAGGGTTGGGTCCTAGTTGGTCCCATATGAATTTTTTCGCATTCGTATCAGTAGTAGCGACTGCGCATGCGCAATCGCGAAAACTGTTGAAACGTCATAACCCGCAATCCATTGGTCCAAACAAACCTTAATCTGGTTCATTAGTCTCTAGTTTTCCATTTATATTACGTAGGTCATTGTTCAAACCTTGTTAATACGAGGTTGATTTGCTTCTTGCGCATGCAGATGATGTCTAATAAGAATTTGTATTTTTAGCACCAATTCGTAAATCTCCAATTTATAAATAAATTCCATCAAGATAGGCGTCCAATCCTCGCTTTCGGATTTCACGGCTGTATTCTAAACAGATGGTCCCTATTTCGTTCCGCACGGGGCAAAGCAAAAGAGCTTCTGAATCATTGATGTTTCGCGTAGGACTTGCTAAGCACGTAAATCCGATGTAGAAATATCCAAGATCCTCCAACGTCAGATCCGTAGTAGCCATCCGAATTCAACGTTCGAGAAACACATCGCCGGCGCCGCCCTGAGTGGTTGCGTGCAGGCGAGGCGCTAGAGGGGGGCGAAAGAAGACTACCGAACTATTCTCGGGAGTTAGCTATAGAGGAAACGGCGATTCTTATGTCGAAGTAGTAGACGCTATCTTCCCACTGTGCCACCAAATTCTATCGCAGGGTGCCCCACCAACACCAAATTCTATCGCAGGGTGCCCCACCAACAATGCACAACTAAATGGGAGAATTTAGTTGTTCATTTTGAAAAATATTTCAAATGATAACGCTCATAATTTTTACCGTAAAATCTGAATTGGGGTCAAAAATCAACCCACTAGAATGTATATAATATTTATACAGACCACCATGGTGACCTGATGTTGATTACAGTACTTCATCAAATCGCACCAGTCCTGCTCCTGTTTTCCCAGATATCTCATCCTTACTGCATATATTTCCTTTATTTACATAATATGGAATTATAAGAGTTTTCGAATGTCGGATGCTTGGTTGTTGGAATGGTAGGTTCATTGTCAAAATGTCACAACTGACCTAGAAGAGCCAACTAGAAAACTGAAAATTCTTGGATTGGCTAAAGGACCGGTACCACATCATTTTCAATACTGAGGATGGTCGACGGTTTTGAGAACTCCGAGCTTTCTTTTCATATTCCACCTGGCATTACTTTCCACTTCAAACTTTCCACAATGAGTTTTTTCCATTAGCCCAGATTCTCAAGATTTTTCTGAGGATTGCCTTATTTTCCATGCAGGCTCCCCATTCCTGTGCCGAGTAACACATTGAGCTCGAACCACTCCTTATAGCCAAATAGTTCCTCGTCCACTGTTCGCTTACTAAAGTGACCCCAGGGAAATCCGCGTAGATGTGGCTTACGTCACCAATATCCCCCCGACACCGTGGAAAATAAATCGAGGAATTATACTTGCTCGATCTGAATTCAAGACGGTTCAGCTGCATTTTTAAGCCGTTTTAAGATCTTTCTACCAGTTCATTGAGCGGGAGACGGAAGTGAAGCGTGAAATGAAAATTGACAAGCTTGGCATTTCATAAAATGTCAAGGGGGAAGCTATTAGATCCGACAGCCTGCTGACCTCTAATTGGTGTCTGGTGACGGCATCTAGCTGCACATCCTATCAAGTTACCCGAGACGCTCACCACTCGTTACCAGAGCATTCTTTTACACTCTTGAGTTATTCACGCACGTAAGATTTACACATACTTAACCTATTGGACTTTTATCGAAATTGTTTGTGTTTTAGCGAATTTTCAAAGAAAATGAAGCTATTGCAATGGGTCCAAAATTTTCAGAACAGGAATTTTTGAAGATTTTTTTATAGGCAAATCCGTTTCAGAGCATCGGGAATTTGTCTCTAGATTTTAACGAAAATTTGTATGTGTTTATAATATATATATAAATATATTTTATATATAATATATTAAATATATATCTATTTAAGTGTCACTCCAGACGATATCTGACTTTGGGTACATGATAAAAATTCCAAATTTCGCCAAAAGGTTTTTATTGCCAAACAAAATGATGAGTTAAAAGATGAGTAATTTTCAAAAATTCTAAGGGGGTCAAATTTGAGTTTTTAGGGGTCAAAAATCGGTAAAAACGGGTAACATCTCGAAGAATTGGTATAAAATCACTGAAAGTGGTATGGAAGACAGAAAAATACCGTTTGTTTTTCTTTGAAAGTAGGGATCAAATTTGGATTTTTGGGGGATTAAATATTGTCATTAAAATCTATATAAACTTACATGACGTTGTGTGGGATGGCAATTCAGGACAGAAAGATATTAAAAATATTTTTCTCTAAAAAGAGTGTGTCATGTTTGACTTTATAAGGGACAAAAATCGGTAAAAATGACATAAGGTTACGAAAAGTCGTATGGCTTTGCGCTCTATCATCTTTTTGCACAGTAGCACTAATATTTCTTTGGAAACTCGCTCTTATAACCATGTTGCATGACTTTTTTCCTTTACTTGGAAGCTCCTCAGTTTCTACGAGTATGGCAATAATTATGAGAACAAGATAATCAATGAAAAACTAAATAAACGCCGAAAATGTCATTTAAAAAACTGGTTTATCAGAGCCTTGGGTCGGAGTTGCCGCGTTTTCAAGGTTTTAATGTTTGCGCATGCTCAGACGAAAATACCAATGGCGCTTTGATATATTCATACGAGACCACAAGGCACCTTTCAGCATTACCCTAGCACATTTCATATGAATCGATTTTAGTTTTAATCGATTTAGTTAAGTTATTAACTTCAACTAAAAATGATGTTATGCGAGAGGCCCAATTGAACCAGTGAGGTAGGTAGGTACTGCACAGTACTTGTTGGTAAAAACTACACACTTCAGTTGTAATGATATTGTATCACGTGATCAAATCATGAATGGATCAAGAACTAGTCTATCAGAGTTCAAGGACGTACCATTGACGTGATGGTAATTTATAGGTATGCGACCAACACCAAGCGAACGGCAGGGGGCGTGTTGACCTGAATATTCCGAATGGGTTGCCATTCAAATGTGACAGCTGTGCATATTATACTCCCTTTCCATTCCCTCGTACAATCTGGCTGCTTCCTTCAGCCAGAAGGCTGATTTATACTTCAAAGAACATTGTACTCGTCTTACATGATGACACGCGCAGGATGGGCCAGTTTCTGGGCCGGAAGGGGGGGGGGGGGGGGGGTTTACGTACAATCTCATCTCGAGCCAAAATGAGAAGCCTGTCAAATAATATCGATAAACAAGAATGACATCATGTGCATGGGTCACAAAAGCGGTTTATATTATTTTTTTTTAACGAAACTAGATTTCATTCTAAGGACTTCGGTACTAACCGCACTGTCCAGCGATAAGTAGTTCTATTTCTATCATTTTTCAAAATTTCAGCAAATCGTGACGTCACATTTTGGGTTGGGGGGGGGGGGGGGTCGAAACTTCGAAAAATCATAGAAAAAGAACTACGCTTACCGGAGGACAGTGCGGTTGATGTAAAAATTATCAGGATAGAATCTACTTTCATTAAAAAAATAATAAAATAAAATAAATAGGTGCTCATACCCCACTTTGCATGTGGTTTCCTAGCCTCCGAGTTTTGTTGTGTTTGCTATTAGGGTCATCTGTTCTGTCACATATTCGTAGGCTGGTTGAATTTTTGATTTTCCTTTTCTGCTATTTAAATGGGGAAGGATCACATTAGCAAGATCGATCCCCCTCCCTCCCACCTCAGCGGAATTACAAGCAAGATCAGTAGGTATTATTTAATCATCACACCAGCTTGAGCCGATATACGTCAAACGTAGTTGAGGACAATGAAGTGAGCAGATGCTGTGATCAGTACATTTATATTCAATCATTCATTCTATAAAAGGCCTTTTCATTGAACTTTCGGTAGTTCATAGGTAGGTACCCATTACTTTCTTTATTTACGTAGTTCTAGTTGGTCGTAGTTGCTCAAACTCTCCGTAATATTTGAGCCGGGAAGAAACCATTTGCAATGCCACCTCTTCCGTTGGATAACTACGGCCAGACGCTATTGAACCGGAATAATAATTTTCGTCGGCCGTCGCTGGATCAAGAATCACCCCCGAATCCTCATGCTCACGATTGTCATGATATTCGGGCGAAACTGATTTACGGTCGCTTGTCACGAATTATAACGAGCCCTACGCGAAATTTCCATAAGACATGAGCCACCAGTCGAAAAGGCTCACGAGCCCCGTTCGTTTTTCGGTTTGAGGACCGTGGAAACGCATTTGATCATCACGAAAAGGAGCAATTACAAGAGTTCCAAACACGTTTGTAAACCGGCCTGCACGTAATCGTCAGTTTCTGGTAATAGATGTAAAATTTACATGAGCCGGAACGAAAGTTGAGGTTTTAACCGACATAAGTAGTGGAGAAGATTGTTTTAATTGTTGTTAAAACTTGTCATTTATTGGCGTTACATAGATATACAGCCACCAAGTGAATAGTAATATAGGTATATTATATATATGTATATATATATACCAACATGCACATTTATCACCTCGCAATTTTGGTTGATGAAGTTCTCAATTCTTTGTAAAACATTTCTTGATTCTAGAAGTGACTTATAGTACATATTGACCATATTTACTGTGCTTCACACAATTGCAAAACGTTCCAATTGCTAGCCATTGTACTTTGAACATTCCATAACCCAGTGCTCGAGTGAGCCATTCGGTCATCCGCATTCTGCTGTATTGTATCGGTTACATCGGTAAGTGTCACAGACACCACCGTTAGAGGCCATATCATTTCATAGCCATCCACGTCTCCCCAAGTCTTAGTATCACTCTCCCTGGATCTTTTTTTGTCGTTTATCTATCCCGAATCCATTATTTTGTCGTTTGATACAAAGAATACAAGCATACAACTTCAATAGAATAAAATCCACGTGTAGAATAAAGCCTATTCGTCTATCTCCAAACACTGCTCTGCTTAGCAACTACTATGCTAAGCATAGTGAAGGGCCTTCATCTCACTCTAGCGTTTCTAAAAAACGTCATTTTTCAAAATACACAGTGCACATTCATGCATACCTTCCCAGTACATGAGTGATTCTATTATCGAAATTCCTTGATACTGTTATGTGGTATTATGTGCGCTAAAATGTTGTCTAGAATCAGCTTCAGCGACCTTCGGTAAAAAATCAGCTTACCTTGGGACAGAGCTCAGCTCCCCGGGGTCCTGGTTATAGAGGAATAATCTAATAATCTAATCCTCGGTTGGTCTAGATATATTTCATGAGACGAGATATTGACCATGAAAAGTTCAGTTTTGTTGTTTGCATTGGCTGTTATATAAACACCGTACAACAGGCGTTCAGATGACACACGAAGTATCAGAATATTATCTCGGTAATATTGATTATTTCTCGATGGGGCGATCTAATCAGGAATAGTGAATCCTCTGCTAATTCAGGTTTTAAATTAGCTGGGAAGTCGTCATTCACTACTTCCGATTTTCACCTTGGGGGTCTACATATTATATACCTTCTGGTGTTTGACATATGCTTTAGAACGGTGATGAATCATGACATTGTCAACGTTTCTATAATATTTCTCCGTCGTCAATTTTAGATCGGCCCTGGGTACACGAGAGACTGAGACACAAGGTACAGCAGTGTTAAGAATAAAATCAGTAGGTATATCTTATCGACTTCGAGGTTCGGTTTGTTTGGAAAATTTCGTTGTTTTCGGTCTTGCACATTTCCAACCAACATACAACTACACCGTACACGCTACAAACATATCGAAAGTGTCCGATGTTGCTTTTGACCGTCGTCGTTTTGGTCGTCGTACCGACTAACGTACTTACATTTACAAAATTGCATTTACAAAATATTATTTGAGGTTTGCTTGTGTAACCTATGTTTTGGATTGTCATTCAGGCTTCGCTAGATTCATCACTTCGATTCGCCATTGTGCTCCATATAAGTGCTCCGGGCTCAAAATACATCTACCTACGTAAAAGGACGATTCCTCTATCCGTATTTAGAGAAGCGGAATGAGAGGATGCTTCGAGTCAGCTCAAAAGGTTCCCGTAGGGAACTCAGTTCGCCGAGTTACTTTAAAGGGACAAGACCATTAGGGAAGGTGTAGAAGCCTTTTTGGAGGGAGAGGTTATATTATCGCCCACAAAGAAGATTATATAAATAAACGTCGAGCGGTGTTTTAAGACGCGGAACAACCTTCTACGACTGGAGAGACAATATTAATATGTGAAGGTTACTTGTAGGATCCCTTTGAAGTTCTCTACAGTTCATTACCGCCCTACCTCAACATCATATTTGGCTTATTACATCGTTTGAATCAAGGTAGAAACTCTTGGCCGATTTTCTTGACCGAGTTACGTTTTATACCTAGGAAATCTGTCATCTTTATAGTAGGAGCTATTGCTGTAGTCCTTCTTAGTTTATATAGTCTCTACCTGATATAAAGTGACCAAATACTGCCTCCTCACTTGGAGAATTTGTTTGTTGACTACATTTTGTTCACAAGTTGTACGGAAAATTAAAACTTGAACCATTAAGTCAATCAGTTTATTAAATTAAAATCCCAAATGTTTTGTTATGAAACAAATTGATAAAGCTCAATATTCAGGCATGGAAGGTCAAAAAAAAAATAGGTCGGATACTGTCATACTGTAATCATAAATATTAGAAAGCACTGCAGTGAATTTTAATAGCTGTCATACAGGTATGTGACATTTAATTGCATATATATATTTACTTACTTGATATATTATGTTGCAAATAATATGTTGAAACTATGTAAATTAGTTGCAAGTGATTCCTTTGGGGAAAAATTCCAGAAAAAATTTCTTTCGAAAGAGCCTTAAGGCTGATTCACGCTAGACCGGGGCGGGACCGGGCCGAGCCACGGCCGGGGTCCGGCCGGGACACGGTGAAAGAATCACGGGAGCATTTTCAATGAACTCGTTCACGCTACACCGTGTGGAGCACGTGCCGAGTCCGTGTTTGAACCGTGTCCCGGCCGTGCCCCGGTGAGAAAGGGGGCTGGGCATTCTTTTCCCGGTCCCGGACTGGCTCTGTCCCTCAGATTGGTTGCATCTGTAGTCAAAGAGACACTGCTAATCGCTCAGTAGGTGAAATGGGCACCTGAAATGGTGTCTTCTGTTTCGTGAGACCATCTTTTACTTTTAGAAGTAAAACACTGAAACAGTCTTTGGACATTCGAAAGTAACCAAAGAATTTACTGTAACCGTCCAACAGTTATTTATACAGGGTGATCCGCTCATAGATGCAAAAAATTTTTTGCGCAACACTACATCAAAAATGGAGTAAAATGCCGCCAACCGCCTATTTTTATCTCAATCCGTTCTCGAGATATGATTTTTTAAAGGTTTTTTCAGGAAAACCGTGTTTTTCCCTTTAAACTCAAATTTCTCCGCTTTACCTCATTTAATTTTCCTTTTTGACCTCATTTTCGGAATCAGCGTTAAATTTTCCATGCGCATGTTGTACTTCAAGTCCTGAAAAGTACCATCTAGAGACCACAACAACAGCTCAAACATTAGACGATTTTGAAAAAATAAGCCAGTTTCCAGGATTTTTTTTCGGAGAAGTAGTAACGTTTTTAAAATTTCAGAAATTTTATTTTTTCAAATTCGTCTAATGTTTGAGCTGTTGTTGTGGTCTCAAGACTTGAAGTACCCCATGCGTATGGAAAATTTATCGCTGATTCTGAAAATGAGGTCAGAAAGTAAAATTAAATGAGGTAAAGCAGAGAAATTTGAGTTTTAAAGGAAAAAAACACGGTTTTCCTGAAAAAACCTTTAAAAAATCATATCTCGAGAACGGATTGAGTTAAAAATGTGCGGTTGGCGGCATTTTACTCCATTTTTGATGTAAATTTACGCAAATTTTTTTTGCATCTACGAGCGGATCACCTTGTATAGCGTAGCAAATTCTCCCTCCAACTCCCGCTTTCGCCAAATTTGATGCCTTCTTGAAGAATTCTGAAGTCCAGCAAATTGTTTATCCCTTTCCTCTTCATCAAGTGCAATTGCAATCGCTGCTAAATCTTCTTCGGAAAAGTTAATTTTCGAAGCACAAATTTTGACAAGACACACTCGGCCACGGCCCGGACGGAACTGACACGGAATAGCATGCATGGAGGCTCGGCCACGGCCCGGTCTCCACCCGGTTCCTATGGCCCGGTGGAGGCCCGGGCCCGGCCCGGACACGGTGCAGCGTGAATCAGCCTTTAAACTTCTAGCAAGAGAAAAGACTTCTCAAGAGCTAATGCGGTCTCACAATTCTGGTTGTTAACTGCTACTGTCTGGGAGTATAACACATAATTAATATGAACTGTTACTATCATACCTACATGGAAACCGTCTCAAGTTTAATATCTGTGGCCAACACAATAAATCCGTGAAGATTTCCTCAAGGAACTCTGGTTCTAAAACGGAAAGTAGGTAGTTATTCAAGGCCTCGTCATATTTGCGAACTTCACCTTCAAGGTGCTGTTTGCGATTCGTTATCAACGTAAACTCTTGGAAACCTGTGTTGAGAAACCGTAGCAGTGCACTTTTTTGGGGAAAGAAAATGTAGGGGAAGATTAATCCCCTCTCCTCCCCCTTGGTTAATATTTATGTTTGGGGATTTTTCTAGCTTGGTGTTGTAGATTCTTTTATGTACGCGAACACACCCTTGAAATGTTTCTATAACTGAGTATCTGGGGGGTTGATACTTCAGTAATTCCTCACATTAAAAACGCTGCAAATTATTACACAACGGTGTATTATTTACCTGTACAGATTTCCCTTCTGCGTAGATCACTGTTTTCTGTGGTCAGTACCTACCCTCCTGTTCCTCCCAGGAAAGCCCTAAATTGAGCAGTACTGGCGCGGGAGTTAAAGTTTCATAAATATGATAATTAATTATTTGCTGTTATTCATGAAGCATAACGTTTGTTGAAGTTACAGAAGTACATACCTGTCAACAAAATCCAAAGTGACCACCATTCTTCAAATGAAATAGTAGCACGGAACAACCAACTCGATTTCATACAGCCATTCGTGATTATAATCAGGTGCTCCCTCGCAATTATATCCGGGCTGGATGTATAACGTTTCATTAGGATCATATTGACGTAGCTTTTTGTTGCAAACTTCAAGGCCATGCCGTGAACGAACTGCTGGACGTACAATGCTCCGGGTGTTCTCAAAAAATTCCCAATTTCGAGATCAATTTAATGTAGTCAATAGTAATCAGTAAAACGTAAAAAAAAAATTGGAGATAACGGCGCCCTCTATTTTTCACCGCTTAGAGATGACTGGCAGTAACAACGCCGAGCTTTGCGGACCAACTAGACCCCAAATCAATAATTGTTGCTAGGGAGCACCTGATTATGATCACGGTTGGCTGTGTGAAATCGAGTTGATTGTTCTGTGATATTATTTCCATTGAAGAATGATGGCTCTTTTGCATTTTGTTGGTTGGTACTTTTGTAACTTGATCAAACGTCATACTTCATGAATAACAACAAATAATTATTGAATTATTTATTGAAGTACTCGGGCTTTCCTGGGGGAAGCACGAGGGTATTTACCACAGAAAACGGTGCTGTACGCAGAAGGGGAATCTAAACAGGTTCTACATCTAAAATAATAAAGCGTTTTGTAATAGTTTGCAGCGTTTTCTATTCCATTTCCGGATTCTACGTACCTTGAAACGGAAACTATCAAATTTCGGGGGAGGGGGGTTAAACTTTCTTTTTCATGTCTGATGCAAAGGTTTATTATTGAAAATAATAAACCAAAATGAGGGTAATAAAAATTTTGGACGCATTGCAATGATTTTGCTAGTTTGCTTCGAAGTTCAATTTCTCAGATGAAATTTTCGTGTTCCGTTCGACCGCCACCTACTCCCATTACGTATTCGATGCAAAGTTAAAGTGAGGGAACGTATTCTACCAACTTTTGCTAGGAAATTCTTAGAAAATTAAAGTAATTATCCTAATTGCCTAAACAACAAACTGTTGAGTTCATCGGTTTAAAACGGAAACTAAATGATGGGGGAATCGATCGTGGGAGGACTGCGGAGGGCGATCCCGTTTACAATATCCTTTCCCGCAGTCAACAAGGCAGTCGTTTACAACGCTCATGGTGGCTCACTGGTGATTATTATAATGGAACATCTACATAATGTATTACTTTACCGGTCTCGGTACCACGGTTATTGATTTGCGATGTATGGCGGCGTTGCGTCGAGCTTAACCCCTTCAAGTGCCGAACTCAGAAACGTAATTTACCTGGATATTATTATGATTAATTAAATTATTGGTGTATGATCTTACTCGTGAGTGCACCTGAGGACCCTCGAATTCCACGGTGAATAAACATCCCATTCTCTTAGTTCTGCGTGCACAAGCTTCTTTCTGTTAGTGGCGATTGATAGGAGTATGTGTCCTCGATGAATTGATTCACAGGTGTAGTCAGTACCTAGTCCTCCACAGTGGCCAGGATGCACGAATCCTCTCGTCGTAGACGGTGTGGGTTACATAATTGGTTGGTGCATCCACGTTAGATTGATTAAAGCACCTATACCTACCTCCACTCTTTATAAGTAAATGTATAAAACCAAACATATTTCAGGCTATTGGAAGGAGCTGAAGCAATGGAGTTACCTAACATTATTTATGGGGTTTTGAACTCAGTGTGCTAGAAAATAATGGAAAACGCAGTGGAAGTAAATCTGATATACTCGTACCTACTTGGAAAATTCGGTAACAAGCTCCGTTCCATTTCAGAGCGGTTCTGACTTGAATAAGAATTACTTCGAATACCCAAATTTTCACCTGATTTTGATGATTCGTTTGGCCGTGAACGGCAGACCTGTTCAACGCTACGAGTATCAACAAATATGTTCATAAAAAGTACCCATCAGTGATATCCGAAATAACCTTCTTTTTTTCGAAATAAATCATGTTATCGCGAAACAATCAACCATGTCGATTTCATAAAGCCATGCAGTGATGTCTGGGCTGGATGTAAACAGTATAGTTCACAGTCATAATGACGGAGCTTTTCGGTGCAAACTTCAGGGCCTTACTGTGAATGAACGCCTGAACGTACCTACAATGCTCTCCGCATGGTCTTAAAACATCCCAAAGTCCGTTAGTTCTAATACCAGTGACGTTTTGTAACATTATGTAACATTAAATTCCATTCTTGTCCTCTATAGTGGCTTTATGTTAATGCACTTATTATTTTATTTGTAAATTATTTTTTCTGGTGTATTACTTCCTTTATGTGATTACTCTGTCAACTGATATAGGCACAACCTCATTATTCTTTGTAAACTGGGCTTTGCCCGTTATATCAAAATTAACAAATAAAGTTCGAAATCCGTTCAAAAACGTCATAATAAACCATGTCCTTCTTTTGAAAGTTTCGAGCTACGGCATTTTGAAAAGTGGCAACCCCTATTTTGAACCCCTTAGAGATTACTGATAACTATAACCCAGATGGGACCTGTCAACCAAACTTCATTAATATTGGTTCATGGTAAGTAAGGAAAGTGCCAAGTACAGCGAGCGGACAGAAGTTTTGTTGTTCCGATTCGGATTCTACGTACCTTGAAGAGCAAACTATAAAATTTTGAGGGAGTTTCATGCTCGATTCCAAAATGGTATCTAGGATAGGACTCAATGGGCAATCCTGAATTACAAGAAAGTGTGGGTACGTAAAAGAGTAGTGTCGCCATAGTGGAAATTGTTTCATCGTTTTAGTTGGTACGTTACTTCAAACATTTGCTCATATTGTCATTCTATATACTGGAAAAACATTTCCCGACGAAGCTAGCTTATATTTCTGTAGTGACTCCATACAGTCTCGTTCCGACGATTTGGAAATTATGCAGAGTGATCCGTCCAATATAAACGTGAACTCCGTCGCGAGTTTCGTTGGTTTAGCTGTAAATTGAATTATCGACCACGGGGCGTCCACGAAAGCGTATGGGAAAACCGACCCGAGAGGAAAAGACCCCGTTTTGACAGGCGAGGGAAACACAAGCTGAGTTATCGACCCTGAGCAAATACCCTAGGGGCAATCTGAAGAAATGTGTAAGTTGCACATGACATTTTCTAACTTATTCTCCGATACTCATCCTTATCCTGCCCACGATGGCATGAGGCCGGAAGAGTGGCAGATAATCTGATAGACGGGGACCCGCCGAAGGACTTGGGCCGAAATCTCGTTATTGGTCTCCAAACCAATCACGCACTTTCGTTGAACTCATCGACAGTTCGCAAGCAAACATCTTCTTTTGCATCATTTCCCATTTCTTGATTTCCTCGTCTGAAATCTGACCAAATGAAGTTAGCAATCATGATCATCTGGTTCTGTCATGATATAATTTTTATTGGTGATGACTTGTCAATAACGCATCTAATTAGGTAATAATCCTTGTTAAACGCGTTAATCCGTTTTGATTCACCAAGTTCAATCGACTAGCATACTGTACTTAACTCGAACTGCACCTGCAAAACTTGTCAGCGGTAGAAAACGGCGCAGTTTATTATACTACTGTTTATTATTGACAATAAACCAGTCAAAAAAACTAAATCATTTCTCAAAGACAGTCTAATTATTCTTGTGTTGAAGTCTGACAAAACTAGTTGGTAGTACTGTTCTTATGAATAAGGTTGAATACAAACAGAAAATGGAAGACTCATCAAGTGATACTACAGTCCAAGCTAGTTACTGATAGACGTAGGAACCCCCAGCTCTGGATTCCAAGCCAAAAATAATGACATTATTGTTATGAACATCTATAGCGAAAAAGAAATTGACCTGGTTGCTATGGTGAGGCTCACTAAATATAACTGTGTTCCCCCAAGAATTTACGGTTTGGTCAAGAGCCATAAGGAAAATAATCCTCAGACTAATGGTCAGTTTCGTAAACAGTCCCGCTTATGAAAGCGCCAAATGTCTAGCCTAGCAAATAATATCATATCAGATAAAATTTTTTTTAGAACCTTGGAAAAATGGTAGTTTGAAGCCCATTATCAAAAATAAGACTAATTTAAAAAAAGTAGAGTGATTGAAAGTAAAAATGCGGCAAAAACGAGGCGGAGCGAAGCTTCAGAGGTGAAAGTTACCAATGCTCCCAGCAATCCAACATTGGAAATGGTAAACCTTCCTGGCAACCGCCAAGAACCTTTGCTATCACCTTTCCTTTGATTTGATTTTGAGGACGTTTTTTTAAATTTATTTATAAATTTTGAGTTCCATCTGTCCATCCATTTCAGTTCTGTACATCGTTTGAAGTGATGAACTAGCGCTCTAAGCGGTATTTGAGTTGAAATTCAAAGTTCACACTCGTTTTCTGTCTATACTTTCCGACAGAAGTACCTCATTGTGTGATTAATAAGTGTTAATTTCCGTTATTGAACAGAATTTGGCAAAAAAAGATAATTTCAACCCACAAAAATTGCCCATTAAAGAAAAAACTGTGCCTCCCGGATATGTATTAGCTTCTCTTGTGACTTGAAATCTCTTTTCACAAATATCCCATAGAACTTATCATTTCACTTGTCCAGGATGGCTGGGATGCCTTGTCAGTTCTCACCAAAATTAAGAAAGAAGACCAATATATCCGACCGATATTATTATTTTTTTTTGCAGTGGATACCCACGTACGCACACACACCGATACGACAAAAACCCCACCAGATTCGAAGTATATAAGCTGTCTAACGTTTGGCAATTACAGTTACATAAATTTGCATTTTTCTCTGCCTCCATCTCCTGTAACGCGCCATCACGGCCTCACGAACCGCCCACCCGGTCATTTTTGAAATTCTGATGGTCGCTGAACCCAAGTAGGACCCTCGTCATATACCCGAATTTTCACCTAATTTGGATGATTCCTTTGGCAGTGTGAAAAAAACCTACCGACAATAATCAAGTAGCTAGGTAAAAAGGTAGCTATCAACAAATCCAAAATAACCATTCTTTCTCAAATGAAATTATATCACGGATCGATAAACTCGATTGCAGAAAATCATGCATTACGCATCATAATCGCTATTGTCAGCTGTTCCCTAGCAATGATATAATATCTGGGCTGGATGTATACCGTATGATTCACCCTCATGTTGACGAAGCTTTTTTGATCGAACGTCAGGGTGTTAGGAGCTTTCTCTAGTTGCTGTACAACTGACTGTCCTGACGTCCTATACCTCTCCGTACTAACAGTAGAATATCGAAAGCTGCTTTGGTTTTACTCGCGCGTTCGGTGAATAGGATGAGAGGAGGGCTCTACGTGGTGGAATGTCAAAGGCCCGCCGAGGGTCGACGACAACGGCTAATGTAAGTAGTTTAGGGCACTAGCCTACTCACCACCAGACCCTCGTGCTCTGAATTATAACGTTCCCGAACAGTTTGATCTTTTCACTTGATTCCTAAATTATTTTCCCAGGGGTTGCGGTGAGGGGGAGGGGACTAGCTGCCCAATGTTTAATTTTTTGCCGTTAGACCTTGATGCAGTTAATTGGTTCTTCAAATCAATACGTATACAACAAAAACATCTTCTCAATACCTAAACTATTTATACGGAAGCCCGATTTACGTTCTTATCTCTGTATTATTGCTCAATAATTATATTGATATTTAATTTTGAAACTACTGCTGTTTATGTAGTTCTCATCACCTATTTACTGTCTCTAATACTGTCATCAGGCTATCTAATCATCAACTCCTAACCAATTGATTAATTTTGTTCCAGGTAAGCACACCATGATTTCTACTTGATCCACAATCTACAAAGGTACGAACTGTCATTTCGAGGCTGTTACTAATGTGCGTAAACTGCAAGATTAGTTTGCTAAGGTCTTTTAGTTGTTTTTGTGATAATCCCAGTGGTTTTTACTCTCAAACGTTTGAAATTTGGAACAAGCAATTAAGAGGGGCTCAGCCTTGGGGAAGGATTTCGTTCAACAAACTTCTCTGATCCCCCCTAATCCTAATTTTTAATCTAAGGCATACCAGATTTTTTTTTTAATGCCGACAGATTTTTTTCATTCTACGAGTTAATCCCATCACCATCCGTAAGCATTTATTACATCCACCGCTAAGAATGACAACTTTCAAACGAATAAAACCGTCTGATTTTTTTCCTTTAGTATTATAGCGCAAATAAAACGCCACGAACTTATTTATCATTTCGTCAGGAAATATTTTGCTCTGTGCCAGAGCTTTGTATATCGCTCAATATTAACTCAGCCAAAATAAAATCAATTGGGCTGAACGTCCTCGAATACTGCGAAACTTATAATTGTGAAAGAATATTGAAATTGAATAATTTTCTAGTGACCAGAAGATATTTGAACTGATTTTTACTATCGGTGATGAACAGGATTTTCCAACGTGGAAGTACTAGGCTGTGGCCATTAGTAAACGACGCACCCTTATTGGGTTGATTTCATAATTATAGTTGTCGTTGAATTTCCTATTCATTGTGGAAACATGCATGGAACATCAAGTAACTGTCTAACGACGAAAAACCCTGCATATTATTACACAACGGTTTATTCTTTACTATACAGATGCCTCTTCTGCGTAGTTCACTGTTTTCTGTGATCAGTACATACCTAACCTAATGCTTCCCCCAGGAAAGCCCTATATCGAGTACTGGAGCCGGCCGGAAAATTGCAGTTTCTTACACATGCGGTGGATTCAAGAATTCTATTATAATGATCCTACTTGTTGTTATTCATGGAGCGTAACGTTTATTCAAGTTACAGAAGTACCTATCAACAAAATCTAAATAATCTAAAATCTAAAATAATCATCATTCATCAAATGCAATAATAGCACGGAACAACCAACTCGATTTCATACAGCCTTGCATGGATTATAAGTAGGTTTTCCCTGGCAGTGATTTCTGGACCTACCGTCTCATTCACGATCATGTTGACGAAGCTTTTCGGTGCAAATTTCAGGGCCTTACTGTGACCGAGCGGCTGGACGTACAATGGTCCGGGTGGACTCAAACAATTCTCAAGTTCGAGATCAATTAAAAACTTAGAAAAACCATACCCTTCTATTGAAAGTTTTCGAACTACGGCGTTCGGGAGATTTCAACCCTTTATTTTTCACCACTAGTGATGACTGGCCGAGATTTGCGGAACAACGACCCGAAGTGGGACGAACCGAATTTCATTAGTTTTTGTTCATGGAAACTAAGGAAAGTGCGAATTACGGCGGATGGACAGAAATGTTTGTATTCCATTTTCGGATTTTACATTACCTTGAAACGGAGTCCATCAAACTTGAGGGTGGTGGGAGGCTTAAAAAAATTGTATGCTCGATTCTGAAGGATATATATATATATATTCCCAACCCAACACAAACCACAAACCACCTTACAAATATTCCCATTACCTATCCGCCAACCACACGAATGAAGAAGAACACACACCATCAACGGCCACCTTCACGAAGCGCGGCGGAGACCATCATTTTCCCTCTTCTCTTCGTTTGACAAAGGCAATAGCCGAAATATAACGTAAATACCCAGTTTTATTTTCCTCTTTTACATGTTAAATTTCTTGCACATCTGTGTCAAACCTATATATATATATATATATAACGTTTAAATGTCGAGGTTATTAAATGATTGAGCATTCCTTTTTTTTAAACTAATTATTATTATTTTTAAATCAAAAAACATCAAAATTCGTAATTTTCCAGAATTTGGGTAAGTAGGTCAGTCAACTGCATCCAGGGTTCATAAAACTTTATACCTATTGTGATCAGCTTAAAATTTCGTATAATAAGACCTTGAAGTATGGCCAAAAAAATCGTTTCACCCCGTATAACTCGATGTAGTTAATTACTACTACATCATTTGGATACCCTCGAAAGTAGGAGATGCTTGGCAGATCTGGCACTGCTCCACAGGGTCTTGAACAATACCATCGACTGTCCGCCGCTTCTCTCGAAGTTTTACATTTCTGCTCCTCGCATCGCCTCGCGCTCACCAGTGTTGTTCCACGTCCCTTTCTCCCCAACCAACTATGTGAAGAGCCAACCCCTTCGTAGGCTCCCTCGGACTGCGAATTTATTTCTAACCATTAACCCGGAATTCGACTTCTTCCATTCCTCACTCTCTTCCTTAAAGACCTTGTTATATTCCTCCCCTATCAGTTATTCATGAAATATTTTAGTTTTTATTTTTTTTCAAGTTCTGTATTGTATTATTTAATTTTTCACTCCTCTTGAATGTTATTATGTAATTGGGCTCGCCCGTGAAATAAATAAATAAATAAAAATAAATAAATATTACAGGAATTTCAAATCTAATCAAAAGCTCCAGTAAAGTGTTGAAAGGTTCATATTATTGGGTAATATTGATTCATTTAATATTTTATTGTCCATTTTATTGTCCAGTTGAACCGTTGTGCAGATTATTGTACTTGATCCATGTATGAGAAAATAAAACTGCTTCTTATTGAGAAAAATAGCTTTGGAATCACCATGATTTCGTATCTATATTGGAGCTCAAAAATTAAGCCCTATTTCAAATTTAGGGCCTAGCCTTCTTTTGTTACGAGCTTTCTGCATAAGTGATTACGCCACGAATGTGAGTGTGTGAAGAAAAACCTATTACTAACCCAGCAGCGGCTTCCTCAGGCTCAACTGAAGAATGAGAGGGAAGGGAAGCATCGTAAAATCGTAAACAGAGGCCAAGATGATGGAGGAGGGGAAGGGGATGGCGATAAAAGCGTTATATAAAGGGCAAGATAGGGGTGAAACAAGGGGGAAACTGGGTTAGACGACAGGCATCAGGGCAGAAGCTCCCGTAGCCACCTACTGACATTGGCAGTTTTCTCTTCCTTTTTAGGAGGAAATGCCCTTTGCGAGTCCCTTTTCCTACGGAAAGAGCTGTAGGAACTGTCAGAATTCTAAATTGGAAAGGTATTGGAGGGTGTAAAGATGTTGGAAAGAAGCACACAAAATAAATACAAAGGGGAGGGGGGGGGGGGGTAAAAAAGGGAATTTGGCAACACCTTCCAGTTTTCTTGTATCCACGAGATGATCTCATCGTTGCACTCGATTTCTTAGTATCATCAGTGTATAGCATTTGTCTCTGTAGAGTCTGCCGTATGTAGGTATTCCAGTCACATCATATCAGAGTGGCTAAACTGATAACCAAGTCCATAACCGTGAAAGTATGGAACTTTTCATAAAAAATAATTGCGTTTGGTAAGGGATCTGCTGGAAAGAACTTGATGTTGTGCGCAACTAGGCTCTAAAGATTTATAAATGGCTTCCTATGGATGAAAATCGTTCTACCTACAATACAAAGATACCTACATAAATGAATTATTATAAACAGAGATATCATCAAAGAGAAAATACCATTAAAACTGATGACCATCTCGTTGCTAACTTGCCGTATAAACTCGTGTGTGCCTGAAATTTATCATATTCAACAAAAATTTGTGTTCATACTACATTAAAATAATTGCCAAATAAAGGGGTTTGTAGAAACGTAGAAGAAAGAAAGGGGTTTGTAGCGCGTGTGCTATTTGAAGCTAGCGTGTGGAGATGGTTTCGATGAAATTTGGGTGGGGTTTCTGTATGTCCAATTCCTGCCTGCCCTCGTTTTTTTCCACCTGATTCAACCATTCTTTCTTATTAGTTGTGTGTTTCTAGCGATTTCATCCTCCACACTACAAATCTGAAGCAGTAATCGGTCAACTGGAGTTTTTATAATCAAAACCAATGAAGTTGTGTTACCGCATTTTCCCAATCCGAAACATCGGCAGGCTGCCGAAAGCAATTAGTGTATCTACGAAGTCTTCAGTTCATTGCTCAGTTCTAGTTCGGTCGTCCGGTTTTCACCACCATAAGGTGCTCGATTCGCCGGTTGAAACTTTCCCTTCTCACTTATTCACAGCTCACAACTTGTAGTCCAAGCACGTTAGATGGTACCTATCTTGAAAAATACTTTTACAGTGCTACTACTCGTTCAAGCATCGATTAGCTTTACATCGATGCTTGAAAGCGTTACCTTTCATTGATTCGTCAAAATGTTTCATTAATCTCGGAGCCTCTGCAAGTGTGCAAACAGCAAACGCAGATCCAGGGACGCGGCCGTACGTTCGGCAAGAAAATCGAAAACTTCCAAAGCGACAAAGAACACTGTTCGCGTGACAGAACAAGAATGGTTTTTTTTTAACCTCTCCGTAACTCGGCTCCCTGGGGGTCTCCGGGGTTGATTTTTCGTGCACCCATTCTCGAGGGGCCCTTGAGGACGTGTACCAAATTTCTATCCTCGGGACCATCAGGTGGCGGAGTTATCAGAGTTTGAAAATCGCTATTATTCAAGTTCTTCAGCTACTTCTTCTTGTTGTTTTTCTTCTTTGACTGGTCTACAACCTCACAGACACTGCAGCCTCACAGCATAACGGATTGAGCTGAACATTTTCACACGCATTCATTATGTTCCAAGGAGGTGTATTTTGCCCCCCTCCCCTCCTCATTCCCATCACCGTTGGTGGGTGGGTGGGGGGGAGGGGTGTGTGCAATTTCTAGGAGTATGTTAGAGAGGGTTAGAGAAGGCTTCCCCACATCGTATGAAATGTGGTGGGTCCCTGGCTGTTAATATAATAATATATAGTAACTATATCATATATAGTTGACAAGTAATCATTTATAATTACAAGTGTTTTGGGCAAACTTTGCAGTTCGTTTCAGTCAATGCTTTCGTTGTTCCAGCTCTTACAACATGAAATAGCACTTGTTGAATGCCAATCCCCAATTTATGACGATTAATTAACAACCTACCTGATCGAACAATGCATCTGTCGTGATCGAATATGAGCTATATTAAAGTACCTGTTGGTACCTACCCTTAAAACCAAATACCCCTTTACTGTTACGCTACCACCTTTCCGATTGCAGGACGAGGCTACTGAGATTGTTTTAGGTAGGAGAAATAATGAACTGACAATGATTACCCATTATAAATGAAAACGTGTGTGAAGTGAAATAATCCTACCTAAAAAAAAACTCTGGTTGAAAATGAAAGAAGCTGCGGGTGCAGACCCTAAATAGCAAATTGCAAAATAAAGGTATAAAGAGAAAAAATAGGAATTGGAAATTAACAAAAATAAAATAAAGGAGAGAAAAAAAAGAGTAGAGAAGGAAAAATAAAGCAGATATCGTGCGGCATTAGATATCAACTTATTCATCTTTGTCTTTGAAGTGCTTCTGAAAAAAACTTGTACTACAATTCTGTATTGAAATGTTGGTTGCTGCCACTGAAAATGATTTGTGATAAATAGGTACATATGTTTTTCATGCTATTTTCTAACACTGTAAATTAATTTCTGAACATATCTATATGTTGTGAATTGATCTAGCTTCTAGTTCCGTGAAAGTAATTTGTGCTTGAAGTTATTTACAGTCAAATGGACACTGAGTGATGATTCTTATATTTATATCAGCTTACCCTCGAATCTCGAGAAGTTTCATACAGATAAGAATGACGTCCGATCCCCACGTAAAAAACCGAATGCAGGTTTCCAAAAACAAAGGAAACAACCAAGAAGAAATGGGAAGGAGGAGAAATGAAGTGGCTATCGAACTGAGGAAAAGCAATCGTGAGGAAACCCTGTTAGAAAGACGCAATGTGCCGTTCAGATGAGGACGATGAGGACTAGAAACTGGAGGCCATCAATCTTCGGAGCTGGTTGTCGACGCTGGTAGTATGGACCCTGAGGTACAGCTCCACGCTGTTCAAATCGCTAGTGAATTTATCTCGTCTGACAAAAACCCTCCAATTAATGATTTAGCTAGTGGAATTATGCCCATACTTGTTAGCTGTTTGGAGGAATGTTAGACGCCTATTCCTCGGTTCGAAGCCGCTTGGGCTGTCGCGAACATTGCATCTGGTACTTCACTACAAACTCAGGCAGTTGTGGGCGCTGGAGCAGTTCCACTGTTCCTTCATCTTCTGTTTTCCGAACATCAGACGGTTTGTGAGCAGGCGGTGTGGGCCCTTGGTAACATTGGTGTGGATCTTCGGGCGGAGAAAGCATATTATGTGAAACTAAATTAATTGGTGTTAAATGGTATTACAGGAGATGAATTGAAAAAGTTGTTAGTAGTAACGTAAATAAGAAATTTTTTATTCATGAGAAGCATGGAAAGGAAGCAAAAAATAAAAAAATGAACTAAGAAATGAAGAAAGGGGACGACATTGCGGCTAGTTGTTGATTTTGTTTGGATTAGTACCTAGTAGTCCATTTCGTTAAACAGATTTTTTTTAAACTAAAGTTCTTCTTGTTCTTTGTTTAGAGCTTAAGTCTTGCTTAACGGCGGCAAAAAGTTCGGATACTTGCAGTTTCCGAGCGTTGTGACAATTTGAAGGATAAAGATGTTGAGGTTTGCTCTGAAGGATTTAGCTGTAGGTATCTACAAATAAAGGGAAAACAAGTATTTACGTTTCACAGCTGAGTATTAGTAAAAATGAGCCATCAACAAATTGACTGTAGACGCCTGTAAAAAAGTACAGAATATGTTGTTGAGAATAAAGTGCAGTTCCCTGATTGGCTACCCAGATTTATGTCAAGAGATCTCGAGAGGAAACCCTTCCCTACGAGACTCTTGAGTTATTGCTTACCGCGTTGAATTGAGCCAAATCTCTGAGCATTACTCCACGTGCAGTATTTTTTCACAGTCTTGACTCTGTTCATTTCCTAGTTGCCTATATTTATATTTCTATCAGTGTTCGAACATTCAGTGAATTGCGCTTGTTCATACTAAAAGCGGAAAATGATAGCGCCAATTGACTTAATAGAAGGTAAATATAGATGTACCTACGTTAAAAACAAAAAACAATCCTCAACAAATATTTTACCGCAATAACAGTAACAGCTAACAGCAGCTGTGTAGCAGCTGTTAAAAGGTTATTGGCCATATTACCATACCTTCCGGAGGAGTCCGTCGTCGCTAGCTGGTAAAACCGTAAGGTATGGTAATATTACTTCTTACACTAGCACTAGCGGAACTAACCCTTTAGGTTATTGGCCTTGATTATATATATTGGAATATTGGTTTTTAGAATGGTGGGTCCCTGGAGTTATTTACGAGTATAATGGGATACTGTTGTTAACCGTATTTTCAAGTTGTCTACAATTTGTGTGTTTTCTATGGAATCGTTCCAGAGCATTATGAGGAGGTGGAAGTATGGTGTTTCTAATAATACTGAAAGCTACAGACCACTTACACGCGATGTCGCGAAGTTTTTCGGATGGCGAGAAATCCTTTTCCCACCTCAAATATATCTAAACAACCCTCCATCCGCGGTGTATTTCTTTTCGCTGAGTCTTCTTTTGAAAAAGTATAAAAATGAAAGGGGCGTTGTGAGGGGGTCCGTGCGACGAGAAGGGGGGTTAATAAGGGCTGGATTTGGGGGGCGGAATGAATGCGAGGCTTACAGCTAAGCCGAGGATCTTCGCTCCCCAGTCACATTCTGCGGGAGGGAAAAGGAAGGTCGTTGAGTGGAAATATCAACAGCATCTTGAAAAGAGGAAAAACGTTAAAATATATGGGGTAGGTGAGAGGAGAATGGCCGGCAACTCAGCCAGGTGTCACAAATAAATGCTATCGTTATATTTGGTTGTGGTGGTGATAGAGGGAGCCTGCTATCGGATACCTACGGCAAATGGAAGAGTATAGCACTTTATGTAGAAAAGGAAAGACACTATTCATCGATCCCTAGCACGTCCACTTACAATAATCATGGAGGTTGTCAGTATAATAACATGGAAAGGTATTGCCTGTGCTTCCAACATTACGTTACGTATCAGGTACCACGACAGTTGCCTGGCTTAGGAAACCAGGAATTTAACGTGGGATCGTGGGATTCTAGTATAGTATAGAGCAGAATAGAACTGCGAGTTGACCGTTCCAACAACGTTAATTAAAAAACGCTGCAAATCCCTGCACAACGGTTTATTATTTTGTATAGAATACCCTTCTGTTACAGATCACAGCTCTATGTATAGATAACCCGTCTATATAATATGATATGTACTATTCTATGCATAATTATTTAGATCGCAGACCCTCCGTAGGTTAGTACCTAACCCCGTACTCGTTACTAGGTACCTACCTAAATCACGAGTTAAATGTTGCTAAAATAATTCTGCCGATGACAAACAGTACCTAACAAAAAGAAACACACATAATGAAGTTCTGAAAAGAAATTGTTGATGAGGAGTGAAAAAAGTGGCAAAAGTACCTACCAACAAACTCCAGCCCCTTCTACGTAGATGGTATAATGAACCGTTGTGTAATAATTTACCGTTGAGTAATGATTTACCGTAGTAATAATTTACCCATCAATAATACTTCAACGTTTGTTCAAGTTTCACTACCTACCAACAAACTCCAAAAGAGCCATCATTTTTCAAGCGAAATAATATCACAGAACAACCAACTCGACTTCATACTCCGCCAATATAATCAGGTGATCCCTACCAATGATTGGCCGTATTCACAAATTCCTATTGTGGGCGCGTCTCTGGTTACGAGATTTGGTTTGAATTGTATACAATTTCATTCACACTGGAGTCGAAAATGCCTGTCGGTGCAAACTTCGGGGCCTTACTGTGAACGAACGGCTGGACGTACGATGCTCCGGATGGTCTTAAAAAACTCGCAAGTTCAAGAACTATTTAAAACCGTAAAAATATTTACGTAAAAAAATGGTATAGGCGTTTTGAAAATTTCAACCCCTATTTTGAACCCCTTAGAGATGACTCACAGTAACGTCGAGCTTCGAGGACCAACTAGACAGCGAACGGAACCTATTACCCGAATTTCATCAATTTTCTTTCATGGTAACTAAGAAAAGTGGCCCGTACGGCGTACGGCGTACGGCGGACAGACAGAAATATTTTTATTGCAGTTTTGGATTCTACATACCTTGAAACGTAAACCATCAAATTTTGAGGGGGGGGTAAGAATTTTTTTTTCATGCTCGATTCCAATGGTTCATTATTGAAAATAATAAACCAAAATTCGTGTCCGACAGAAAATGTCTGAAATATTGAAAGCGTTATTCAATCACCTATTCACCATCATATCTCTTCGTTGGTGTGTGTTGAGGCTGTAATATAAATCATCCTTCCTTGCTAAGGTTAAATGACCATTGGGAACAAGGCTTCTCGCCAGGCAACATGTGCGGCACGTAGGTATATGGTTGGGAGTCTGAACTAATAATCAAAGCCCTCCAGGTTATCCTCTTGGCCAGTATCCTTTTCCAAGCCTATTGGAAAAAATGTAGACGCACCTGGATTTCCTGTGTTTTTTTTTTTGTGTGGACAGTTTCTGTTTTCTGTTTATCTTGATTATTAAGTATAACCATACCATCCAACACGATAAACATTGATTTTAGGGGGCTGAAGTATCCCAAAGCAATGTTTCCCATCCCATGATCGATCCCCCAAGATTTTAATCTACCGGTACTGTCTATAAAACAAATGATCTACATGTTAGATTCCTAATAATATGCATAATTTATATGTTGATTTCACATTGTGTGTAATAGATATTTCAACTATTTACCTATTATTTAATCGACATTCCTTGAAATGGTGCCACGAAGTTTTGTTTTATCAACTCCATGATTATGGTGTTGTTGGAAACCGATTTGCAAATTAATACTCGTCGCTACAAAATGAGGAACGCAGTTGCAAGTTTATTGCTTCTTCTACAATTAGGTTTTTGCTACGCTCAAAATTGGTGTGACTACAAATACGATTGTTTCGAGTGGGGAGCAACTCGAAAGCACATATTTTGTCTGCCTCTGCCAAGCGAACAAATTTGTATAGCTACGACTTATGAGCTGAAATCTCAAATATTGGAACTGCACAACGATATTCGACGGAAAATATCAACGAACGAATATGCGGAAGAAGTCAGATTGCCCAAAGCTTGTCCTATGAGGTATGGCGAATTTCTGGCAGTATACGAGTGGGGGGAGTCTAGATGCCCATTCCCACTGAACGGATATGCTGGCCCTCCACGAGCTCCACACTCGATAGTACTTGATTTGTGCATCTCGAAGTAATCGGAAAAAGTCCATTATTTTGGTCAGAGTTAGGTGTCCATCAATGGATTATTATTAGCTCTTCATTTTCAACTCCGTAGTGATCTCGTGTGGGATGATCAGCTGGCATCGATGGCCGATAGACTGGGCAGGACCTGCATGCTGAAAAAGCATTCTTGCAGAGGTACGGACGAGTTCAAGCAAGTAGGCCAGAACTTCCAAACACTTCAAGTGGGTCCTTCATCAGATTACAGAGATATTGTAAACCTAATGTTCAGAAGATGGCTGATGTCGTTCTACATGGGTAAATACATAATATGAATGTACTCAACAGGAAGCGCGTTAGTCGATTTAACCTCTCAAGTCTTGGGCACATCGATTTTTTTCTGACCGATTAGGTACCTACTTATATTGAGAATGTTCCCATTGGGGAGGTAGGTAATTTTTCTGTTACGAAATTGCGTGGTTCTTATGTGATGTTTGGTTTTGTTGTAATATAAGTACCTATAAGTACCTATTTATTGCCGAACATGGTAAAGAAAAATCTGCAAGAAAACACAGCTTCCCAGAAAATTCAGAAGGCAGAACTTAGAACGCTCTGGAGGTTAAGCTCTTCTGGACAGCGTTGTTTGGAACCTCTTCTGGAGCCTTAGGAAGAGGACATAGCACCTCTTAAGCTGGAGACCGACGTGGTGTAATGGTCAGTGTCATCAACTACTCCCGTTGTTAACACTGGCTTGTCACCAGGCTCGATTCTAGATATGAGCTGATGACTCTGTCTTCTGGGGCACTGAGGAGCATTACAAGCAGAGCTCATAACAAAAAGCAAGTTGATACAGGCTCTGTCTCGTTGAGATATACCCACTGGTAATTAATTAACTCGAAAGACTTCAAACACTTTATGACTTTTGCCTCTTAAGCTGTTGTTGCAGTTGCACTTTCTTTGTCCAGCGTGTGTTTTCTTCTCAAGCAAACTGATCAAATATGTCATAATTATGTGTATGTTCGAGGAAAATGGGTGAATGAATTCTGTGCTTCATTGCTTCTTTATTTACTGAAGAAATTGTTTAAATTAGCTAATGGAGCCGAAAGTGTTGTGGAGAACTACATTGAGGGTGCTTGGATGCAAGGTACACAGATACTATGGGCTCAAACTAGAAAGGTGGGCTGTGCGATAGCAAAATACACATTGATTCAACAGCGCAGAACATATCACGCTTTGATTTGTAACTACGCTCCTGCGGGCAACGTTCCGAATACTGAAGTTTATCCAACTGTTTGCCAACGCTATTACAATATTATAAGTACCCCCTACAGTATTACTACGAGTGCTCCCACTACCTCGACTGCTGTCACTAGCACGACAGTGGCCAGCCCTACAACCTCTACTAGTACTGCGACTTCTACCACCACCTCAACTGCTGCCACGAGCACGACAACGGCCAGCCCTGCAACCTCTGCGAGTACTTCGACTTCTACCACCACCTCGACTGCTGTCACTACCACGACAACGGCCAGCCCTGCAACCTCTGCTAGTACTGCGACTTCTACCACCACCTCGACTGCTGTCACTAGCACGACAACGGCCAGCCCTGCAACCTCTGCGAGTACTTCGACTTCTACCACCACCTCGACTGCTGTCACTAGCACGACAACGGCCAGCCCTGCAACCTCTGCGAGTACTTCGACTTCTACCACCACTACAACCACTGCCAGAACGAACATATTCAGCAGTGCAACTTCTGCCAGTGCGCTTGGGATCGCAAGTTCAAACATTACCTCTAGTAACGCTACTACTTCTGAAAACCCTGGGCTAGTTAGATTGACTCCAATCAGTGGATATTCGTTGAGAGCGCAAGATGAAGTCCAAGGAATGGTGAACCCTACAAGGATCCCCATTGTTGTTGTTATATCTTGTCATGAGATGCCACCAAGCAATTCATATCTTCTTGGTCAAATGATTCTAATTTTGTTAACACTCAGTCAATAACTCCCACCTCCCTCCCTCCCACACTATTAGTTTATTACATTCATGTATGCATTTTGAAATCAGTATAATTCTTGACGTTGTTTGGTTTTAATCGATCTTAGTAGTCACACTGCAAAAACAGTTGGAAACAATTCAGTTGTGTTGGTAATGATGAGAATCGCGTGGGAGTCACGTCACGCTCAGATCCTCCCTACCCTCCCTTCCGTTCACGGGGTGAAATAGAGTGAGGGAGAGCGGGATCCGCACGATCTCCAAAATTTTCAATTTGTGTTATTTTGATCACTTGGCGGATGGTTATAATAATATTGAACGAACCGAGTTTACCTCTCAAGAGAGGGACTCAGCAATAGTAAAGCTCAGCGGGCGCGAGTTCAAATCCCTGCCGTCACCTGAATGTTTTTTAGTCTCGTCACGCTCAGATCCTCCCCTACTATACCTTCTCTCACTCCTTCTCAACAGTGAGAAAGGGGGTACCCTCCAACCACCCATTTGATTCTTCACTTTTTGAAGTAGTACCAGTACCAGAACCGCAGCTACCATCTTGACTACCAAGTACCATCAAGACCACGATAGCGTCAGGACCACACGTATCATCAGGGTCATTAGCCCTTCAAGTACTACCAATCAACCTGAGCCATCCTCGACTTCAGTTATTATTACCCTACAACCCCACCCCTTGGGACCCATCCACTGTTCCCGTTTTGATTGTTCTATCCTCCCATATATTATGACACCTTCTAATCCCTTCCTTCTCGGTCTGATGGTAATAATTTCATTCACTCTCGAGATTAGGTATATGTTGTTTCCAATTAAATAACTGCCATTTTTTGCTCTGGATTATCTGGGAAAAACATGTTAACTGTGTACATTTAAACATAATTATAACGGTAATTGTCATTCATAATGTCGGATTGGTACGATTTATTTTCCACAGTCGCTAGAAAGGGTCGAATCACACCTATTGTGCGCTACTGTATAATTTATGCTTTCCCCTTCTTGACTTTCAAGGCTCCTCTTTAACCGTATCACCAACGGAATTCAAAAGGAGCACTAGCCGCAGTGTATAATTCAATCACACCCTTTGAGAGTGAATAATTACTCCGCGGCGATGTTGCTTCGTTACAAGGCAACGTATAAATACCTGCTACAGCTTTAAACGCTATCTGTGTTCTTGAAGCCTCATGGTTAAATACAGCTCCCGACATTTTGTTCCCAACCCTTGATCCAATTTTCAAATGAACTAGGCATCTATACCACCACACTTCAAGGATCGATTATACAGCTAATTTCCAACAAAATTTATCTCGCCGAAAATTCTGAAAGATTCCTCGTATTTCGTATATATATATCTGATGTAGTTGTGTCCTCTGTTTCTGATATTATGACAAGTAGATCAGCAGGATTATTATTGTATGCATCCAATATGGAGTAATACTAGTACCTATGACGCAGTTATAATCACTTGATCCAAATCATAGGAACCATTTAAGCCCACTATAAAATTGATAGCGGCTGGTCGAAAAAGTCGAACAAACTAACATTAGATCCAGGTATGCTACCGAATGTAGGTGAGCCTTGTATTCACACAACATTCGAAAAAAATGTGCCCCCCAAATTCGAAATTAACACTCGAGCATTTTGCATTTCAGATATCGAGGAATCAATTTGGTTCAGTGTATGTCTGTACTCTATTCCTTGTAATCACCGTATCTTACTGAAAGCCAACCAAAAGAACTGGATTTGGAACGTATTTGTTGGTGGTTTGCCCCAAAATAGTCTCATGAATTTCATGAAAAACTCATCAAAAGTTTCATCTGTGTACCATGTTATAATGTGTGTCTTTCCAGACGATACCACGACCATGTCCATGGCCAAGAGAAAAAATTTGTTTTTTCGCCACAATGTGCATACTTACTGTCTCATAAGAATGAGTTGGGGTTATCCATTTATTTAAAAATAAATAAATACGTTTAAAAAAAGCATTGATATAAAATCACCGCACGTGATGTGATGTAGAGTGATGCGAAAGACTGGTATATACATAGTCAAAAACGGGTTTTCTAAGAAATCATCAAAAAATAATTCAGATCCACCATTGACACAAAACAAATCATAAAACTGTATACTGGGTGATGAGACGGGCGAAATTCCTTATAAGTAGTTAGTAATATTTTTACTCACCAAAATTGGGCCAGTCTCCCCCCGTATGTCTTTTCGGGATTGGTAACTTGCAAGACGCAGATCTACGGAATTGAAACTGTCGAGAAAAGGACTTGAGTTCGACCACTCCCCGACTACTGACTACAGTTTGTCACAGTTTCAATTCTCTCCAGTTATTACTGAAGAGAAATGATAACTTTTTAGGACTGCATTTAAACAAGGAGTTTTAAGTTTTGTAATAACGGATTCTCAGAGCTGGAAAAGCTAAGGAAGCGGAAAACCGCGAATGGGAAATACAGAACGCGACGATGAAGTTCATGGACTTCAAAAGTTCGAAATCATTTCTGATCTTTAAAAGGACAATATTCTACTGGTGCTTGAGGGAAGAGAGCGTCAAAGGGCCCTAGTTTACGCTCTTTGATTAGAATAAGATCTCAGTGGGACATAATCATTCTTTATCCATTATGCCATTTGGTTAAAGTAAGTGAGGCTGTTACTTAGACTTTATTAATTTTGTGTTACACTTCGCATTTGCTGGGTTTTTCCTCTTCGATTACAGTCTGATTAAAACTTGGTCTGATTGGGACTTGAAACTTCGATGACTCTGGTGATTTGCCTTCTCAGTGGACCCTCGGAATTTCCTGTGTTATAGTTTTTGGTGCGCCACGCCTGGGACCGGCTCCGCGGCTGTACAGAGGTTTATAGGTGATACCCAGCCTAAATACTTGTACCTTCAATTCGCATGACAGTGATTAGTCGCTGGTGCCAATGATAGGACAAGCAATGAAATGGGCTGTGCAGCTTCCTTACATCGTTTGTCATTATAATATCATTCAATCATTTTTTTTTTTTTAAATGAATACAGAAACTCACGTTGTTAAAGTAATATTATGAAAATAAATTAAATTTCGTAATAAAATGAAATAGACAATGTATTGGAATAGCATACATACAGTTTTTTGAGGTACTAAGGTACTACATACTTAGCATCCCCGTCCCCGCTAGTCGCTACTTTGCTTAGCGGGGATGCATGAAAATAATGAAGCCCGTAGCCCGGTGTGTGTGTTCTTCTCTGAGTCTTCTTATTCGTCTCTCTTGAAGTCTTAGTTGTGTGGTGTCGGACGTTATATGTGTAGCAACTACACATATTCATGTTTGGCTGTGAATCACTAATATATTATGTTTCAGTCACCGCTTACATACGTAACTAATCAGTTTTTTCTCAGCTTCGTATGCAGACGGCCTACATTTACGCAGTTACTGAATTACTGCTTTTGTCAGAGTTCCCCCTTTTTCGACCTGATGAATTCAGTTCCTTTCATTTCAGCATAGGTGGAAATAGGACCCGGCAGTGAACGTCACCGGCTGATATGGAGTGGAAACACGGGTGAGAAATGCTTTCTAAGGACATGAGTGCGGCCAGATGTTCCTTCAAAAGAAAACACTAACTCCCCCCCCCCCCCCCCCCCCCACCACCAACACGGCCCATAGGTAAATATCAACGTCGACTAGGTACATCTTGAAGGAGAAGCTCTTCAAGTCATCCAATTAGCGAAGCGTACCCCCGTCATTCATTCTCATTCATGTCCCAACTCTCACTAAATAATTATAAGAGGAGCAGACTCGAGGAAACGCCTGAGGGCTGAACAATTGCTAGAGGTCTATGGAACGAACGAAAAGGCTTATCGAATTTAATACGGACTGGCTTTTCACACGGAGCGCCGACCGTGTAATGAGGATTTAGGTTCGCGCGGCAGTTTCACAGCTCTGAATACATTACTGGGAAACCAAAAAAAGGGGTCCAATACCGCTAAAAGTTAGCTGTACAGCCTGCTGCAGAGGTTTTTGGTTCTTATCCGGCGGGAAATTACGTCTGGGTTGACGATTTCAGCCAATTAACCACTCCGAGGGTCTAGACCAACATCCGATCAATTGAATTGAATCGACTCTTGTATTGAATCAGTTGGGGAGTGGGTAATCCTATTTCTCAGTTAACGTCATTTGGGTTTTAATCTAAAGGGAAATGGATTTTTCCCCTCGACACTAACTACTCCGGTATGGTACATATTCCAGAGGCAGTGATGGGCACTTTATTTTCTAGAATACAAATAGTCGCCGTGTGGGATCGGTAAGGTAATCTAAGTAAAATAATTGCTATAGCAGGAATCGGAGGAAGCACGGCATCTAAGAAGGCGCTTGTTTAGATAACCAGCGGACGTGGCTTCGATTCCCAGTTGAGTTTCATTTCTACTGCTTATTTCTGATCCCTGTTATTATAATATTTACTTCAATTTTCAAGAGTGCTATATCCTGGGAGAAGTGTCAGTGCCTCACCTAATTTTCAGAAGAATTTCCATGTTGACCAGGGGCGTTGCGTCCATAAGTCCACTTGGGCCACTGCCCCGGCATCCAGAAACAAAAACTCCAATAAAATGCCAACCATTTTGTTCAGTTGGCATTCGAATTTCCCTCCGTATACTGTACCTAGCATTTTTCACTAAGTTCAACAGCGACTCGACAGAGTTCTCTCTCTTTGGCCCAACCTATGTCTGGCATGGCTGCAGCCAGGACAAGTAACTATCCGAGCATTCCCGCCGTATTCGAGCATTTTATCGGAATATAGCTACACTAATCGATGTCTTGCAATCGAAATCGTAACCTACGATTCTGAAACTGGCAGGTCCGGTGACCTGGTGTAGCCATGGCAACGGAGAAAAGTGGCCCGTCCGCGCAAGCTCAGTTGAGTAAAAATTCGGCTAGCCCCGCCCATTTTGGGCCCGTGGCCAACATTTCCATCCAAAAATCGTTTGAGTTCACAATCGATTGGATCATGGAATAATTCCTGTCCCACAATCGATTGGATCATGGAATAATCGTTTGTGTTCACAATGGATTGGATCATGGAATAATCCCTTTATTCCATGGATTGGATTCTTTCAATTCATGTTGTTATCTCGATGCGAGATGCTTGTCCTTCTATCTGTCCTCCCCTAAAAATTCTTATCACTTTCGCCGTTCTGTTCCTATGTTGAGTTTTCAATTTTCTGCTTACGTTTCGAATTTTGTATGTTCCCATTTGAGTTCCCAGGACAGATTTGGATTTGCGATAATTAAGTGCGTTGTGTCCTGTCTGTGGTCTTGTGGATTGATCGACGTCAACATACACAGATAAGTACCTAGCTTCTAGTCTGATTCTCCATCCAAGTAGGTACTGGCCGGCGGGTCATTACTTCGTTGTATTTTAGTCTAGTTCGTTTTTAGTTGTTGTTTAGTTTATTTGCTTCTGTATTTTTGTACCACATGAATTCGGTGGCTAACTTACAGTCGAAATTTTCGACGTTTTCCTACGAGGATAGAGTGATGATTAAGTTTAGGAAGAGATAGGCCTTTGCTGAGTATTAGTCAGTATGAAGCTATAGAACTTTTAGCTTCTGGTAATCCCGGGTACTGGTCAGAGCTATTGTGAACACAGTGCTTACATTCTGACTTGCTAAGAGCTGTGGTTGATTAAAATCCACCCATTTCTCATAAGAAGACTCCACTGTTGGAAAACATTTACAGGTATTTTGTAGAAAAGCTGTTAATTTGTGTTCCGGTTTGGTGGCCCACCATTTTCAGAGCCCACGCACTGCTACTGATGTTGACGATGGTCAATCGCGGTTAACCCTACTCGGTGAACAACCTGCGGACGCGCTAATACCACTTAATGAAAGGACATTTGTACATACCGCGATAATCAAGCCCGTTTGCGCGTGAAACCTCAGCGCTATCGCGTAATGTCTCAACATCCTCGTTGCGTCCTCGGGACGACGCGTTGCACTGCTTGCACAGCGTCGGAAGAAAATATATCTTGGCTCCGGATCAACCTTAATTAGGGGGAAGGTTGGCCGAAGCTCGGTTAGACGCGTAAAAAAAACCCTCTTTGTACTTCTTTATCCGGCACTATTGATTTATCCGATGATTTGGTGAAGGAAATACTCACCCATGGAAGGGGAGCAATTCTAATCCGTTCTTATCTCGAGTCGCTATCACGGTGTTGTGTACGGCTACGGTTTGATATGTCGATGTTTATACATATATACAGTGTCTAACTGTATTTGAAGAACTAGGGGCGATATCTGCCTTATAATTCTGGCGAAACAAACCACCCTTATTCATTAGCGCAAATTTCGAAAATCATACAAGGGAAAAGCCCTGCTATGGATTTTTTTCTTTACTAAATTATTGCAGATTCGGATTCTTTGAGAAACGTCACCACAACCTCTACATGTTTATTTAGGTGGTTACTCAAAAACGCGCAAGGTATGCACAAAACGCAAACACCAAGGTTTCGTAAATATATTCTAGAGATGCATTACCTATTATAAATCCGTTTCAAGGTGCGTAGTACCCGAAAATGGAATTGAAAAAATCGTGCGGTATACACAACGAAAGTCCAGATATCATTGATACGGAACAGCCGATTTTATTAACGCGTTGCTTTATGAAGTCGAGTTTGTTGTTCCGTGATTTTACTTCATTTGAAGAAGGATGGTTATTTTGGATTTTGTTGATAGGTACCTTATACATATATTTGTTGTTCATGGCCAAATTAAGTGAAAATTTGGTGCGTCATGGCGCGTTACTGGAGATGGGGGAGTGGAAAAATGCATATTTATGTTACTTAACGTTAGACAGCACTTCGACATTTTGTCGTGTGCGTGCGTGGGTAGGTGGTTATCCGAAAAAACGATTCTATTAACTCAGGGTCTTAGCTAAGTAGAAATTCAGTAATCTACGCGGAAGGGGTAGATCGTTGTCATAATTTGCAGCGTTTTTCACGCTTAAAAATCACGCGGTATGATGTCTATAATTTGAGCTGATCGAAAGGTGCCATACGTTTCGTAATCAACTAGGGGAATGGGGTTAGGGGTTTTCTTACAGAGGAAACTGATTTTCTCGCTCAGGAAATCGTCTGAAATGTTGTCCCAAGTCCTTTTGGTTTTAACCTGATCTCCATATGTTTTGAATTCACATTTGAATGCGGTTTTGATATTGGTTCAAGAACCTTCGCCACACAATCTCCGACGATTGATTCACAATCTTCGACAGCTTGCGTTTGCCTCCATGGGTGTATATGTTGCGGGGGTTGATTGGGGGGGGGGGGGGGGGGGGGGGGGTGCTAGCCTACAATTGTTCAATTTGCGTTCGCATCCCGATTAAGTAATGCGAACGCGTGGGGATGCGAACGCAAACTAAACAGTTGTATCCACCACGTTTCTATATAATGCGTAATGCATAATTTGAATCTCTCGTAGAGTTGCTGGCTTGAAGCAAGAGGCGCCCTGCCCTTGCGGACTTGCTGATGGAGTATGGTATAAACAGATCTACTGAATCACATTAACTTATTTTCCTTCGTGATCATAATTGAGAGCGGTTTAGGTTATTTACGGCTCCAGCTTCCAGATCAGCCTCTTCATAAATCAAACGGAACAGAGGCCAGAAGTAATTCAGCGGCGAGTTCGTTTGGTCAAGTGTCGAAGCAATGAAGCGTGGAAGCAGCTGGGAAGGGGCAACCGGAACAAGTTCGCCTGAGACCAGAGAACCGTGACAGGTGCGGTTCGCAAGAAATGGTGGTCACTATGTGTCACGCTGACCTCAACCGGCATCTCTTCTTCTGCTAGGTTCTGTTGGAAGGATAGTCAACCCAAATACCTAGGGGAAGCTCTCGTCCGGTTTTGTGACACTGCTCCCAGCAGCCCTTATCAATCCCAGTTACTTTGTTGTTGTTCGAGAGAGAGCATCGAAAAAATCCAGACTATTATAATGCTATACCTACTGCAGTGAAACCCTTCTAATCCGGCCCCATCGTTTCCGCTTCCCTGCAAGATGGTTATTCTGGGTTCTGTCGTAAGTTATTATTTATTTAATAAAATTGAGCAGGACATCTGGTTAGTGTATTTGGCTCCTGGAAGTAGCAAAACCAGGAGTGTAGCAAGAGGTACCTGAACTGCCATCCCCCGACCGTCGTGTTCACAGGAAATCACACGGTTTATTAGTTGATAAAGTGGGTTGTGGGGAAGAAGATGAAATTTACGTGCTGTTAGCGTGCAGTCGGGTTTGGTATCTGCGTGGTAAGTACATCTGTATCGGTCGGCCAGCAGTCGTAGGAGGTGTACGTAACGAATTCCATCCCTTTCTCGGCACCCTGTTTGTATTGTAAAAACATGGAGTTAGCTATGGCGCCTTATACAATTAACACTTATCACCCGTAACACTTATCTTCGTTCGTGTTACGACCGAACCAAGAATAATCCCTCAATCTCAATTGTTGCGTACAGAGCAGCTAGTTATATAATTGTTCCAAACCTATATTGAAAACCTGGTATATTTTGTGGATAAAAGAGTGAAGCGTTTTTTCTGAGTATGAAAGTGCAGGATATGGCTGGTCGGAAGCGAAAGTTGTTACAAGGAGTGAAGGCAGCGGCTTTTGTTCGATTAACATTTAATTCAAAGCTCCGGTCTCTTACCTTTTAATTTATTTCCCCACCTTTTACCCTTCACCCCAATTTCACGAAACGGACGAGAAAAGATTTCGGTCCTCTGAAGAGATACAGCTTGAATTAAGTAAACAAGCCTCTAAAACCGTCTTCTCGCCCATCTCCCTCCGCCGCTTTCCGTACTAATGTGTTTATCACCGAACTGCGGCTGAAGTAATTCAGAACAGATGTACGGGAACGGTGGGTTTTAAAAGCTCTCAAGTTGTGAGGAGTTCGGAGCAGACAGCGACTAAAATGAGTATTGGTGTATGGATCTTGAGAACATTCCTCGTGCCTGAACAAAAACAATCTCCATCTCAAGTGTTTAGTGTTGAGAGGGTTCATCTGAAGGACTTATTCACATCACTCAATAATTCACGTAATTCAAATATACTGATATATCGATCGTTCAATCTGTTGTATATACAAATGGTACGTACATACTCGGACAAAACAGATATTTCCCTCCGTTGATGATGATGATGATGATTAATTAGGCCCCTACTTAATGATATTGCTGAAGTAATGTATATAATATTTGCTGAAGGAGTGTGCAATTGTCCCTCTTTTTATAAATTACGGTTAACAGGTTTAAAATGTCAACCTGTCTACCACCAGCCAGTCTGGTGAAATCTGGAATCTGAGATCTTTATAGCTGCAGTACACATTGCGCTCGTCTCCATCATCTGCCCATCCATCTGTCCATTTCTGGTTAGAGTCTAACGGGTCTCGCGGGAGTATATTAGAATGGTGATATATTAAAATGACCTCCGCGAACTTACACGCACAATACTTTGTATGACTTTTTTTGGAATAACAAAAAAATATGAAGGAATAGCACACGAACTTTCTGATTTCTGCATCCATGATCGTCCAACTTTGTTTTTGTTTGGTTGGTTCCTTTCTCATTCTTCTTCGAGGTATTTTCTTTTTGTTATACGCTGTAGTACTGCGTTGTTGTCACTTCTGTTGTGTAGAAAATGTTGAAGCATTGCGGAAAATAACGAAAAGGAAATTTGTCACATGAAATAGTTATTAGTTGATGAAAAGCGTGGAGACCGCCTTGTCCCGGAGGATAAGAGAACTATGACGTCACACGCTCGTCAACCAATCAGAGACCGTTTCGCACAGCTTCCTCTTCACCCGATTTTCAAATTCGATTTTAATTATTACAACATTTTTATCCGTATTTGATCACCTTTTCGTGAGATGGTCTAGTGTAGATTAAAAAAGGTTTCATATGGAATTTCAGATGGGTGCAAGTTACTCATTTGGATGATTCATTTGGCTGTTCACAACAAACTTGTACCTATCAACAAAATCCAAAATAACTGTCTTCCATAAAATGAAAACATATCAAGGAACAACAAACCCAGTTTTGTAAAACCGATTGTAATCGGTTATAATCAGCTGTTCCCTAGCAATGGCATCTGGGCTGGAGATATACCGTATGATTGACATTCATGTTGTCGAAGCTTTTTTTCAAACTTCAGGGCTTTAATGTGCCCTACAAACCAAATTGCTTCAATAGTTTCATAGAAATTCAGTGATCTACTTTTAGATCGACAACCCTATACCCCCAAAAACAACTCTTTTTTTAAATATTCACCCACCTAGAAAACCTCAGCCGCAAAAAGGATTAATATCCTTTTTGCCCGCCAAAGTGTCATGCTTGGTGCTTTGGAATAATGTTTACTTCATAAATGCAAAAGATGTAATATTGCCCCGAAAACAAATCCTGTTGTACACATTTATCAGCCAAGAAAACCTCAGCCGCAAAAAGGATTGATATATCTCTTTTGCCCGCCAACGTAGCATGCTCGGTTCCAGCACCTCGTTCTTGGATGTGCATATAGAATCCCCCCCCCCCCCCATCCTCACCCCCTTTGTTCCCCCTAGCCCCTCCCCCTTTCCCTGTTTTTCCCACGCTGTTTGGCGGGGAGCTTGAAATTTTTTTTAACGCTGTTTGGCGTGCAGCTATTTGCTTGCATAACCCCTCGAAGATGGATGTACGAAAATCAACACCGCGGTGACCCCCAGGTGGTCAAGGGGGGGGGGGGGGGGGTAAAAACCCTAATTGTTTGACCTGTAAACAGTGCTCTTGGTCGCTTCGAGTTTTTCGGTTTCCTGGCGGCTATCTGTACAGAAAAATAAAAACACTGCAAAATCCTTGTCACATGGGTTTATTATTCTATTGGACATACAAAAATGTTGGCTATTCATTTGTTGTTTCTTTCATATTATGTAATAATATTGAAATACCTATTTTTGATGGTTTTTACCTATTTTGACCCCAAAAACTCGAATTATGCTCCTATTGCCGACAAATTGTCTTCCATCATTGTTTTGTCTTGATTCACCCGTTGGCTCCTGTGTTACAGCCATTTTGACAGGCTTTTGACCCGTAAATATTGTATTTTGAGGGTTAAAACTTCGTTAGAACCTCATTCCTCCACTCATTGGCCAAAATCAACTTCATGTTTGGTCTCCTCACCCTATAAACATGGAAAACGATACCCCACAAGCCCGTGTTCACTTAAACTCAAAAATTTCTAATTTTGCACCCATTTTTTCACCCATTACACCCGTGGGTTTTCCGATCGGGCTGCCGAGATAGGGGACACAACTAGGGCCCAAGTGGAGTTTGCGGAAGAATCTATATCTACCGAAAATGAAGGTAGATATCGATGACACGGCGAACGGACATTGCATTTTTGGAATCCACACCTTGGTACGTAAAAGAAAAAAAATTTTGAGGGGATGTTTGAAAAAAAAAAAAAATGTCCGAACCAAATGATACATATTATGTGCATTATTCACAGAATAATAAACCAAAACTGCTGTCTAAGAATTTGCAACGTTTCTATTAATTTGTTGATTCGTAGGTACAGGTACATGTCGTAGAGCCTAACCTCTGAAGAGCAACGAGGCTTTCACCGTACTTATATTTTATCTGGTGGTTGAACTGATGCCTTTTGCAATTGTAAATAACCCGGTAAGACCGGTGAGCGACCGACCCTGTTACATAGATAAGTGAAACAAAGGATTGATCAGAACGGTTTAACGCTTGAGCGATGGCGTTGATCCTATTAGGGATGTTTGCGAGGAAGAAACGGCTTGACGGGAGTCGGATAACAGTTCCGGAGCTTCCCGCAGTCGGGTCATCCCGTCTCCGCCAACCCCTCGATCCCCAAACATGGATACTGGCGACTACATCCCATATTTTACATCATCCATGCAGAGCCGGCAAGCTCAGGCCAAAACTGATCAATGACGAGGACCGCTATCTATTACGGACTTCCTCCCATCCTCGCTTCGCCTGTCCAGGCATCAAGTTATCCGAAAACTCCCTAACAGTCATCTATATTACTCAGCTACGGTAGGTTGGCAACCCCATCTTTTTGTGGAAGGAGGGTCAACACAAGAAACTTTGGCGATAGAATGAGGCACCGCACTTAGCTCTTCAGACATTTAAAAATCGTTGACCCCTCCAGCAAGAAATATTGGATAAAACTTTGTTACTTTGTCTGCTGGCTGAAGTTTAATAACCAATTACTATCAAGACTGGCGTACATTGTGAAGACATTTAGCAGTAATGACTTCTATAATTTCATTATAAAAAATTTCCTTTATAAAATAATGGGGAATTTTCGTCAAAAATTCTCATGAAAAAAAAAAAATAAAAAAAAAAATAAAAATATATATATATATTGTTAAGAACTTCACAAATAGTCGATAATTCACTTTTTTTTTTATTCAACGCAACTTTCAGTCAGAACAAAAGTTACAACACACACAAAAACTGTTGACAACAGGAAATCTCTGCTTGGGAACCAAACAAACTATCAAACACATGACCCAACTCCCTAACACCATTCCCCTTCATCCTCTTTTTTCTCATAGTAGGGTCGGATCCGGTCAGCATGAACAACCCGATGCTTCTTACTGGGGAGTTGAATTCGGAAAATCACATCTGTGATTTGCTTCCGAACAGTGCAAGGGCCAACCCAAGGTCGCTGCAGCTTTGGACTCAACCCTTTCTTCCTCCTTGGGTCATACAGCCAGACCTTTTTTCCCACCTCAAATATTGGTAGCTCTGCCCTCACATTGTACCTCCGTTTCGCTTCTTCTGCCACTTTCCCCAGAGTCTCCCTGGCAACTTGATGAGCTTCGTTCAACGTGTTCTTCAGTGTAGCTGCGTAGTCTGTAGGCGTCACATGGGTTGGGGCTACTCCAGTCAATAAATCAGCTGGTAAGGTGGGGGTTCGTCCCAATGTTAGCATGGCAGGTGAAAACCCTGTTGCCTGGTGAACAGAAGACCGGTAGGCAAGAAGAGCCCAAGACAAATGGTCATCCCAATCCTGTTGGTGATTGCTGACAACCTTACGGAGCATGTCTTGCAAACTGCGGTTGAACCGCTCAACAAGTCCATCACTTTGAGGCCTGAGAGCTGTTGTTCTGGTCTTATGGATTCCCAAAATCTTCATGGTTTCCTCAAATATGGCAGCCTCAAAATTCCGGCCCTGATCTGTATGCAGCTCTCTAGGAACGCCAAACCTTGCTACTACATTATCAACAATACCACGTGCTACTGTCTCAGCCTGCTGGTCAGGGGTAGGGAACGCCTCAGGCCACTTGGTAAAGTAGTCCATGACGACAACAATGAATTTGTTCCCTCTTGATGATCGTGGTAGAGGTCCGATAACATCAACAGCCACCCGGTCAAAGGGCTCACCAACCAAATATTTCTGGAAGGGTGCCTTTCTGTTCCTTCCTTTTCCTCCTTCGCAACAGATGGTGCATGCATGTCCGAAATCTCTTACGTCTCGGTGCATGCCTACCCAGTAATAACGTCTTCGCAACTCTGAGATCATCCTTCGAGCTCCAAAATGGCCTAGGTTGTGAACTGTTCTCAGTACCATCTGTCGACATTGCCGTGGGACCAGAATCTGCTGAATCTTCTTGGTACCTGTGTCACTCTCCCAGTTTCGTAGTATGAGCTGGTTCTTCAGTTCCAGGCTGTCCCACATAGCCCAGAGTGATTTAACAGTGGTCCCATGTGCTGCTACTGCTTGCCAGTCTGGCCGGCTGTTTTCTTGTAACCATAAGTAGACTTCATGTAGCTCTGGGTCTCTTAACTGTTCTTCCTTCCAAGATACCTCTGTCTCAAGCCTAACCTGCTGTATGTTGGCCAGTACACGCTCCTTTTCATCTTGCCGTGCACAATATTTACACCCATCTGCCAAACAGGGCCGTCTTGAAAGACCATCAGCATTCCCATGAGCACTGCCTCTCCGATATTCAATGGTCAGGTTGAATGATGACAATGTGTCCATCCACCGAGCCATCTGTCCATCCAGTTGCTTAAAATTCTTCAACCATTGGAGTGAAGCATGGTCTGTCCTCACCGTCACTGGAACACCACTGTCTAAGCCATAATGACGAAAACGTTCCAGGGCCACCTTTAATGCCAGCAACTCCTTCCTTGTGACACAGTAGTTTCTTTCTGAGCGTCGCAAGCATCTACTGTAGTACGCTATCACTCGCTCTGTGTCCTCTTGTTTCTGTGACAACACGGCACCCAGTGCACGTCCACTTGCATCAACATCCAAAATGAATGGTAAGTCGAGCTTGGCATGAGCCAAGATAGGTGCTTCTGTCATTGCCTTCTTCAAGTCCCCAAAGGCTGCTTCACACTCCGTTGTCCATTTGAAGCTATCTTTGGTCCCTCCTAGTTTGTATAGAGGTTCAGCACGGCTAGCAAAGTTTGGAACAAATTGGCGGTAGTAGGAGCAAAACTGAACAAAGCTATGCACCTCCTTCACTGAAGTTGGGGCGGGCCATGACAGGATGTGCTCAGTCTTTGCTGGATCTGTCTGTACACCTTGACCAGATATAACATATCCCAGATAAGATATGCTACGGCGGAACAGCTCACATTTCTTGGCATTCAGTTGGAGGCCATTAGTTCTGAAGACCAGGAAAACCTCCCTGAGCCAATCCATCATTTCCTCAAAGCTTCCTGCATCGACCCGCACGTCGTCAAGGTATACCCGTACCCGCCCTTTCCGGATGAGACTGTGAAGCAGTCTATTCATTGCCCGCTGAAAGGTGGCTGGCGCATTACACAATCCAAATGGCATCACCAAAAATTGCCACAACCCTCGAGGCGTACAAAATGCTGTCTTTTGGCGATCTGTCTTCTTCATAGGAATTTGCCAGTATCCACTTTTGAGGTCTAGAGATGAGAACCAGGAACTTCCTGTAGTTGCCTGCAGTAAGTCGTCAATATGTGGCAGGGGATGCGCATCTTTCTTGGTTACCTCATTTAGTTTTCTATAGTCAACACAGAATCTCTTTGAGCCATCTTTCTTCTTGACGAGGACTATAGGACTGGCCCAAGGACTACCAGAT
The DNA here is from genome assembly GCA_954871275.1 of Leptopterna dolabrata. NCBI lineage: Eukaryota > Metazoa > Arthropoda > Insecta > Hemiptera > Miridae > Leptopterna > Leptopterna dolabrata. The sequence continues at coordinate 18,341,644 of OX940980.1, read as the reverse complement.
GGTTCAATTACCCCTTCCTTCTCCATGTCTTCAATCAGCGTATCAACTTCGGTTAGAAGGTGTGGTGGTATCCTTCGCGGGCTTTGACGTATAGGAATCTCTGGCTCAACAACAATTTCATGTTCAACACCCGCAATTCTTCCTAAACCACTGCCCTTTGCTGCGAAGATGTCAGAAAACTCCCTCACCAATTCCGCCATTCTCGCCTGCTGATTTTTGCTTAGTCCCTGTCTTGAGCGCTGAATAAGATCTTCCACATGTTGTGCGGTCTGGCCTGGAATAACCTTTTCCCTCTCTTCTAGCTCTGACAGACCTCCAGCTCGCCTTTCTTCATCAATATCCACTTGGTCCACTACCGGAATATCACCATCAGGATTTGGTGGATCTGTCAAATTCTCACAGGTAGATTCGTAGGCTCCCATGGTAACCTCAGCTGTAGCTGCATCGATCTTGCAATGTGCTGCTGCCAAAAAGTCCATCCCCAGTATACACTCATCACGAATGTTCGCCACAAAAACCGTATGTCTTCGAGTCCCCCCAGTTCCTAAACCCACTTGCACATCCAGCTGGCCGTCTACTGGGAATTCTGCACCGGTTACTGTCCGCAACACTATTGGCCGATTGTTGGATTCAGCCAAAACATCCACTGACAACACACCCCTACGCACAATGGTAACCATGGCACCTGTGTCTACTACCATCGCACAGGGTTTACCATTAATAGTTCCCTTGACAATGATGGAGGCAGTCGAACCCACTCTGTAAACAATTGGATGAATCTGTATGTCATCTGGTATTGTTCTATAGTGACTGCGGGGTGTCTCTTTCTCGTTGGTCACAGGCCCCCCATTGACTATGACCGTCGTCCGTTTCCCGACTGGTGACGTGTGGGACAGTTAAATGCACTATGCCCAAAGGCATCACACCTCAGACACTGGCGAGTGGGACAATCCCGAGCAAAATGCCCCTTAGCCTCACAGCTGTAACATCTGGCATGCTCCCGGGCTGTTGTTCGAGACAGAACTGGCCTCACCAATCTCATATCCGCCTCTGACTCCCTCGTTTCTTCATCCACCAACCGCACTGATGACTGAGTACAACCAACATTGGCTCGCACAAGGTTGGCTTCTGCCTGAACTGCATAACTAACAGCTCCCTGCAGAGTTGTTGTTGGATAAGCCAGCACCATCTTCCGTAACTCGCAGCTCCGTATGCCATCATAAAATTGTTGGAGAGCCATGGCATCAGCAATGGCTGTTGGGGCTCCTGGCAAGGCCCTCCTGGCTAATGACTCCAAATGTGCAGCAAATGCTGTTAACTCCTCATTTGGGTTTTGTTTCCTTCCCCTCAGTTGGTGCATAAATAGATGTTCCCTTCCTTTTGTCCCATAACGCTGCTCTAGAGCCTCTATCATTTCTTGATAGGTAGAGTGGGAGCCCAGGTTGGTAACCACTGCTAAAGCTGACTCCTGCAGTGCAGAAATAAGCTGAGTTGCCTTTTCTTCATCTTGCCAACCATTTGCCCTACTGATCCTTTCAAACTTGAACAAATAATCACCCCAGCATGCTGTCCCATCATACCGCCCGGGTTTTATTTTATTATTTATTTGACTCCTACCCAGTTGTTGCTGCCCCTCCTCCGGCTCCTCACGCATATTCATCAATGGTAGCCTGTTCTTCTGCCTATCGTCATGCAACGCCTTTAACTCCTGGATCATGTCCTCGTGAAATTCTCGCAACTGGGCATTGATTGTCTGACGATAGGTCTCCATATCCAGTTGGAGGGTTTGGAAAGCGCCTGAAAGCGCTCCAAGGCCTACTCCTTCCATTGTACCGTCCGTTTGCGATCCCACATGTTCTTCTCCTGGAATGGAATCATGGGACGGACCCCGCCCAGGAGTGCCAGCAGGCACAATCCGTCCACTACGCATGCGTCGTCCCTCAACATCTTCGTGGCGATCTTCACTGTCACTCATTAGCGATCCCACTTCTGACACCACTGTTAAGAACTTCACAAATAGTCGATAATTCACTTTTTTTTTTATTCAACGCAACTTTCAGTCAGAACAAAGTTACAACACACACAAAAACTGTTGACAACAGGAAATCTCTGCTTGGGAACCAAACAAACTATCAAACACATGACCCAACTCCCTAACAATATGTACATTTATTTAGGAGAGGTAGTTTGACCAAACTAGACTTGTTTTCTTTTTGGATTTTGTTTAATCCATTGCTCAACGTTTCCACCTAGTGTGCTAGGTCCTATTCATGAGTCTCTACAATCACAATAATGAGAATAATGGTTAGTTATAACGGGTAAAACTTAAGGCTAGGTATTGCTTGATGTTAAGAGCTACTTACTTATGTAATGAGGATGGTTGTTCAAATGAGTAACTGAGAGATAGTAATTGTTCAGATGACTTGAAGTGGCTCAAAGATTTAAAAATACAAATGGCTAACAACAAGGAACTAACGAAGGAGATGCCTGTGGGAGTTGGGTGGAATTGTAATGGATACTATTATGGTGTGTGTTAAAGATGGATATTGTTATATCCTACCTAATTCATAGTCACGTAATTCTAAGTCATATAAATTATTGCCATATCATCTAGTACTCTAAGCCACAAAAATTACTGTTATCCAATCATATTCCACAAACTAGTTAATAGGTAGGTAAAATAATAGCAATTCTAGAACAAACTTCCTCCATCTTATCACAGACTACAAAAAATCCTTCCTCCATCTTTAACACACACCATAATAGTATCAATTACAATTCCACCCAACTCCCACAGGCATCTTCTTCCTTGTTGTTAGCCATTTGTATTTTTAAATCTTTAAGCCTCTTCAAGACAACATCAAACAATACCTAGCCTTAAGTTTTACCCGTTATAACTAACCATTATTCTCATTATTGTGATTGTAGAGACTCGTGAATAGGACCTAGCACACTAGGTGGAAACGTTGAGCAATGGATTAAACAAAACCCAAAACGAAAACAAGTCTAGTTTGGTCAAACTGCCTCTCCCAACTTTACTTCTAATAGACAGAAAAGAGCGCTTAATTTATATTTATTTATATAAAAATATTCAGAACTCTTGAAAAATGATAGGTCCCAATAAAAAAGTTTGGCTTGTTTTCAAAAATAAGCGTTATTTTTTAAATGGGGGTGATTGAGAGTGAAAGTGCGGCAAACAATGAGGTATCAGGTGTAATGACATCTGATTGGCTGTTGGCCCAAGGAGGCGGAGCTGAGCATCAAAGGCGAAGGTTCTCAATGCTGCCAACAACCCAACATTAGAAATGGCAAAAGTTCATGGCAGCCATTAACAACTTTTGCCGTGATCTTTCATAAACCTCCCTTGGTTTGATTTTAGGACGTGTTTTTAAATTTATTTATAAATTTACGGTTCCATCCATCCATTCATTGCGGTTCTGTACGTCGTTTAAAGTGATGCACTAGCGCTGTAAGCAGGATTTTAGTTTAACTACTCAGCAATTTACCTCATACATCATTTCTGGTGGGAACTTAGAAATTCAAATTTCACAGTCGTTTTCTGCCTAGACTTTGTGGAATAAGTACCTCATTATGTGGTCAGTAAGTGCTAATATCCGTTTTTGAACAGAATTTGGTTTAAAATAAGGAGAATTTGAAACCACGAAAATTGCCCATTGCGGGATCTCAGAGGTTCCCATTCAAAAGTGTCTTGTGTCTTACACAAACGTGGCTTGGCTCGAGCTGGAGCTTACTGGAGCTGAAAATTTGCTTTATGTTTGAAGGAGCGACTCCGTGGTGCCATAAAGGCACATGGCATGTTGAAAACAAGCGATTCGATTACAAGTTTCATGTTTTTAGTAAGAAACTGTCTCAAGATACCTGGTTCAACTTGAAGTGCACTAATATAAGCGAAGGTATTTGAAAATGCTGCCGAATGATGGCTGCAAAACGTATTTCAACATTCGGATTACTGAAGCCTGGTATAATATATCGTATAAAATCTGGCTAATATAGACATTACACCGGAGTAATATTTCTCCATTCATTTTTCTTAGGGAACAATATTGAAGGGAATATGAAATCGGAATCGGATTTCTGCAGATTCTATCGGTGATATTTATTAGGAATGTTCAGTGTGAGCAGGATTTGTTCACGTAATGTATTCGGTGCAGAACAGACTGTTAAGTTTCCATGAATTCTCTTGAGTACTACATGTACTTTACTTAATGAAAGGTTGTTCGCGTTAGCAAAGGGGCAGTTGGAGAGCTCAAGCATTACAGGTTTATTCTACATCGGTCTCTGGGCGCTAGTAAAGTGACCCTAAAAGTAACCGAACTCTAAATGTTGTGTTCTATTATGCCATTATCGGCGACCCTGCTTATATTAGGAAGCAAAGCACGTTCCATCAGACTTTGAAAGTGCTTTTCGGCCTGAAATCAAACCGAACTGTAGTTTAAATTGGGGTCGTCTTGAAGCTCATGAAACCCTCTTATTTTACATCTTTGTTCAACACCTCCTCTCATTAGGTACTCGCAGTGACATCAACACTTCGTGTGGAGAAACTCAATGTGACCTCGATCATTATGCTAAAACTTAGGCTGTCCCTTTTCATCGAGTGCTTCCGTCCATATTTTTTAGCAGATTTGTTTTCTGTATTAGTGATCTGTGTATTCTGCGTTTTATAGACTACTCATTATATTGTATACATTGAACACACTTTACCAGGCTACACACAGTGTGGTCGAAAGGTTGGTTTTTGGTCAAAAATTGAGTTCACTTATCGGAAATTTCACGCTGATTCTGAATATTACCCATGTTCTTATGAATTCCATATTATTTTCAGCTCATGTTCACCACAAATCTCCGTAACCTCGAAAATTACACATTTTAGCCCATCGGTAATCATCAAAATGGTTCGTTATAAATGGAATTTTAAAGATAAAATCTTCATCAAATGAGTTTAACTCGAGCTGTCCGACATTGTTGTATAATTTTTGGGGAGTTTTCCAAGCTTTATCGAGGTTTCCACGTTCTAAGACAATGTCCATGAACGCAAAACATGGTGGGGGGGGGGGGGGGTGATTACATAGTTAGGGGGGTTTGTCGTTAAAATATTACCTCTTTTATGTATTGGAATATGAAGAATATAAATGAATATTCTTTCAACCAGCGCGAGGTCGCCTATATAAATATCCTTCAGATTTTATTTTTGGCTAACACTTCCATTTTTTGAACCACCACGCGGCAATGACACGCCACTTATGGTTATTTCCCGATGGCTAAAATGTTGAAAAAATAAACAGGCACAAGTGCTCCGACATATTGTAATAAATTATTCACTCATAATGTGTGTAATTATGTCACCAGTATTGCCGGATTTCAAAGGGTTCAGGGTGGTTCGAACACGACGCCCATGGTAGCGGATTTTCACACTCTTTAGTATAGTCATCTTCTTGATTTTAAGGATATAGGCAACCGTGGATCTTGGTGGCTTCACAATTTCCTCTAGAGTAATCTCATCCGTTTCAGCATCCCCCCCAATAGTTCTCTCCTTCCGTAGCCCTTTAGCCATTAGCCCTTTCCATAGTTTTCCAACCCAAAATCGTCCATTAGTCGAGTCTTTCTCGGTTCGTTTTTAGCCCAAGCAAAGTGTTGGCAGTCCGAGAGTCTCTTCCTGTACCTTCTCGACGGTGAAGTAGAAGACCGGATAATGTCAATAGGGTCATCTCCGGTCCGTCCCGCTTCGAGGGCCGGGTAGGGTGAGGCGCATTTCCTTCGTCTCATTACATCGCTACAACCCTCTCGAAACTCAACCCTTCCGTGATCAATTTGGATCGGCAAAGGTTCGATATTGGTTCCAGATCGATCAGCCTAATAGTTTCCTCAGCCCTCATCGCTCCGATACCAATACAAACCCCGCTATCCTTTGAGAGGCCTTTTCATTATCGAAGAACGGTCACGCGGAGGCCTTGCAAGTATTCGCCAAGTATGTTTTAGTGATGAGGGAGCTCGCCAGCCAGCCGTACAGGATGGCTATTACTGCTTAAAAGCTCGGAATATCGTTGATGATTTAAACTAATCATGACTCAGTTTGATGGGTTATTTGGAACTATCAAAGAAGTTCGATTGTCTGAGCACAAAATATCATTATATCGTTATCAGCGATTTGAAATTCAAATTGTTCTTCAAAAGACACCCCTGAATTATCCCAAATATTAAATCTACATAAAATTAATGGGATATTGTGGTGGAGTGACCCTTATTCTCTTTTAGGCCGACGCGACGAGAGCAAATACAGTCAACATGAACGTTTTCATCATTTGGTTATTTGAGCAGGTAGAACATGGTGATGATATAAATTTCATAGTCCCTTTGGCTGGTAGCTCTCGAACTATAAATTCTGAGTAGAGGGAGGGGGGGGGGGGTTAATAGATAGGTACCTACCTTAGTCATGCCCAAACTGAGTGAGGAGCCAATGGGAAATTGAACATCAGTTAAATATGTTCCACGTAAATCGAATGTATTTCGAAGTCGAACCAATATTTTCTGATCCTACTGGTACATTGGGTAGGTAGCACTTTACCATTTAGGGGTGGTCCACGTAGGTCCCATTCTTGAAGTTGCCTGTGTTACCAAAATATCACTAGTTGGCGAGGAAGTTGTCTGGCAAAAATCACAGCCACATGGAAAACCTCAAGTTTTCCTCTTTTTACCATAGGTGCTTACTATTTCTCAACTTCTGACCACAATTATTTTGGAATATGACATTTCGAGTGTTGCAGTATTATCGAACGATTCCTACTAGGCAAACTATGTCTGTCAATCAGTGGTTTGCAAAACTGTTTGTGTTTGAAACACTGGATGTTGATCGTAAATGAGAGAGATATGATGTAAGTACCAGGATTATTCCGTCCGTCGATTCCTAGATTCTACTTGGGCATCAGGAGTTTGGCTTATGTAAAGGAGAATTCAGCCAACAGCAGTAAATTTTTGGGGCCCAATTATTCCACTTGCTCGACTTGGTCGTTTCTATTTCGTCTAATCCCGCAGTTAAGTGGGGAGGGAATTGTTGTCCGCGCCGGAAAATAATTTATTGCGGCCTTGGAAGGGTCCTGGGTTGATTTTATTCTTTGAAATGTTGCCCTGAGCACGTAGATGAGTTCAACTGGGTGAACTGGGACGGAAGGATTGTTTACACTAGTGTTGTTACGGAGGTCAATCTTCACCAACCCACGTTCCTTGCCTCTGCACAAGGGCTACTCTAACTTACTTTCCTCTTTACAGTTTTGATTTTTGAAAAACGCAGTAAAATCTGGGATCCTACGATGAGACGTCTGATCCTATCAAAACGTTGCGCAAGTTTGCCTGCGAGACCGTTTGAAGAACGAAACCCACGTAATGAGAGGGTGCTAAGGCGACCACCTAGCTGGAGACAATTACTTTGAAAAATCACAAACACATACGCCGTCCGTATGGTCTTGAAGCTCGTTTTGGCCTTGTAGCCCTGGAGCCGGGGACGAAAAATTGTCCGGATATTTTGGAGCTTTAAAATATAAAATTCGAGAATTTGAGTTCAGCTAGATGAAGTACCTAGTAAATGGATTGTTTACATAGCATTTGTTATAGCCAAATTTATTTTTGATAAAAGAAAGAAATTAAAAGCCTAAAACTTTATATCGAGCTGTTCTCCTAGTCTAAATTGGATGGTCGTTTCCCAAAACGTGAAAACAAGGGACTGAACATGCGCAGTAGAACACACGGGAAGGTGCATCCCTGCGCCTTTCAAAAATGTTTTGACTGCAAGTACTAAAGCATCTATAGGCTTTTCATTTCTTTCATTAAAAAAAAAATACTAAATTTGGTTATACCAAATGCTCAGTAAACAATCCATTTACATACTTTATCTAGTTGAACTCAAATTCTTGATTCTATATCTATTGAAAATCGTTGTACATGACATAAAGACACTGTACAAACCTTGGCAGTTATTTCGACTGTGACAAGTTCAGAGTACCTATGTCATCGACATAATCAGGGTATGCATAAAATTATCACTCATATTTCTAACTCTTCTCGTTGTTTATAGTTTATTCACCTACAAAATTGTTTTCAACGATATAAATATTGATGATCGTTTTATGTTTTGTTACAGGTAAGTGCTATATGCGCCGAAAACGGTAGAAGCGTATAATTCCCAGGTGAGTGGTCAAATTGCCGTTGGAGGTTATTTTCCATCGCTCCATATAACGAAGAACATTTACCTACACGTCCGCAAACGATCACTTTCAATGAGATGGACTTTCATTTGAATTAATCTGCGTTCATCGATGTTTGTGTTGAATTCTCTTGAAAAGTGATACAATTCCACAGTACACCTGTGGTCGTTGGAAGAAAGGACAGCAGTTATTACTTATTATCAATTGCTCCGTAAAAATAATTTCATGTTGTATCTCTTGAAATGTTTGTAAACATTTCAACATCATAACATCTCACTCTATTTTTTTTTTTTTTTTTAGTAGTGATTGGTTCTTGCTTTCAATTTTCAGTAATATTTGAATCCATATAGTTAAAAAGCACATTCGAGGTTTCAACTTAGGTCAGTTCCTGTTTCGATTTTTCCAACATTTCTGTGGTGTTATTAGTATTTCTGAATTATCGTGCTCACTGTCGCGTACTTAGGTACCGACTTATTTTTCGGGAAAAACTTTTTACCTTATTCGTCATGATAACGGCGATTAGCTAGGTTTAGGGTAATGTGAAAGAACCACAATTAAAAATTCCCTATGATCCTATGAGCCAGCCGATTGGTTACGACTCACTTTATGACTCATACCACGCATCATTTTGGAAAAACCTAAAAAATCATCTTGCCTGCCATATTTGTCTAGTTTCCACAATTCTCTTCAACTTTTATGAGAAATTCAGTTGAATTCAGTCACCACCTTATTCACCTACCTTAATGTGAATTTCATTGAATACACCTTCAGACTTAACAAAATTCATAAATTTTAGCATTTAGCAAACACGGTTTGCATGCGCCGTCGCTACTGCTGATGCGAATGCGACGAAATTCATATGGCGCCAACTAGGACTTAACCCTGAACTCCCATAAAAATTTGAGCCAATTCGGACCATTGGTTTATGCATTATGGCGGTTCGCCGAAATGCGTGCAGACACACGCGCACGCACCCACCCATCTTACTCAATTATTTCAAGGAGCTTAAATTTTTTGTTGTCGATCGATTCGTGTTTAGCGAGGTCGAAAATGGGGAAATCCGCGTTTTTCCCCTCAAAATTTGAAAATTTGTTAAGAGTGTAAACACGAAAACTTGAGGGCTCGGTCACTTCCAGGGGGCCGAGCCAAAAAAAAAACACAATTTATGTGCCATTTCGTAATTTACTGGAAAGATCTCGCCGAGGTATTTCATTTGGAAAAACCTGGGCGGAAGCCACATTTGCCGTGGTTAGATTTGTCTACGAATGCGATAAGAGAAACGCTGCAAATTATTACAAAACGGTTATTATTTACCTATAGATCTGCGTAGATGACTGTTTTCTGTGGTCAATACCCACCCAGGAAAGCCCTAAATCGAGTACTGGAGCCGGCCGGGAAATGATAGATTCATAAATATATGCGGTGGATTCGGGAATTCTATCATTATTTCTTTCTTGTTATTCATGAAGCATAACGATTCAGGAAGCACCTATCAACAAAATCAAAAATAACCATCATTCTTCAGATGAAATAATCACTGAACAACCAACTCGATTTCATACAGCCATACGTGGTTATTATCAGCCGTTCCCTAGCAATGATATCTGGGCTGGATGTACGTTTCATTGACGGTCATGGCGAAGCTTTTTGGTGCAAACTTCAGTGCCTTACTGTGAACGAACGGCTGGACATTCAATGCTCCGGGTGGTCTCAAAAATTCTCACGATCAGTTTAAAAACGTGAAAAATTTCGAGATAATGGCGTTTTGGAAGTTTTAACCCCCACATTTTTCTCCCCTTAGAGATACCTACAGTAACGCCGAGCTTCGCAGACTAACTAGACCCAACTTACCGAATTTCATTAATTTTGTTTCATGTTAACTAAGAAAAGTGTGGCGTACGGTGGACGGACAGAAATTTTTCTATTCCATTGCGGATTCTACGTACTTACCTTGAAACGGAAACAGTCAAATTATGAGATGGCGAAGGAGGGGTTGAAAATTTTATGCTCGATTCGGTTCTTCGAGGACCTACAGACCAAATTTCATTTATTTTGGTTCATGGTATAACTAAGAAAAAAACGAAATACGGAGGACGGACAAATTTTTTTTAACTTTATTTTTGGTTTCTACGTAGGTACCTTAAAACGGAAACAATCAAATTTGGGAGGGGGGGGGGGGTTAAAATTGGGTTTTTCATGCTCGATTCCAAAGGTTCATTATTGAAAATAATAAACCAAAAGTACTTACATGAAAGGCGGACTAGTGACGATATTGAACGATCTGATAGTGGATTTCTGATCAATAACAGTGAGCCTGAAGGTGAGTTGAAGTTAACTACGTGAGTTGATAACTTGATTTTCATGGTCAGTGCTGCAGAGATCACTGCGGCGTTCGGTTTGCCTCCTGAACTTAAACAGTCGAAACCTAAAACCGCCGGTCTGCCAACGGTGAGGGGCTGCGAGAGTAATTTGTCGAACCTTAAAACAATGAACAGCCAACTCCGTGACCAGCAGCGGGTCGAATCGCCTCGTCCGCAATCAGATGATAACGCACCCCCAATTTGTCCCAACTTCTGGCGGAAGGTACGAAGGAGGGGACTCACTTTTGAACTCTCGTTAGAGTTGGGAATGAGACTGATTGTAGCGATGTTGTTGGTTATACGAGCCGTCTCGACCCTGGCGACAATCACAAGGGAAAAAGTTTGAAGTACAAATTGCAGGTCAGACGGTTCTCCAGCTAATTATCCCAACGCTTTTGGGATTTGCGCTTGGGGACTCATCTCAATTTTGTTCAATCTCTGTTTTGCTTTTGTTTCTCATTATGGAAATTATCGCTTGCAAAGTAATTGTCAGATTCTATTTACCTACATCAACTCATTTTTTAAAATTATTCTCAATAATGAACCTTTGAAATCGAACCCCCCAAGAAAAAAAAAATTGATGGTACTGAAGGTACGTAGACTCCAAAAGTGGAATAGGTAAAAACGCTGCAACTTATTGCACAACGGTTTATTTATTTACGTGTATAGATAACCCATCTGCGTAGATCGCTGTTTTCTTGGGTCATTACCAACCCACGTATCCCCCCCCCCCCCATGCCCCACACACACAGGAAAACCCTTCGTTTCACCGATAAGTTTTGTCAACATGATCGTGAATGAAACGGTGTACATAGAGCTAGGGAAAAGCTGATTATAATCATGCACGCATGGCTTATGAAATCGAGTTGGTTGTTCCGGGATTTCATTTGAATAATGATGAAGCATAAATGCTTCATGAATAACAGGAAATAATATTAATGATATAATTCTTGATTCCACTGCATATTCATGAAATGCTGCAGTTGCCGGCTGGCTGCAGTATTCGATTTAGGGTTTTCCTGGGGGAGCTCGAGGGTATTGACCACAGAAAGCAGTGGTATGCGCAGAAGGGACATCTATACTGGTACCTGAATGAAACACGATGAAATCGTGGAAACTTTAGATATGAAGAAAAGTTATTGGATCGTAGTTTGTTTCCACTAAAATCTCTACACAGTGTTATATTGTGTCCTGGTTTTGGTGGTCAAACCATCGTTAAGAACAACACCAACCCCGGACTGTGCCCGAGGAGAGTCTAGTTTGGCAGGTTAGGTTTGCGGTGGTGTTCGTTTTTGGATCGGACGATGAAACAGCGGCCAAGCTTGCTATTCTGAAGCCCCATCGCCTGGCAATCGATTCACCTAATGATTCCATTGGGAACTCACGTTAAAACTATCAACCTTTCATGAAGAAAATAACCCGTTGGCGTCAACCGACGATTGCGGCACCTGGGTGTGCTAACTAAATCAACGAGCTTGCCGTTGCTGTTGAGAGATGAACTCTGCTGGAGAGAGTGGGTGGTTTTGCAGTGGAATCACGCATCGGAGCCCTTTTCCATTTAGTTCAGTGAATAATTCGGGAGGCCATTCCTGCCATCAGTGGAATTCCCGTATCGAAGCCGGTGGTGAAGTGCGGGGAAAAGTTCAGGTCGCGTCTCTAATCTCCCAGGAAGCCGGGGAGTTGCGTAATTTGACGCAAGCGATTGTTTTCGTTGTCTCGCAGACGAAGTTAGTTGCAGACTAAGCTGTTTCGGAATCCTTCCAAAGTCGTCGTCGCCCACTTTGAAAACGCCTCTAGACCGAACCTTTGCTCTTTCTAATCGCATTATCGGTCGTTCTGTAAGGATGCTCCGGTACTCCTTATAGTATCTCGCTTTAGTTTTGTTTTCCGTTCAGAACCTGGCGGTATTTAGTTATGGAAGGAAGAGCGATAGCATCCGGCCTGGGTTGAGTATCCAAGTCACCTTCATAGTTGTCTGCCGATCACGTCTGCGCCGCACAGGTTTCCACACGCCGCAAACATCGAGAAACAGCTACCCGCCTATTTAGATCATGCTCTGTGCCTTCAGTCCCCTGCAAAAATGTGCACATTTGGAAAAACACAAGATATGAGGAAAACCCGAATTTTGCCTAAAAATTCCATTCTGGGCCCGTTGTGGGGCCTGTTAGATAGTTGGACGTAGAATCCATTCTGGAATGGCAATTTACCGTCCATCACTAAATTATATCAGGTACCTCATAACGGACAGGGCTTGAAAATGGATTCGAACTGTAGGCATTGCGATTCCCATTCTGTTGTGCCGTCGAATTGGCAAATATACAAACCAGCACCAAAGAATACCACACGTACTGATTGACGACAGTAACTTAGACATGCGCTCGAAATGGACGTGGAAAATGTACCTACCTCTACCTCCAGGTATGCGATACGTTGTGCTGGTCGCCAGACTTCAAAGTGGCCTTTGAACCTCCCACGCAACACTCGCCGCTTTCAAACCCTAGTTAGAGGTCCAACTAATGGAACCTTCGGTACATTTTCACTTCGGAGGAAATTGGAATGACTGACGTCGGAAGCCCCTTACCCTTTCCCTTGTGTAATGAGGAATTGAAGGATGAGGATGGAGCCATTGAACTCTTATAGGGCCGTCGATTTTAAAATGAAGGCAAGTTTGAACATTAGATGTATTTTACCTAATTAGATGTATTACCGTTAGTGCTTGCGGAAAATAGAATAAAGTGAGAAACTGTCAAAATGGAAACGGGAATCCTTCTTTTGACACCTCGTCCAATATGTACCCTTTAGGTTGAGTAAAGAAAGTAACTTATACAACGATAATTCGTACAGAATGTGTTCTATACTGAAACCAGAAAAAAAATCGGACAGTTTTTCGTAATTTGATTAATTTTGAAATTGCGCACGCTTTGTTTTGCAATATGTGGAAGGTGTGTCTCGATCAATGAGCATGAATTAAGTATCTCATATAATCAGAAAGGAGAGTGGCAAGTTAATATTACAAACTGACAGTAAATCTGGCATGTTATATTAGGAAATGTGTGATATGTATACGCGTAATAACAGAATTGAGACTGCACCAAAGCTGTTGTCCAATTCATCTTGAAATTGGGCGCTTTTCCAAGTTTTCAAAGAAATGAAAAAAGAAGTTGCCATGCGCCTTAGTCTCGTTAGTGAATGTCTCGATCAACGAGTCGTAGGTAGAGTTATTAATAATCAGAAGGCAGAGTGAAAGTCGGTGTTCCAGTACGACAGTAGGTATATCTAAGCTGGTGATCGGATCAATAGCCAGTCAGTTCTGGTAAATAACTGATCCCATGTCAGATTATCTGGCATATATATATTATATATATCATGTTCGTAAGTGCGTGACAATAGCAAGAGGAAACTGCGATAAAATGATTGAATAATCTTGATATTGTGCGCTCCTCTTGTAGGAGGCGCGGGGGGGGGGGGGGGGGGCGCCAGTGTTGTTTGGAGTGTTCGATCGATTTCTTCACGACTTGCAAGGGATTCTTTCGTGCACCGGCAAACCCCGCTTCCTTATGTACTTAGAGGGCCCCGAAGGATGACGACTGCCCGAGGCTAATGGAAAAGGAGGTTTCAATCGTATTTCACGTTGGTGAGGGGTGAGGAGTCGGATTGAACCAGACCTCAGGGTAGAATTACTGTGTAACTTGATTTTCGACGAGTAATTTTTAGCCTTCTTCCACAAGGAGGTGCAGCGTTGTAGCCCCGTTTATTCGTTAGAGAGAGAGAGAGATAGAGAGAGAGAGAGAGAGAGTTCTGAAAATCTCCTAGTCATTGGTTTCATTGTACGGAACTGATTAGTCTTGATCCCTCACGTAATTTAATATTGAACCGAATTACATGTCATGAGTGCAAGGTAGGGTTGGTTTGATAGGACGCAGGAGAGAGGAGCATGTGCCATTTAGGAGTCTTAAGTATTACTACCACCCCGCGGTTTTCACCACAGCAAGTGTTAGAGGATAGCTACCACCCCGCAGTTTTCACCACAGCGAGCAATATTGGACGTGCCAGCACCCCAGGTTTTCACCACAATGAATGCCGGATCCTCTCGGGGGGCATATCCCAGGTTTTCACCACAATGAATATGGGAGGGAGAGGTTTGAGAGAGGAGGCGCAAGGTAAGAGAGAGAGAAGTCACATGTAGAAGTGGGATTGGCAGAATGAAGAACTGGGCGAGCTGGGCGCCTTATAAAGGTGTGTCTCCACCTCGTCCCCCCCCCCCCCCCTGTCTACCAAGTCGTTGGGAGTTGGTGGAGGGGGGCCCTTTCCAGACTTCCACCGAGGCTAGCAGGTGCTCCTTGGTATTTATTGGTTAAATCTTAAAATATTTACATTGGAGTGGAATAGAGGGGTACCATAAGGGGTACATTATAATATTCAAAAGCTATAACTTGCTGTCCAACAGTGAAGACGGCCAACTTCTATGATGACTTCTATGTCATCCAGCACTGCCTTGGCTGTAAATTACCTAACTACTTAACAATCAGTTGAAACCGGTCACCGTGTGTTATGTGCAGTGTGCAAAATTACTCCCTAAGGAAGGCATATTCTGTGACTTACGATAGTGAAACTTCTTGAAAATTTCCAATTGAGAGGATTCAGATGCAGCTGTAACCTCAGTTAGGCTGTGTTGCATTCAAAAGTAACCAATAAAGAAACCAATCGTTTGAAGAATTTTAATATTTGTACACATACTCGTGCGTCACAGTGCAAGGACACAGCAATGTACAGCCCTTATTAATAATTCTTAATCGAACGTTGAGACTCGAAGAGGGCACAAAGGAAGAAAAAATATTCTAGGAATGTTGTATTGGCATGTACCTACAATTACAGAAAATAAGCGTAGGGTGTAAATATTCAACTGCTTAATCACTGTTCACTATTCAACTAATTAGTCACTGTTTGATAAGCAATAATGCATGTATTATGTATTATTAATGCGGATATGTATTACTTATAGTGCGAACATTCCTCAAACTAAACTTTTGTCCGACGCTTCATATACCTACAGATCTTTCAAATGTTCCTCTTCAAATCTTGGCATGGAACTATGCTATGGCAATGTGGAAGGTGCTTGATGGTTTCATCCTCATAACGGTTAGATGAAGAGGCAGGGTGGAAAGGAAAATCAATGTCACGACTCCCTCTTGTCGCCGCTTTATAATTCTTCTGCCGGGCGCAGTAAGTTTGGAACATGCGAAAGGAACTTCTTCCTCTGACCAAAAGTGGTAAGTTCCTCCATTTCTGAACGGCATCGGAGTTCTCAGGTAGAACAGGTTACGTAACGTTATTAGGCCATTGTGAACTCACTACAGCAGAACACGAAGTTATCTTTTGCCGACAGACTTTATCAAAGACAGACCACAAGGTGCCTGTCTGTCCACCCTTCTTTTTGGATTGAATGAGTCCTCAGTCCTCACCACAACATAGCTTCGTTCGAGATAATGCCTTTTTTAGTAACTTCGATGTGGCATTTTGTCACAGGTTGTAAATTATGGTGACTTCCTTCAGACGGTAGAATTTTGCTTCTTTTTCGTAAACTTTCCTAATGGGGCATCTCGATCTTTTTTATGGATTGCAAAACGCTGTTTATTGCTGGTAAATTGCATGTTTCTAAAGCAGTTCTAGATATTTTATTATATGTTTACCTAGTGTTCTTCACAAATCTAATCTGTTGGAAATAATAAGTTTTATTTGAGTTTTGAGATGTCATGGTCAGATTTGTGGGGAAATTCCAACAAACTTCCAAATTCTTCTATGTCGGCAGACTGTGGGTAGAGCATTATCCGTGTTTTAGCTAGAATCCTTCCTATTTCTTGCCATTACCTAATCTATATATTACTGTTTATTCGTTTAATTTGAGACCGGTTTCTTCTAATTATATCGATGAAATTTACAGCGGTATTGGTAGCTAAGTCTACCAATATCTGCGACCTTTTTGCGCAAGTGTTTATAATAAATTAAATTCGTGCCATAATGTAAAATTTCGATTTTGATGAAATTGTGTGGAGTGGCCCTCTGGTTGTTCCATATAAATTTCATGAATATATGCAAATGAAATATTCGTTCTGAACATGTTATTCTTGTCTCACATTACTTCGATTATCATCTTGTAGGTACCTAATCATAAAAGTTTTATGAAAATTCGAGCAGTCATCGGGTTTTCTACTGATCTCCATGAACATCCAAAAGGATACATCGTCAACGAATGCGCAAACGTGAAATCCTTGCAACATGCACAATTTTGTGTCTATTTCTGAAGTATAAATGTTATTTCTGCAGCCCATATTATGTAATCTTAGGTAAATACGATTCTACCGATTTTGATGAACACACAGGATTGTGGGAGCTAGCTCCACAGATGATGAATTTGATCATGAGCCCCACAGATGATCAATTTGATCATGATTATCGTCGGTGTAGCCTTTATCCATGCACGATACCTTGGTAAATTGTTTTTCTTAAATTCTTTTTTGAACGAGAAGATAACGTGTTTTTTGATGTCTGATTTCGACTTCGGTTTCCACATCAGAATACCTCTGTCGACCGAAAATAATATTGAAATAATAATAAATAATCTTCGTATTTTTCCTGGACCCTTAGGATGACGAAACGGTCTACAAATAAACCACTGAAGCTCGAAATAATCGCACCATAAATTCGTCTTAAACTCTTAGAAAACCCCACTTTCACTGCCGCACTTCTGGCCAGTGAACCCCCCTCAACCTGATATGATTTGTGTGTCAACAATCAGCTGACTTCCTGCTTCCAAAACGTCACCCATAAAAACGCATGTGTGTCCCCTGCGGCCCGTCCCGTTCACACCGCACACTTTATGCAACAGGAACGCAGCTGGTTTTCGTGAAAGTGAACCCGTAAAAAAATGTACTCCGGTCCCACTGACCCCGTCCATTACAGAACGTTTGATGGGCGGCCTTACTGGCTGTTACGTCCTTCCTCGTAAAACGCGAGATAACTTCCAAAGGTCCGCCGTTCCCGTCTCTGGCTTCTCTCGGGAGTTTATTTGCGGCCATACGTCTGCAGACGTATCGGGGTCCTAAAATCAGATTTTCTCACGTTACTCTCTTCGTTTACCGAGTTAACATATATTATCATGATTGTTATAGCAAATATTCGTCAAAAATACGCAATCCCAGTGGGTCCATTTTACACCTATGTACATTGTACATTGTAAAATGGGTAAACTTTAGTGTAACTAGGTACAAAATTGTATTAACTCATTAACCAAACATTGGTGTAAAGTAATCTAAAGTATTGTGGAATGGCAACTTAAAAAAAAGAATATTTTCCCTCAAGAAAAATGGGAAAACTTCCATATGAATCAGACTAAAGAAAATAATATTTTTCCTCAAGAAAAATGGGTAAAACTTGCGTTTTAAGGACCAAAAATTGCTAAGTATCACCAACAGTTCTGCAACAGTTCTACAGCATCACGAATAGTTTCGTTCAATAGTCAGGAATAGTTTTGCCTAAAAAAAATAGGTAGTGGTTCCAATTTGGATTTTTATGGGCCATAAATCCCTAAAAGTAGGTAGTTATTAATCGAAAAATTATGCTCAGTAGCAAGATGATACGTTACTTTCAAATATCTCTCGTATGATCATGCTACATGACCACTTTTTACTGTTCGTAAAAAGTCATTTGGGGTAATTGTGAACACAGTGAGATAATAATTAGCGCCCTTGTGAGAATTACAGAAACCAATGGAAGGTGTTTACACTCCAGCTGATAGACTGATATTCTATTACACTCCAGCTGTAGATAGTCTATTACACTGGGTTTACACTCCAGCTAAAAGACTGATAGTTTTGCCGACAGTTTTTGAGCCTATAAAATTACTTGTATTACTCAATAGTGAAAGTTTTCCATTGTCCTTAAAAACGTACGTCTTTAGACAATATAAAGTACCTATTCACAATTCACTACTATTCACAAAATTTATAAAAAGAATGTCATGAACCACAATTATCAGGTACCCAAACATAATATTGTTTAATTGTTAAATTACCCTATAGTCTCTGGGTAATTATGAACAAGCACTTTGGAGTGCCCATTTGCAGTGCACTACTTCCAAATAAGATATTGAAACGCAGATAAAGCCTCCTAAATGTCTATGTCTATTGAATATTTTATGGTTTTTATTTTTATTTTTCAATAATTACGTTGTTCCATAAGTTTGAATATACGTCGTGGTGTTCTGGAAAGTCTATTAGTATTCATCACGGCTGCCCGCGGGTATTATAAACCCCGGCATGTATCGTTGCATTATGCGACATGAATACATATTACGAATTTGTTGGAGGTTTGTGTCCTCAGCATTGAACTAGGCGTCCCTCAACCTCCTCAATACTGTGTTAGGTAGGTGGAAAATATAGCTTCCTTCAGCCTACCCGTTGTTACGTACCTACTCATTATGATTATTGTTGAGGGACCGTAAGCACCTGCACGTTGACACATCGATCCTCCATCATATTCATAGGTCTATTCTGGTCATCATGAGATCATTTGAATTGTTCATGCATACAATAATTCATACAATGTTCATATTTGAGTGAACCCAAGAATATAGGTTGAAGAATATAGGTAGGTGACTATGTCTTGGGTAGCCCAAATTTGAAATTTGAGATCATCAGAATTGTGAGTAACGGGCAGGTTGGGATTTGCGGAGATAGGGTTGGGGAAAATGCAAGGTGAAATGAAATGAAAATGAAATTTATTCCTCGAAAAATATAGTAACAAAAGCAAGGAGTTGCCAAGTAAATTAAATAAACAGCACAGTTGATTCCTTAGTAGTGGAACTACCCCACTCCATTGAACGCAGTTCCGTGCTGAATGGGGGAATTCAGTTAGAAAGAGAACATCAAAAATAAAATGCTATGAAATCAACATAAAGGGTTGTTGTCAAATGGTCGGTATGGTTGGCATGGTCTTGATGGCCTGGTGTCACTGTGAGACATAGGGTCCATGGATATTGTAGACATACTCGGACCGTTGGCAATTTCGATTACCAACTGAGCCAATTTGATACTGGTGAGCTAGGGACGATTTAGCGTAAAACCGAGGACTAAAATCAATACTTTGATGTTAATGTGATGTTTGATTGGTTCTTTGGAAAAATTAGGTAGCTAAATGAGTAAGGAGATTTGGATGTTATGTTGTTGAAATATTTATACAAATTAATGCGATCCTGTGCAACGCACGGGTAATCCAGCTAGTTTGGTCATATCTCTGAATGAACTGCCAGTTAACCCAAGTCTAGAATAATATTTATTCAGAAAACGCTGCAAATCCCTGCACAACGGTTTATTATTTTGTATAGAATACCCTTCTGTTACAGATCACAGCTCTATGTATAGATAACCCGTCTATATAATATAATATGTACTATTCTATACATATTATGTAGATCGCAGACCCTCCGTAGGTTAGTACCTAACCCCGTACTCGTTACTAGGTACCTACCTAAATCACGAGTTAAATGTTGCTAAAATAATTCTGCCGATGACAAACAGTACCTAACAAAAAGAAACACACATAATGAAGTTCTGAAAAGAAATTGTTGATGAGGAGTGAAAAAAGTTGCAAACGTACCTACCAACAAACTCCAGCCCCTTCTACGTAGATGGTATAATGAACCGTTGTGTAATAATTTACCGTTGAGTAATGATTTACCGTAGTAATACCTAATTTACCCATCAATAATACTTCAACGTTTGTTCAAGTTTCACTACCTACCAAAAAACTCCAAAAGAGCCATCATTTTTCAAATTAAATAATATCACAGAACAACCAACTCGACTTCATACTCCGCCAATATAATCAGGTGATCCCTACCAATGATTGGCCGTATTCACAAATTCCTATTGTGGGCGCGTCTCTGGTTACGAGATTTGGTTTGAATTGTATACAATTTCATTCACACTGGAGTCGAAAATGCCTGTCGGTGCAAACTTCGGGGCCTTACTGTGAACGAACGGCTGGACGTACGATGCTCCGGATGGTCTTAAAAAACTCGCAAGTTCAAGAAATATTTAAAACCGTAAAAATATTTACGTAAAAAAATGGTATAGGCGTTTTGAAAATTTCAACCCCTATTTTGAACCCCTTAGAGATGACTCACAGTAACGTCGAGCTTCGAGGACCAACTAGACGCCGAACGGAACCTATAACCCGAATTTCATCAATTTTTTTTCATGGTAACTAAGAAAAGTGGCCCGTACGGCGTACGGCGTACGGCGTACGGCGGACAGACAGAAATATTTTTATTGCAGTTTTGGATTCTACATACCTTGAAACGTAAACCATCAAATTTTGAGGGGGGGTAAGAATTTTTTTTTTCATGCTCGATTCCAATGGTTCATTATTGAAAATAATAAACCAAAAAGAACTTGTAATTTCCATAGGTGGATTGAAGAAAATGAAAAATACCTTAATCCCTTTATAATACTTTTAGGGTATCAAAACAAAATTATTATTTTTAAATTAGTCAAAATAGGTTTTTAAGGTACTAAATACCCTAGAAAGTTCTTTCGGACAGTAAAGGACCCCGCACTTTTTCAATGTAGAAGTGGTTTCACTAGATTGAGCCAGAATTTGGCACGGGGCTTCCTTTCAGTCTCCTGAACAAAAGTCTCAATGGGCACAAAAAAATCTACCGTCAGGATTTTGAGCTATGGCCAGATTAAGCGCTTCAAGTTCGACTTTTTAAACACCTTCAATTGCTTCTCTCTAGGGATGCATTTTAGAGAAAAAAGTGCAGGAGTAAAATCGTCTTAAAATCGTCCAAACAACTCGATGCCATAAGTATTTGTTTTAAGTCAAAAAATGTTTCTTCTTTTTTGGCCAATAAGTCCCCGTGTGCTTATGTATAAGAAAATATAAGAAACGTTAAGAAACATTTTTTGACTTAAAACAAGTATGGCATCGAGTTGTTTGGACGATTTTAAGACGATTTTACTCCTGCACTTTTTTCTCTAAAATGCATCCCTAGAGAGAGATAAGCAATTGAAGGTGTTTAAAAAGTCGAACTTGAAGCGCTTAATCTGGCCGTAGCTCAAAATCCTGACGGTAGATATTTTTGTGCCCATTGAGACTTTTGTTCAGGAGACTGAAAGGAAGCCCCGTGCCAAATTCTGGCTCGATCTAGTGAAACCACTTCTACATTGAAAAAGTGCGGCGTCCTTTCGAAATTGTGAGTAGAGAACTGTCTGACGGTGAGGAGGATCGATCCCTTGAAGTTCAGCGCAGTTACTGACGGTCATCGTCCAGCGGGTCTTCTGCGTTCGCAGGTGTCCGTTGGGAAAAAGCTTCGGAGCCACTCCGCGTGTGCAGCCCTTCGTCGATAGGCGACAGCCATTTCCTCAAGATCCTGATGAAATACGTGGATCAGGAACGCAAGGTGGAAGACAGTGGAGGAATGTCGCAAAGAGGGAAAGATGAATCTGGATGTGTGATGAATGTGTGATGTGTACGTGTGGTTCTGATTTGTGACGGAGAAAGCTGTAAAGAGAAATAACAGGCGGCGAGCAACGTGATAGGATTGGATGGGTACGCTGTCCCCCAGTGATTTGATGGTTCGAAATGTAGAAACTTTTTAATAAACATTAATCATCGACGGTATGAGGTGAAATGAAGAAGAACGATGGTCAAGTGACGAAAAATCCAGACTTCGGAGGTGAGGAATGCTGATGATCCGCGCCAATTTAAACCAAAGAAAAATGGCGGTAGGTTTAGGAGAAAAGTTTAGGAGGATCGTGGAGCAGCTTTTGAGGGCGAACTGGCCCACACCGACGACAGGGGTCTCCGGATTGGCTCAGGAGTTGAGTCCCAAATGCATCGTAAAGTTACACATCATCACGCTCAGTCATCACCATGACAAATTTAAATTATTACAAAGCCCAGACCCGTTCAGGAGGGCCGAAAAACAAACCCAGTGAATACCTATTACTACTCATTTGCCTCAACACTGAATGTATCACATTAATAGGTGAACTTAAATGTGTAATATGTCACTGGCCTTAGCTCTAGGACTATCCAGTGTGTGATGGCAGGAACTCCAAAACGGCTTCTCCGAAGTCGGCCTGTTAGCGGTATTGTGTCCGCTTGTGTAAAGTTGATTTGCCGTTTCCGAGCTGATCCTCCAAATAAGGCTCAGATGCCTCTCCGGCAGCTCCGGAGTTCAGCTGCTGTCTTCTGAAGGGCGAGCTGACTAAACTTCAACCGAAACTCACTCCTTGAGAATAGCGGAATCATAGTTGGCGTGTAAATACTTTTTATTTAGTTGACTAAAAGGTAATATT
This sequence comes from Leptopterna dolabrata, assembly GCA_954871275.1. Taxonomy (NCBI): domain Eukaryota; kingdom Metazoa; phylum Arthropoda; class Insecta; order Hemiptera; family Miridae; genus Leptopterna; species Leptopterna dolabrata. The sequence goes on along the minus strand of OX940980.1, from coordinate 18,318,706 downwards.
GTGTACTTATTGATATGCCAATTATTCATTATTTACAAAGTGTTCACGTATTCTGATACCATAATGTACCTACGTGTTGCAGAGTATGTATGTGCGAGTGAATGTAACCTTTGTACAAGATTCATTGTGGAAAAGTATCTCGATGGCATATTATGGAATAGCGCCATGCAATTCGGGCATTAGAGGCCCGTTTCAGTTGGCGAACCCTTTCTTCCAATTCATTCGATTCTAATGAAGGGGGGTGGCTTTATACAGTTTAACCTGTTGTACGTAGACATGTAAAATGGGGGCATCGAAATAAATAGTCAGTACTCGGAATTGTAAATGCTCTGGGTGTTGGAGTGATATTGTTTTTCTTCTTAATTCGTTTGATGGTTGCATGTTTCCCATCAGAGCTTTCGCAAGTACCTACAGCTACTTTAGATGTATCCAGTTGTGTATGCTATTCCAAAAAACCTCGAGTATTATTCGGTGGTGTGTAGTTATGGCGGAACGTCATAGGAGTAAACCACCATGCCCCAGCGTCTACCCTCAGACCTCGAGACGTCACTCTACTCCTCTAGTTTTGGAGGTACCTAGCAGTCCTAGGGAGTCCTAGGACTAGGAGCCCAGTCTGCCGTCTGATTATGAGAAGCGATGTCGCAGTGTCTTGAAGGAAGTTCGCTCTTCTTAACCCTCTTACCAGTTATTATTAATAAACCTTGCCCTTTTAAGAAATTAACTTCTATCATGAATCCTGAAGACTTGGAAGAAGGAGCGTGGGTAAATGAGGAGCAGTCAGAGAGGAATATGCTAGAAATTCCCCCACCACATACTTTTACAGTACAACTATTTTTCGAAGGTAATGTAGCCTTTCTCGACGAGGGCAAGAATTTGGCCGACCGGCATGAAGTTTCTCTTCAGACCCATCAATGGTAAATTGAGTGTCCACCCCTTCCATCATGATTGGTTTCTCTTTCCCTTCGTATTCTGCGTTCATTTATATTTTAATCTGAATAAATAATGTAAATATCTCATGCCCAAAATTAATTGCATTGAAACATTTAAATACTCGTAGTTCACTGTGAATTTATTGCACTTGCACTATAATTGTAGGTTCTTGAACGGGTGCTCCACTTCTTTCGATATACTGTTCATAAGTTCTTGTCGAGCGATCGTAAGGTTTCCGCAGAATTGGCAGAATTGTTCCAACATTTCTGCCTCACATCCACAATGCTCACACAGTACATCTTCATCCTCAGAAAACACTCCCAATTTCTGTAGGAGCAACGTTGATGTTTAAAAATATTTTCTGATGTTCTGGGTAACTTCTTTATGCCTTGTATCGTTGAAATTGTTAGAAAATGTTCAACGTAATATCGTCGTATTGACGGATATAGTTAGAAGCCAGAGATAACAATTATGTCAAGGAACGTCGCATTTAGAAAAGGCAATTCAGTAGTTCAATTGGTTCTTCGAAGAAAAGGAGGCCCCTTTCACTGAAAGTCTTTTTCCACCAGACTCGGTCAAATTAAATTTTCAATAACTACACTTCACCTAACACTGAAAGGGTCGACGGTCGAGACCGACCTTATCAAAACTCCGGAAGCTCCTTCGCCTCAGTATTGTTGTAACAATGAATATTTATTTGCTTCCTCCTCTTCGTTTTTGATGGAGGAGAAAGTTTTGATGGTCCTTCTCAACGTCATTAGGTGCCAATTGGTTCCTCAGGGGTTTTCTATGTTTACTTAAACATCGCCCGCCGTTTCTCCGGTTTTTCCAGGCGTCCTAATTGTAGGTTTTACAGATTTTGGGATGCTGGATCTCTGAAGTTACGCGATATCTAGCTTACTTAATACCGGTACGTGGTTTTCCGTGTGAATCTGTGTGAAATTGACTGGCTGCTTACGCTGCGGAAGGTGAGAGTTGTCCGATGACGTCTCAAACATTTTCTCAATGATTGAAACAATTTATTTAGTTAGCTAAAAATGCGATATTTGCAATTTTTTAAATTACTGTTTCGGATTTTGAGGTCATGGTTGTTACCTACATGAAAAGCGCTCTATTTCTGCCTATTGGGTAGTACCTAGGTATAGCGTCACGATGAACTTTCGTAGAATAACATCTAATCGTGAATTAGATAACCACATTCTCCAATTATAGTGAAAACTCTGGTTGATCGCCATCTTCGCAGAATTTATCAGTATTTTTCGGGGGGGGGGGGGGTGGAGGGATACCTACACTGAAAGAAATGTAACACCTATGATAAATTTAATCAATATCCCCATTTTGGGAATAGTCTGTATGAGCAGTGTTTACATACACAATAATTATGTTCATGTAGAACATGGTTTTATAGATGCTCAACCCCTACTCCAAAATTTAATAAATTTACTATGGTACGTCCAATTAACCACCGTCTATATGATCATGATCTCTTCGCATGGGTACAAAGATATCGCATGGGAGACTACTGGGTTTCGGAGTTTGTGCATGCTGAGAAACTACTCCTGCATCCCATGCTGTTACGAGTGCATTGCTAGGAAACAGGTAAACTCTCACCAGCTCAATTTGATATTTTTCAAATCTTCAACTCAAATTTGAAAGGTTTTCACGCTGTCAAGATGACCTGTGATTCGTTTAAAGGACACGAAGAGATACAGAACCTAAAACCTCTAATCTGTGCATCTGTGATTATATCCTCCAAATTTCAGCTCATTCGCCCATTATCTCAATGGATGAATAAGTAATAATTTATACTAGTTACAAGGAATAATGAATACTTAGTTATAGTCCGATACCAGTATACATGGATTCACATTTTTTTCCCCTAGTTCCCCAAATAACAACGCCTTCATAGATTATTTTTCCAAAATCATTTACCTGTTTAGATGCCCCTTCTGCGTATCACGGTTTTCTGCGGTAAATACCTACCCTCATGTTTCCCCCAGGAAAGCTCTAAATCGACTACTAGACCCGGCCGGGCAATTGTAGTTTCATAAACATGCGGTGGATTCAAGAAATCTTTCATTAGATAGTATTTGTTTTTATTAATGAAGCATAGCGTTTGTTACAGGAGAGCTAACTCTGTCAATGAATAATCATCATCAACTTTTTCAAGGAACTTCATATTCGTAATTGCATAAAAATGTGAATGACTAAATTAATAGTAAACTAGGTACCTATAGATGTACAGTGACCATGGCCAGGTAGATTTAAGTTAAACATAATTTTATGGTCATAAAGTTGGATAATTATGTATAGGTGCATGGTACCTACGTTGACTTCCGTACCTACATCTCGAATACGCAAGATAGTAAAATAAGCAAACATTTTGCTTATTTTATTAACTTAATCATTCACTATTAAGTAGGTAATTACTTCGAAATCACAAATAACTGATTTTCTGTCTCGTTGTTTGAACCACCTAACTTGACGATGAAAAATGTTCAGAAAATGTCAAGATTTTTTTCATCCGCCGAATTTTCCCCCCAGTGGCTCTAAATTGCCAGCCATTTGTGTTCCAGCCGATTTGCAGCATTGGGTAGAAGATGTTTGCAGGCGCGTAATAAAAGGTAGGGGAAGGGCTTACACTGAAAATCTTGAAGTGAACCATACGGAAGGCTTCAGGAACCTGGAAATCCATGGGGGTGGCTCCATGTGGAGCCTCGTCACTCCATAAAGACACCGTCTGATTGGACGGTGTCTCTTGACGTTACTGAAAAGAGGGGAGGAGGGACTTGAATTTTAAGGATACACCTGTTCCCTGCTGAACGGGTCTTGGTAAACCCCCCAAGGCCGCGACCAATGTTCAGTTCTGGGTGGGAGACAGGTAGAGGAACCTGCCTGCAAGGGCTGCACTAGGAACCGACAACGCAGTATTACTCGCTGTTCTAAAAATGCGTCTGCTGGTCTGCCAAGATCGCTGGCACAAAAGACCTTGTGGGCACTAAGTATGGGCACTATAGGTACTTATGGAGACCATATTTTCCGACATGAAAAGAAGGGGACCACTGGAATTGTCACGTAGGTCTAAGTTGATGATATTCTGTAGACACTGGATAATACGTATCAAGAAAAAGACGATTCATTGCACAACACCATATAAGTATTTTCGAAGATTAAAAAAAGGGATCAGAATCGAAGACTTCGATTTGAGGAGTAATAATATTAAAAAACCACAGTCATGCAGCATGGCTATAAGAGCGAATTTTCGAAGTTTTCGGCATCTTCCTCCTCCGCCTAAAATTTTCTGAAAATTAATTTTCGGCCAATGTTTTCCCAACTTGATACCATACAAAATTAAAACAGGAGTAGTTTTACGCAAAGTAAAATTTGGGGTGGAAGGAGGGGGAGGGGGAAATCAAAAATGTTTTGAATAGCAGAAGAGTAGGTATTGGATACGTAACAAATTTTTTGTTCCATTTTTTGCCGAGTAACACCTCGGTTTGTAGATTTTCCAACGCTGAACACGATGGTGAAGTCAGAATTGCGATATCCCATTCCGTTATCAGATTAGAGCAGACGAACCAGGAAGAACATCTCAAGAAATAACCACGTTCCTTCATCTTCAAAGTGCTCCAGTTTGAGAATGGAATGAGATATCGCAATTCTGATTTCACCATCGTGTTCAGCGTACAAAAACCTTTAAAATGAGGTGTCACTTGTCAGACTTTTTCATTTTGGGAATTTATGGGTAATTTTCCCCCCCTAAAATTCCCCAAAACTCCCCCTTAGAGTGACCCGATTCTGCCCATCTTCGAACTTAGCCTGTCGATTGCCAAGACAGATTTTTCGTGCAAATTTGAACTTTTTATCTCAATTCTTTCGAGAGTTATCGTCTGGAATGACACATACATATATAAATATATAAATATATAAATATATAAATATATAAATATATATATAAATATATATATAAATATATATATATATACATATAATTTTTGGTGTCTTTCGGCAGTGAATTCAGGATGGTCTGAAACGGATTTTGGTATAAAAATCTTTCGGAAATTCGAGTTTTAAAAATTTTGGACCGAGAACAATAGCTTCCTTTTCTTCGAAAATTCGCTAAAAGTGAAGGAACGCAAATACCTAATACATGACTTGGAAAAAACAAAATAGCTGTCTTTGGACATGATCAATTTAAGGAAATCCAAACCAAGACAAAACTTTTGGCTAGTCATTATCATTTGCTCAACATAAAAATTTTTAAGCGTATCTACCTACCTATTTTGGGAAGCCTAACCTTGCAGTGTTAATAATGTTAGCTACTGGTTCGAAGTTAGCTTTGTATTAGCTTTGTATTCTCCAGCTAAAGGGACGTCCCGTGAAATTTTATGTTGAAAACAAACGATAAAAGGTTACTGAACGGTATGTTACAACCTTAAGTGAATTTTCATTCATTTTCTTGTCAGAATGATCCTTAGGAAGTACTTACTGTTTTAGAAAGAAGTCCGTTCAGCCGCCCTTCCAAGGGGTGTGAAGGACAGCAGACCTATAATACTACATGGCATGGTCCCTTGCACAAACGAAAATAGCCATCCATGGAGACTCACTGATGACTCATCAATGATTAGAAAATAGTGAATTTATAATCAAACGCTGCACATTATAACACAGCGGTTTGTTTTCTAGGTGCCAGTATCTAGATACTCCTTCTGCTTGGATTACTGTTTTCTGTGGTCAATACCTACCCTCGTGCTTCCCCTACGAAAGCTCAGTTACAGTTTCATAAATAAATATTGATTAAAGAATTCTATCATTAATTGGTTGTTGTTATTCGTGTAGCATAACGTTTGTTCTACTTAAATGTACCTATCAACAAAATCCAAAAATATACCTAATCATTCTTCAAATGAAATAATATCATCACGGAACAGCCAGATCGATTTCATACAGCCAATCAGCCATGCCTGATTATAATCAAGTTTCCCCTACTAATATTTGAGCTGTGTTAATACAGTTTCATTCACGATCATGTTGACAATGCTTTTCGTTGAAAATTTCAGGGTCCTTACTGTGAACGAACGGAGCGCGCACGATTCTCCGGGTGGTCTAAACAAATTGTCTAGTTTGAGATCAATTAAAAACATAAAAAATACGAGATAGCGGCGTCCTGGAAATGTCACCCACTATTTTTCACCCCTTGGAAATGACTGGCAGTACCGCCAAGCTTCGCGGACCAACCAGTCCCCAGATGGCACCTGCAAACAGAATTTCATTAATTTTTGTTCATGTTAGCTAAGAAAAAGTGCAGAGTACGGCGTAACGGCGGACGGATACAAGTTTTTTAATTCCATTTTCGAATTCCACGTACCTTGAAATGGAAACCGTCAAAATTTGAGCGGAGTTCAAACTTTTTTTCCTTTCTATTTTTTCGTGCTCGTTTCCAAAGGTTTATTATTCAAAATAATGAACCAATATTCTTGACACTCTATTCCATCGACTGCCTAAATTCGCGTCTTTCCCTGGCAATCAACAAGTTTTCTTTATTTTCCCTGAAAGCGGGTTCAGCCCAGTTGTTTCTTGTTTCAAGGATACGGCGTTTTAACTTTCCGCCTTTATTATCCATTCTAATTGGGGCCGATGGAAGAAAAACTCGTTTTAAAACTGACGGCAGTAAATGAAAAGGTTTTCTCCGGAAAGGGGAACTTTGTATAATTATAAAGCAAAAGGGTGTTAAAATTTACCTTAGTAATACCTATTGAATTAAAACTTGCTATGATATCACAGGTATAATAACGTCGACGTTCAATCTGCAGATATCTGTGGTAGTGAATTATGACCAATTACCTCAAATCAACGCAATTTCCTGCTTCTGATCAAATTGATCACAGACATAATAATAATAGCGATTCGTTAATATAAAATGTCCACAGGTGAAAACGGCAGGGTTGTAATAATATTGTGGTCATGGTTATTTTTATCATGTGTTCAGATTCCTCATTCCTGTTGAATCTAGAGAAGTGCATGTGTCAAAAACGTGAGTTAATTATTTAAATATGCAGTTAGAAGGACGGTTATTTTGTGGGTACTTTCGTCTTTATATGTCACTTCAGTACCTATGTACTTTGTACCTACGTACCTTACTTAAATCACCTACTTTGTCAGGGTATGATGTACCCACTGAAGGAAACCTGCCACTTTTATTTATTTTAGTTTATTTCTAATTGTTAAAGTTTATTTTACCTTATTTGGATTGTTCGTGCTCTGTGGTACCGTTTTTAGTTCAGTAAATTTTAATTAGTACAACAATCATTCACCACCCGTTGTATGTTCTACTGATCTCCACCCTTTATGCAGATCCATGTTAAACAATCCTGTTACAGGCTATTGATAGAGGCCCCACATCGTTTGTCTAATAATCGGCAAAATGTTTTTGAATATTACGAAGGAGGTAAGATAATGCTGAATCTTCGTGAAAAAACCTTTATGGGAAGTAAAAAGAAAAAATTCATATCACGCATGATCAAAAAATTATTCAATTCTCTGTCGTATTTACTGTGTGTATTGTACAGTATAAAATGTATATTTTACTAACTATTGAACACTCGATTTCAATATATAGGTAACACCGGTGTTTATATAAATACGGCAGTAACTGATATCATCAACCTACCAAGTGCCTAATTCAAGACGCGATTTGGACTTCATCCAAAAACCAGTGCCAATTTTTTTCAAGAACGGCAAGAGGTAACGCGGAAGACATTTTTTTTCCTTTTCGCGGCCAGTTATATTCTTATCTGGCTAAATGAATTAAGGCCAGAACTATGATATTGTCCAATTCGTTTTTGATCAGTTGTAACTATTTCTAGCGATTGTTTTCCGATGAAAGTTCATGATTGTATATGTACGAAACAAACACTTTTCAGCATAACCAGGTAATTTACCTTGATCCTGATTTAGTCACAATTTTAGCGTCTGCCCATAAATTTTGCCGAACCTCATCGATAGGTTCTGTAAAAATATCTATCTATATCTAAAAGTTGAAGCGAAAAATTATTCGCTTAGTACGTAGTATAGAGACAGAAGGAATGGAACTTGCTGTACGCAAAGCTGTTCTGATTCCTGATAAACAAAGAACTCGAGTTATCAGAGCACAATTTCGATCGATTCCAGCATGTCAGAGAGCACAATCTGGGCGCACTAGGAATATAAGAGGGGAAAACATTGGACATACGAGACGACACAATTAGCATGTTTATGGGCGACTATCATGACTGATTTTACGTTCTTGAGCAAGTTGGTCGTGCTCATGTTACATGCGCAAAATTATGTAGCTAGACCTATTCGTCTGTTAAAAAAAACTTCCGGTAGCGAATTTAGGTAAAATCGAGCACCCACAAGCACCGGGAACGAGCCGCTAAACATTTTTCGATAACGCATGATTGAGAACTTGCTTGAGTATGTTTCAATGACAACCGCTCACAACAGTGCCTCTCCCTTTGTCCTCACTTCGAACCAGCCCATTTCAACGGAATTTGATTTGCAGATGCGGTCGCCCTCCCGTGCTGAGGATGTTCCGGTGTGTTTCATTCATAGCCCGCTGCTTATGTACATGACCCGCGATAACAAATGCACGGATTGACGAGGAGGCCCAAGAGAAATATGAAAATTGGGAGTTGTGAGTGGCCATCATGCGAAAAGTCGTGAATATGGATGGGAGGTCTCGTAACCCGTATTATCTCTGATATCATGCCGAAGCAATTTCGGTGTGCGTATTACTATTTACACAACGAACTGTGCAAGGGATCACCCTAATCACCTGTGTTATATTAGCATTTTGGCACCACCTGCGGAGTTAGCATTGAAAGCTCACCAAATTTCCAGAAAAACATACCTACATGAGATTGAAAACGCTGCGAAGCCCTTGTCACATGGTTTATTATTCTGTTGGACATGTCTAAAAAAATGTCATGGCATTTATTGTTTTTTCGAGTGCTATTTTTGATCGTTTCCATCAATTTTGGCCCCAAAAAACACGATTTTTTTTTACAAATTATCTTTGATCATTGATCATTATCTTTGATCATTGATTGTTTTGATTCACCTGTTGATACTACTTCTTGTGTTGTTATGCAAATTTATGGTGATTCCAGACAATTTCCCGGGTTTTTACTAAATCAATAAAAAATTCATTCATTCTAAGTTCATAAAAAAATGAACTTTGGGAGCTGAACCTTCGTTACAACCTCGATTATTGACTCTTTGGTCAAAATCACTCCATATTCGGTCTTCTTGACCTAAAAAACATGGAAACCAATACGTCACAATCTCATGTTCACTAAAACCTTAAAAACAAAACAAAACAAAACATGGAAAACCCATATTTTTACGTGAATTTTTTCCCCATAACACCCAGATTTTAGACCAAAATTTAACGTAAATTTAAGGCTGAAACTTCTTTGCTCGTTGATCAAAATAGACACATATTCGGTCTCCTCGTACAAAAAAAAAAAAACTTCACCCATAATATATTTTCACCTTTGATAAATTCCGGCTGCAAATTTTCGGGACACAACTAGAGCCCAAATGGAGTCTTTATGTGAAATAACGAATTTTTTAGACCTAAAATGAAGTAGATACTAATGGGTGACACGGCGGACGGACGTTGCATTTTTGAAATCTGCGCACCTTAAAACGTAAAAAAAAATTGAGGGGGTGTTATAATATACTTTTGCTGAGCGAATACAAGGTAGGTGTATTATTCACAGAATAATAAACCAGAAGTAAAGTAATATCCATTTTAGGCTGTGGCTTTACGTCTAACTGCCCTGCCGGCGCGTTGCGGACGTGATCGGCTGTCCTCTCATGAGGATCAGAATTTGATTTGATCATTTCGCTGATGGCTGTCTAATGCTTCTCCGCCATAGGTTGGGTCGAGGGGCGTTGGGCGTTGGGCTTTCAGTGACAGAGCGCTGACGCGCTGCGCCAAAGGTCACCCCGAAACGTTTGTGTGTGGATTGTCCTATACACTATTAAGGGCTAAAATCATTATTAATTCACCTGGCATGGTTGTGGGATGGTGATTCACGACGGAGGGACTATTTTTACGAAAATATTTTTCACAAAAAAGAGTGGGTCGAATTTGACTTTATAAGTGTCAAAAATCGGTAAAAATTGGGCAATTTTGTGAAAAGTAGTATGGTTTCTCGCTGTATCATCTTTTTACACAATAGCACGCATATTTATTTGAAAATTCGCTTTTATAGCCATGCTGCATGGCAGGCACTTCCAATTTTGGTGTAGGTATTTTTTCGTTTGATTAGGTCCATGGTAACTGATATAAGTTTCTTTTGGTTTATTATTCTGTGAATAATACACCTATGTAATCGGTTACCAAAAAATTTTTATAACACCCCCTCAAAATTTTTTCTTTTACGTTTCAAGGTGTGTAGATTCCAAAAATGCAATGTCCGTCCGCCGTATCACGTGTACCAGCTTCATTTTTGGTCTAAAAAATTCGTTCTTTCGCACACGAGCTCCATTTGGGCCCTAGTTGTGTCCCGAAACTTTTCAGCTCGATCGGAATATACCGAGGGGTGTTATGAGTGAAAATGGGTATACAAATAGGAACTTTTTGTGTTTAGTAACATGTTAGTAACATGAGCGTTTGAGGTATCGTTTTTCATGTTTTTTGGGACAAGAAGACCGAATATGAAGTCAATTTTGACCAAAGAGTGGAAAATTGAGGTTCTACCAATGGTTCTGCTTCCAAAATCGATTTTTTATGAGTCGAAAACCTGGTAAATTGTCTGAAACCACCATCAATTTGTATAATAACACTAGAAAAAGTGTCAACAGGTGAATCAAGACAATTGAATGGCACTACCAATGATCTAAGTTAATTGAGGGGGGGGGGGGGGGGGAAGAGCGTACCTTATTCGTGTTTTTGGAGGCCAAAATTGGTGGAAACAATCAGAAATATCTATTTAAATTATTTCACATGAAAGAAGCAATAAATGAACAGTCAACATTTCTGTAGGTATTTCCAGTGGAGTAATAAACCCATGTGACAAGGACTTTGCAGCGTTTTTAGTTTTCTCAATGGCCATCAACAAGGGCTATGGGGATAAGTAGTTAGGTCCTGGATTTCAAACCCTGCGCTTCCGTGGTCGGTGTCAGACGTATCTAACTCGACCGAATAGGCGACTCCGCTCAGGTGTCAAACATAAGGATTTTTCGTGTCGAGTGCCCAACCTTAATATACTCCAGTGACACAACTCCGTCGCGTTTCCTCCGGAGTGGCAGACGACCCTGGAAGAAAACGCGTCCGGGAGGGTGTGGGATCCCTGGCCTACCTGTCCCATATACGCAGCGGATTCTGTTCCTGTTCCACGCTACCTTCCTCCGCCGAGTGTTCCGCGGCATCCGCGGGGCCACTCCTAGCTCCTTATATCGACCCGCCGCTGAGCCTCACCCCCCGTCTGCCCCAGTCTCCCGACCCCTGGCCCCTCTGTCAGTCTACCTTTTGCCTTTCGTCCTCTGCTGTTCTGTGTGGAACGTTTGTGTGGGGATGAGGTTTTTACCCCCGGGTCCGCCCGTTTAGCGGGTGTCCGTCCTGCTTGGCAGATTCGAGCGAAATCATCGCGGACCGGGCTCCCGCTTTTATTCGGTTGAATCTTCCCCACCGCATCTGCTCAGCCGCACTTCTCTAGTTCAGTCTTGGTTGTCAATCTTGCTGGAAAATCAGTAGGCCAACTAGATGCCGGAGCGTCTGCGCATAGCAGGTCTATGGTTCTGCGGCATAGAGATAGAAGGCCTATGGTTCTGCGGCACCGGTTCGATTTCTATTCACCAAATTAAGCTCAGAAAAATCAGTTCTCAAGCTCCATTATTGGGTGAACAATTATCAAAAACGCTGCAAAGTCCTTGTCACATGGGTTTATTATTCTATTGGACGTACCTACAGAAATGTTGGCTGTTCATTTATTGTTTCTTTCATGTGCAACAATTGAAATAGCTATTTCTGATGGTTTCCACCAATTTTGGCCCCCAAAACTTAAATTAGGTAGGTACGCTCCTTTTTTTTTTTTTTTCAAATTATCGTTGATCATTGGTAGTGCCATTTTAATCGTATTGATCCACGTGTTGAAACTTTTGCTAGTGTTATTCTACAAATTGATGGTGATTTCAGACGATTTCGCAGGTTTTTGACTCATAAAAAATCAATTTTGGGGGCTGAACATCTGGTACAAACTCAATTTTACACTCTTTGGTCAAAATCGACTTCATATTCGGTCTTCTCGTCCAGAAAAACATGGAAACCGATACCTCAAAAGCTCATGTTACCAATATGTTGCTAAAACGCAAAAAGTACCTATTTTTACACACATTTTCACTCATAACACCCCTGGGTGTATTCCGATCGGGCTGAAAAGTTTCGGGACACAACTAGGGCCCAAATGGAGCATGTGTGCGAAAGAACGAATTTTTTAGACCGAAAATGAAGCCTGTATGTACACGTGATACGGCGGACGGCGTACGGCGGACGGACATTGCATTTTTGGAATCTGCGCACCTTGAAACGTAAAAGAAAAAAGTTTGAGGGGGTGTTATAAAAATTTTTTGCTGAGCGATTACGTAGGTGTATTATTCACAGAATAATAAACCAAAATAGGCTAGTTCTCTCAAAAAATCACAGGTTTTAGCTAATTTCTTTAACTTGTTTTTTAAATATTGTCTTGTATCTTGATAGAGTTTCACCATATAAATTATCTAGTCGTTATGAAGGGAAGTTGACAAAATAAGTTAAGAAACGGAGATTTTACTTTGTCGTTATGGAGTTTCAATGATTTACGCTTATTTACTCATCCATATAAATAATTTAGTCGTTATGAAGGGAAGTTGAAAAATAAGTTAAGAAACGGAGATAAGTTTCAACGAAGAACCCAAGGGAAGTTTCAATTATTTACGCTTATATACTCACCCATATAAATCATCTACTCGTTATGAAGGGAAGTTGACAAAGTAAGTTAAGAAACGGTGACTTTACATAGTCGTTATGGAGTTTCAATGATTTACACTTATTTACTCACCCATATAAATCGTTTAGTCGTTATGAAGGGAAGTTGACAAAATAAGAAGAAGCAGAGATGATTTTACATAGTCGTTATGGAGTTTCAATGATTTACGCTTATTTACTCACCCATATAAATTATGTAGTCGTTATGAAGGGAAGTTGAAAAATAAGTTAAGAAACGGAGATAAGTTTCAACGAAGAACCGAAGGGAAGTTTCAATGATTTAAGCTTATATACTCACCCATATAAATCATCTAGGCGTTATGAAGGGATGACAAAATAAGAAGAAGCGGAGATAATATTACATAGTCGTTATGGAGTTTCAATGATTTACGCTTCTTTACTCACCCATATAGATCATCTAGTCGTTAAGAAGAGAAGTTGACAAATAAGTTAAGAAAAATCCCGAAAAACGCTGCAATGTCCTTGTTGTTGTTTGGTATTCTACTGGTCATAATGTACAGGAATGTTGGCTGTTCATTTATTGTTTCCTTGGCGTGCAGTAATTGAAATAGCTATTTCTTGTGGTCTCCACCAATTTTGGCCCCCAAAAACATGAATTAGGCTCCTATTTTTGACAAATTATCTTTGCTCAGTGATAGTGCTACTTAATTGTCTTGATTCACCAGTGTTCTACTTCTATTGTTATTATATACATTTATGGTGATTTCAGACGATTTCCCGGGTTTTTGACTCATAAAAAATGAATTTCGGGAGCTGAACCTTCATTACAACCTCAGGTCTTCACTCTGGTTAAAATCAACTTCATATTTGGTCTTCTCGCCCTAAAAAACGTGGAAAACGATACCTCAGAAGATCATGTTCACTAAAACCTCAACATTAAAAACCATCGAAAACCCCTATTTTTACGTCCATTTTTCACCCATAACACCGCTGGGTGTATTCCGGTCGGGCTGCCGAGCTTCGGAGCACTACTAGGACCCAAATGGAGCCTATGTGCGGAAGAACAAAGATTTTAGACAAAAATTTGAGGTAAATTTAAGGCTGAAACTTTGTTAGAACCTCAATTCTTCGTTCGTTGGTCAAAATCGACTTCTTATTCGATCTTCTCTCCCTAACAACCATGGAAAACGATACCTCACGAGCTCATGTTACTGAAACATGAAAAAATCCTATTTTTACACCCATTTTCCACTCATACCACCCTTGGATATATTCCGATCGGGCTGCAAAGTTTAGTGACTCAACTGGTGCCCAGATGAAACCTGTGTGGGAAATAACGAATTTTTTAGACCGAAAATAAAGTAGATATAGATGATACGGTGGAGGGTCATCGCATTTTTGGAGTCTACGCACCTTGAAACGTAAAAGAAAAAATTTTGAGGTGGTGTTCGAAAAAATATTTGCTGAGCGAATACATAGGTGTATTATTCACAGAATAATAAACCAAAATCACAAAATACTATTCCTGACCGTACCAAGACACGTCCCATAGTTCTTAGGCACCTGTTCGCCTGAATATTGTTAAGGAAAGTTGTATGATGCCTCGCACCTAATTTTTATTTTTATTTTTTCTTGATTCCTTCCAATTCTACTGAAAAACGCTTCAGCCGTGACTTTTCAGAAATAATTCACTTCCATCTCTTGATAACAATACTTCCAGCTGTGATAACAGTTGAGGATCTTACACTTGTAGTGGGTAGGTGCTCAAAAATGGTATTGGACGCAAGGGCGTTGCCAGAGAGTAAGCGGGGTGGTTGTGGTGATGGATGGGGAGGGGGATCAACTTGCAGTTCAAAACAAACCTACTGTCAACCTAAACCTTCCACCAAGAACACCCTGCTTCTTTTTAGAACTGATTCTTGTGATCAGATGTAACCTTCTAGCCCAAAACCAGGGGTGGCACTACTGTACAGCAGTTGTCCCTTCATGAATAATCCATTACCCAATATCAAATAGGACGTAACGTAACGTATAATGCCTACTGTTCTGTGATAATAACAAACATAATATTCTTGTGGTTTGAATTTATTATATTGATTGATTATAATATCAATTTTCAGAACCACACCCCACAAAACGCTCTAACCCACCTATATTCACTCCAATTCGGAATCCGGAGTCGTATTTGTTTTACCGAAAGCGCTTTCCATAACGGCATCTGAAGCAGGTATCCAGTTATTTAAAAACTGCTGACTGGAAGATTTGAAAGGGAAAGAGGGACCTTCCACGTGCGGTACTCCCTAAGCGCTTGTCTGCAAAGTGAATATCTTATGCCTACAATGATGTAGTCGGAGATCGATAGAAATCACCCAACGGTCGCGTTTCCCTTTCAGTCCCCACGTACATTTGGCTTGAAATAATATACCTTCTCGGGGAATCCGCCGTCACTAGCAGGGCGAGAACTGGAGGCTTCGATCAAAAGACATAATCATTTTTCTACTAACTTATTGTTAGTAGATTTTAAAAAATCTACCTTTGTAAATACATCCCCCCATTGCTCAGTACAACTGACCACATTTATTAATAATTCGTCATTTAGATTTTCAAGATTTCAAAACGTTCATTGGTAATTTAAGAAAATAAATTGAAATAAGTTACTCTCTGAGCAAAGCTAAAAGTAATATTGCAACAAGATAAATAATCGGTTATTCAGCTTGCCCGCCGGGGATTGAGTTCCTAAGAACGTGGTCCTCGGAGGAGTTCAATACATTAACACAATATAAAAATAAAAGCAGCCGGTGCCTCGGAGACTGTGAGAGAATATCTTCTAGTTCTAGTCAATTGCCCAAACCAACGCTTTATTTACACTGACGGTTCATTGATGAATGGAAGGGCTGGAGGCGCAATCTATGATAGCCAACAAGAAACGTAGTTGAATTTCCGGCTGTCGGATAAGACATCGATTTACTCAGCTGAACTAATTGCGATTTGGGAAGGGATGAAGTATTTTCTGCGTACAACATCGAATGAAAGAGGTCTTGTCATACTGACAGACTCTCTGAGCGTCGTAAAAAAACTTCAGAGCGTGAATCCGGCTTCAAGGCTCAATCCCCTAGAAGCCGAAATTCTGAGAACGGCTGGTCAGATTCGAGCAAACGGACACAATTTCAAGTTACTTATGGATAAAAGCTCACCACGGTATTGAGGGCAATTTAGTTGCGGACATGGAAGCAAAACGAGCTATAAAAAAAGAATCAATTGATATAGACTTCACACTATGCCCCATAACGGACCTCCATAGAATATTTAAGGTAGAAATGTTCCAAAACTGGCAACAGGCATACTTGGACTATCCATCCGGGGCTACGTATAAAGGTATGTTCCCAACGATAAGCCCAAGACCCCGGTTCGGTAATATGCCAGGAAACTTTTATAAAACGATTTCACGGCTACGCACAGGGCATTGCTTGACAAGATCATATATACATCGCATTCATCCCAACGAACCGTCGACCTGCGAGTTCTGCCAAGAAGAAAACGAGACAGCGGAACACATAGTGTTAACTTGTCCGGCGATCATCAATGAAAGAATGGAAATGTTTCAAAAAATATCAACAAATGTGAACGAACCTTTCAACCTTACTTATCTCATAGCAACAGAGGACACAAATACATACAAAGACATTTACTCATTTCTGTGTAAAATAGACCGAAATCTGTGAAGTGAAGTGAATATTATTATAGGCACATAAATATTAGGTATAGTAGAAGTAACCTGTATAAACTGAAAATTAATTTTAATTATTCTATTATTCAAATATGCTATGGCTGTATGAATATATTCGAAGCCAATAAAAAGAAGGAAAAAAAAAAATAAAAAAATAAAAAATAAAAGTGAAGTGAGCTACTAACTGCTCACAGTCAATGCCAACATCACAAGGTGCTGGCACACTAGCGCAACAGTAAAGGATAAATACGCAAAATTATGAAATGAGACAAAATAGTATTAAACATTGCTCAATAATTTTATCAATTTTAACAAATTACCTCCTGAAAAAATATTTGTCTTTAAAAAAAATACTCGTAACGAGGTAACATGAGAATTTCTTCTATAAATCTCGGTGTTCACTTTTGGAAGGATAATACGCGAATTATTAAAATTGCGAGTGGATGTTGATGTCGCATAATGGTCAGCATTTTATGCCAGTTTTAAGTACATGAATACAAGACTGGAATTGAAAAATTGTATTAATATTTTTACATTGAAAGTGTTTGTGCAGCAGTGCAGTAGAATATCGTGATTTTTTGTTCAATATAATCTTTAGTATTCTGTTTTGCATTACTTGCACTTTCTTCACGTAAGCCCTGCAAGCTCTGCCCCAAAGAATAATACCATATTTTATGTTGAATAAACTAGTCAATAATATAATATATAAAATATTATATTATTATATATTTTATTTATATAATATGTATATAATGTATTATATATTATAGTTTCAAGTTGATTTTTTGAAAGGAAACATCGAGCCACCCTGAATAAATAAAACAACTGACGCAATCTTAAAATGAGAAACTTAATATGCTTCTTTAGCTTAAGTGATTATCAATTATTACACCTAGATATTAACAGTTTTCGTAATATCTATGGGATCGAGGTACATTCACATTCCGCATGACTCGCAAGGCACGCAAATTTCGAATGACATTTCAGAGCACTGTTCATTGGAAAACCTCTGTTGCCCATTGAGAACCGAAGCAGAGAAGTTTTATCCACATTTAGAGCTGATCAACGTCAAACCAACACTTTATCCGAAAAATGTTTAGATTAATAGAAGAGATTAAACGCTAATAATCTTAACCCCAAAAAACAATTGCTGTGTCATCCGCGAAGCCAAATAATTGACCAGTGATATCAAAATTCATTAAATCATTAATGTACAACAAGAAGAGAATGGGGCCTAATTTAATACAATTTAATTTAATTTAATACGATTTAATTTAATTTAAATGGATTTAGGGGACTGGAGCGCTGATGGCGGAATATCGACAAATCGAAATTTCGATGCGTATGGTTTGCGATCATACTATAAAATTAACTTGTGCGGGGGCTCATTCGACGCAGAATTTAATGATCTTGGAAAAGTAATTCTTTTTCAGGAAGCTTCTTCAGGGTTTGCTGGCCGAAAACTGGAAAAAGTCTAAACATTTCGTGGTTTTCTGGATGCCCAGTCACCATCACACATCCTGGCAGGAATACTTCTATCAGGATACTTCTAATAGATGGCTGCTAAACTGACTAAAACAGTCTCCTGCTTTTCTATAATTATTGTAACTTTCGGCCCCTTATTTGACTGGATTAACTCCCCATTTCACATTTTACAGTATCGTCGATTGGAAAGGTAATCGAAGTGTTAACATTTTCATTTGGTCGTGACAGATGGTGTGGAGAGAAAGTGCGCACCACGTAACCACTTTGGTAATGCACTTTCGTAACGTTTTTGACCGACTAGTAGAAATGCAGTAAGGGCGGCAAGTAGGATACACCTATGAGTGCCAGTGGCAAGTATGAATGCACGCATGTGTAAAGTGAAAGATCTGGGCTGTACATCCTGTATCTGAAACACAGCTGGTCCATTTCATCAATCAAGGATCAGTGTTTGTGAAATATAAATTTCTGGAAAAATCGTTGGTAATAAAAGGGTTAACGGTTCGGTTGTATAAGTTACCTCTTTCTATCACCAGTTGACTCCTTGTTGATAATACTCTCATTTTACTGCAGGGTCGGTATACATAACCGACAACGCTGTTTGCTGGATCTACCACCTTCGTTTTATTGATTACTCTTTTATGTTCGAGCGAATTAAGAAAAAGAGAAGAACCTTTCACATAACCTTCCAACCCGAGTCTTTTACAGAGTGGCAGCCCGAGGAACTATTTTTTCTCTCTCCCTCCTGACCTACATTCGAATTAATGTTTTCTTTAAGGTGGAATAATCCCTGAGGAATCCTGCTGGAAAGGTAACTAAGGGTTTCTACCTTCAAAATTACGGGTTTCTTCTGGATTCTCAATCAGAAAACGGCGAAGACGCATATCGTTGTGAGAAATTTAGAATCCTCATTAAAGTTTTAATTGATCATTACCAGATAGCTCGAAAGCAATATTTTATGAACTTTGAATGAAACTGTTAAGTATATCAAGGATATAAATAAATTAACCTTGCTAAGTCAGGGGTCTAAATAGATTATTGATTAAATCTCTCTATTGGCAGAGATACATTGGAGTAAGTTTCAAGCTTTTACCACTTCAAGCATTTAACGTAAATTATTTTAAGAAGTGAATTGTTATTGAAATTCAATATTCTTCGTTTTTTCCATGTTCGGCACTAGATGTGCTCACCCCATACTTCAGCGTCCTGTACATATACAACAATATTACGACAGAACCCCCAAAAAATGGCTGCTCTTTCAAACATTTGAGTATGAGAGAGCATTTTGAAGGTAATTTGTGACAATTTTCCAAATTTGAGAAAAAACCTGACCATTTTTCAACTGTTATTGTTTTATTATTTTCAGTAATCATCCTTTTGAATCGAACATGAATAAACACTCCCCCCCCCCCCCCCCCCTCTCAAAATTTGATGGTTTCAAGGGAAAATCCAAAAAGGGAATAAATAAATTTCTGTCCGTACGACATACTTCGCACTTCCCTTAGTTACCATGAACCAAAATTAGTGAAATTTGATTGTAGGTCCCATTTGGAGTCTAGTTGGTCCGCGAAGCTCCGCGTTATTGTCGTTCTCCTAAGACGTCAAAAATAGGGGTTGACATTTTCAGAACGCTGTAGCTCGAAAACTTTGCATAGAAGGGTATGGTTTTTTCGTTTTTAAATTGATCTTGAACTAAAGAATTTTTTGAGACCACCCCGAGCGTTGTACGACCAGCAGTTCGTTGGGACCGAAAAGCTTCGTCAACATGACCGTGAATGAAACGGTATAAATCCGGCCCAGATATCATTGCTAGGGAACACCTGATTATAAGCACGGATGGCTTTATGAAATCGAGTTGGTTGTTCTATAATATTATTTCATTTGAAGAATGATGACTCCTTTGGTTTTTGTTGGTAGGTACTTTTGCAACTTGAACAAAAGTTATGCTTCATGGATAACGACAAATGATTAATGGTAGGATTATTGATTCCCCCGCAGTTTTATGAAACTGTAATTGCCAGGCCGATTGCAGTATTCGATTTAGGGCTTTCCTGGGGGAAGCATGAGGGTAGGTATTGACCACAGAAAATAGCGATCTTCCCAGGAGGGACACCTAACAGGTAAATAATAAACCGTGGTGTAATAATTTGCAGAGTTTTTTTTTTATGCCTGAAGAGCGGTCATACTCTTTGCTAGCAACCTATTTCTTATCGGTGGAGGTTAATATTCATTGTATGATGAAAAATTTGTTATTTCAAGTTACCACCTGTTTTTTCACGTTCATCGTTATGTTGCTAATCACCTTCATCAACTCCGTTTCGAAATATACCACTAAAAGAATTTTTTGAGTTGTTAGTAGGCTACTAAGGCTCAAATTTAGAGGGCTGATAAGTAGGTTGTGTCTGCCCATAGTTTTCGCACGTCTATTCAATCTTCAATATGCGGTATTATTGAGTTTTCTCCACCTTGTTAAGGCAAAGGCTAAATGCTATTTTAGGGCACCATATGGTCGTCTTTATGGCGTTAGTTTTAGTAAAGCTGTCAACGAACCCGCTATAGGTTACTCTTTTGCAGCCATATTCATAAACTGAACCTAGAACAGCGCATTATAGCAAATAGCGGATAACGTATTGTCGTTATTCGCGAATAAACTTCCAGATAGCATTTAAAACCCTGACGCTATGAAAGGTTGAGCAGCTGATGCTGGTTGTTTAGCGGTTAATGTTTTCGGTGGTTGGCGAAAACTCCCTAGTCTTAGCATCCGTAACTGCTAACTGGGTACCTTTTGGGACCCTTATTTCGTTTCTAATGTGAACGGTAGTTGGGGACTGGCTTAAGGGTTCCATGTCGAACTGCAAAAAGTGGGCGTACGTTCAACTGAGAAATCCTGCATTTCCTCCCCTTGGCGCCTGATGGTCTCTAGACTGAAAATAGGTTTCCATGCGCGTTCGAAAATCTATTGGAAAGCTGAGACACCTTCAATTTCCCAATGTAACCACGTCGCATAAGAATCATCGTGGAAGCTCTACGATCTGCCTGAATAAAACAGTGAATCTAGCAGAGACTGGTGAACCTCCTTTAGGCCTTCGTCGTTAGATGCTAGCTGACCGATTCTTCCTCAAAACCTTCAGTAAGGACCAAAATTGCATCCAAAAGATTGCAAAATTAGCTGTAGATAATCTCTTCTGAACGTTACTTGATGAAGCCATCTCCGTTGATTTGTGAAAGTCTCACGTCTCACGTATACTGTGTGTATACGATCCCGTTTTCCTTCTTCAAGAAGTCGGTCGAAGCGGCAAACCGTCCAAATTCCTTCTACGCCGACTTTCGCTCAACTCCCCACCGTTTTGGGGAATTGATCATTTCCAGGTGGACAAACAGCCTGACCCTCTACGCTGACGGCTCACGTTACAAGGACCAGACAGGTTGCGCTTTTTATGATACCACCACCGAAGAAATAAGAGCCTTCAGCCAGTGGAGAAGAGCATGAATCTTTACAGCCGAATGCTATGCTTCTCCAGGCGCTACAACACGCAAATAATACCGTCTTCAGCTACGCTAAAATCCTATTACTATCTGATTCCAAAAGTGCCTTATCAAACTATCAGGATTGAGGGTATCCTTTCGCCTCAATAAGATGGAGGTAGCCATAGCCCAGGAGATACACCAAGCCAGAAGCGGAGGAAAGGTTATTTTCTGCAATTAAAACAGCCGTTCGAAGGTCAGAGGGAAGATGTTGCTGACGCCGAAGTGAAAGAGCTGCTCCGCTACCCGAACCACACACATCCCGCATCTACTCCACTATGGATGTTAAACCCTTATCATTGCCAAGATGCTGGAGAAATCAACACGAGATCTCCTACCCTCCTGGCCCCTGGGAATCGCTACAAGGCGATTTTTCCTCCACCCAAGAAGTTAACTTGGTTTGATCTACTTGTAGATATGAAACCTAAGGGCGTTCTACAGATCTGCCATTGCAACACTAATGTGTTCCAGTTTATCGAAAACATCGATTCACCCCTCTGCCGATTTGCCTCCGATCGAATGAACCACCGGAGCACATGATTCTGGTGTGCCCCACCCATGACAGTGCCCGAGAAACCCTTTTACGACCAGTTCAATCGAAAATTGCCAGCCCGTTTAATCTGGACACCATCCTGGCCGAGAACGACTAAAGCACCTATTTACTTTTA
Organism: Leptopterna dolabrata; assembly: GCA_954871275.1. Taxonomy (NCBI): domain Eukaryota; kingdom Metazoa; phylum Arthropoda; class Insecta; order Hemiptera; family Miridae; genus Leptopterna; species Leptopterna dolabrata. The sequence continues at coordinate 18,296,397 of OX940980.1, read as the reverse complement.
TAAAAAATGTAACATTACAGTAACTTAACCCCTATCATAATTATTATAATGAAATTATTGTATAATCGCTAAACAACATTTATTCTGAATTCTGTTACTGACTGATCGATTCCATAGTCCTTGCGGCTTTAGAAACATCTTTTTGAAGCCAATAATAAAAATTAAAAAAACTCGGCGCTCCGCGCCTCGCCAGGGGGCAAGCCCCCTGGACCCCCTGGACCCCCGGATGCTTACTGCTTAGAGCCTACGGCTAAAATTCAAGAAACATGGAACATGCTTTAGCCGCGTAGTTTACTACAACCAAGTGACAACCAAACAAGCGTCATTGTTTACTATCCATTTACAACATTCATTTATATAGTTATATTATGAAACTAGGATATAAATACCAAGAACAAATACGAAATACATTCGTGATAAATCAAGAGCTTTCCAACGAATGGAAAACGATTTTTGTCCGATGAAAATGAAAGAAGTTTCATTTCCCTAGCAACTGCTCGGTTGTAAGTGAAAATCATTGTTGAAATTTCGTTCCACTTCCGCGTTCCACTTCCGCGTCATCCATCCCGTGTAACGTTTTTCGGCTAGTTAGTCCAAGGCTAAAGCATGTTCCATGCTAATAATAAAAAGTCGCATGTATCCCATTCTATAAAACGAGTGAGAAGGACGATTTTTAACGTACAATCGATCGTCGAGCTCCTCCCGCCAAGTGTCGACCCTCCCGGAAGCAGATGGAATCGAGGGGTCGAAGATTTTCCGGAAATTGATGGGAAGAGAGAGGAGACCGTCCAATCTGAAATTCGTAGGAGGCCTCAAAGTGGATTCAGTTCCAAGAACGTTGGTTCACTGATGAAAGGGGGTTTGAGTGGGGGAGAACGCATCAAAATATAATGATGCCGTGGATGATTCAGCTGTCATTCTCACTGGAGAGCAAATTGCTTTGATGTTGTAAAAGGGGCCAGTTATCAGTGCACCTAGTTACCGTCGAGTGAATTTAGCAGCTAATTTATTACTTAATAGGTTACTTAATGGGGTACGGGCGTAGGAACCAAAAACATTGTATTTCCACCAAATCCAAATTTTGTAAACCAAATTTTGTATTTCCTCCAAATCCAAATTTTAAGGAACCATGCAGGTTTTATCCCAGATTGACCCTTATGGATTTGAATGTTATCAACATATTAGTGAATAACTATATTTTACAATATTCACGTTCATGAATCAAGACCAGTTGCCCAGCAAACACGTCTGCATCCAAATACGCCTAAAGTTTAGGTTATCATTATTAGGTTATCATATTTATTTTATTTTGCAATATTATGTAGGACAATTGATTTTTTTTTTAAATTGTTAGGGAACCAAAACACGCCGTGTAATTAATTATGAAGCGCCATATGGATGAACATTACGTGTGATAATTTCTGAAAATCGACTGTAGTATATTGCTGAATGTCTCAATGCTCTCTAAACGTACGATCGGTTCGAAATATAGAAGTGGAAACCACGGGTCATGGGCATTGCGTAGTTAATAGAAACCTACTATTTATCTTTGGTGATACAAAAAGGTATGGTGAGCGTTTCATTGCGGCAGCCGATGTTCCTCCCTATCCCGGGTTTCGTTCTCGGAGATAGAACAACTTGCACCGACATAGGGGTTTTCAAAGTACTGACTCCCGAGAGAAAGGTTCAGTAAATCTTCCGACCGGGTTGAGTGAATGCTCTATCCTAGTAAACAGTAGCTCCTCACGGCCATCCGGTGTGTTCCGTTCCGTTCAATGGAAGAATCTAACGGCTACCTTTGATGAACCCCACTGTTACTTCTTCTTATGCCCGGAAACCTGGAACGCCCAATGGTGGAAAAGGGGACCACGTCCAATATCCACAGCCTTGCTCATGTAATATACGTAACCACTTTAGCGCCCAGTCACTGTGGTAGCTAAGAGGGAAAGGGCTTCCCGCGGCCCTAATTCCATTGTTCGACCAAGCCATTACTGTCGAGAACTGTTGAAGTAATTTGCAAGATCACAAAATGACCTTCATGAACCATTATTGATAAATATACGTTCCAATAGAACTTCGAACGGTTATTGTTGCTCATTACTGGCGTCTATGAGGTGGTTGGTTGGAACTACCGTCGATATAGCGTAAGCAGTACACCTGTGAGGTAGACGTCCGACCCACCTTCTTAGTTCAGTAATTGAATCTAAATCTAAATGTTAGTTCCGAGCTCTAGTTTAATCATTTAGCTGTGGATCAGTGGACGTCCCACAGTGGATCAGTTTATCATCATTGAATTGATTCTTTTAGGATGGAAATTTCTCTATCCAGGCCATCCGAAATCATTGAAATATACTCGTAAAATTTGTTTCATTCAATTGGTTTATTATTTTCAATAATGCTCCTTTGGAATCGAGCATGGACCCCCCCCCCCCCCCCTCCCCCTCAAAATTTGATGGTTTACTTTTCAAGGTACGTAGAATCCGAAAATGCAATAAAAAAATTTCTGTCTGTCCGCCGTACGCTGTTCGCCGTACTTCACACTTTCCTTAGTTACTATGAACCAAAATTAATGAAATTTGGTTTGTAGGTCCCGTTTGGGGTCTAGTTGGTCCTTGAAGCTCGGCGTTACTGTCAGTCATCTCTAAGGGGTTCAAAATAGGGGTTGCAATTTTCAGAACGCCGCTCGAAAACTTTCAATAGAAGGGTTTTTTACGTTTTGAAATTGATATTGAACTAAAGAATTGTTTGAGACCACCCGGAGCATTGTACGACCAACCGGTTGTTTGCGGCGAAAAGCTTCGTCAACATGATTGTGAATGAAACGCTATGAATCTGGCCCAGATATCATTGCTGGAGATCACCTGATTATAATCACGGAAGGCTGTATGAAGTCGAGTTGGTCGTTCTGTGATATTATTTCATTCGAAAAATTATAGATCTTTTGGATTTTGTTGATAGGTACTTTCGCAACTTGAAGAAGTATTATTGGGTAAATTATTACACAACGGTAAATTATTACTCAACAGTTTATTATCTTATCTACGCAGAAAGGGCATCTATACTGTTAAATTATTACACAACGGTCTGTTATCATGCTTCTGTTCATGAATAACTACAAATAATTAATTATTGAATTATTGAATCCCGCGCATTTGTATGAAACTTTAATTCCCGTAATGGGCCGGCTCCAGTCCTCCATGTAGGGCTTTCCTAGGGGGAGCTCGAGGGTATTGACCACAGTGATCTTAACAGAAGGGGCATCTATGCAGGTAAATAATGAACCGTTGTGTAATAATTTGCAGAGTTTTTAAATTATACGCGTAAATATTTAGTTTAATGGTTTTAACTTAGTTTAATGGTCTTTACAAAATTAAGATCTCCAGTTCCACCGTCTGTTTATAGAGACAAAATGGAATTTTATATTGGAGGTTTCAAAAAATTGATCACGTCGTTGACTAAGTGATTTAAAACGAAAACGTTTTTCATTTGATTCATGAGTTGGATTCTGATTGGAAACACGGGTTTTATTAAAGTTCGCGTCACTGGTAGCGGATGTACACACACAACTCAGTATCCTCGCGATGTAAATTCCCTCACTCACTCAATTCATTTCCATTCCGGCACTTGACATACAACTTCCTTACGCAACTCCTTCTTTGATAACTTTAAAACCTTCGAGTTTGACATGTAAACCGTAAACAAGTCAAATGGAAGCTTGCCGGTGGCTTGCGGGTTGGTGATAATTCATTCGTGAATTCGGTCTCTACTTCACCGTGTAAGTGGTTGAATAAGCCATTTCATCATGCATAAATATTTAGATCGTAGGATAGTAATGCATTTTTTGCAATAAATTTTTGTATTCCAATTTTGTCAAATTGAATTAGTTTTTATGTGCCTAATGATTAGTTTTTGTTCTTTTCCAGGTGAGTTGAACATTCGAACAAGTCTAACTGGAATTGGTGAGTCTGAAACATGATTTCGGTCTAAGGGAAGGAAATCTATTTCTTTTTACTTCTTCACATTGGCCTTATTTTGATAACTAAGTGTTTTGTTAATATCATGTTAATAATTTCGTAAACTTCATCTCTACCAATTTCCGTATCATTCAAAGGAACGGAAAACAATTTTCATTGATATACCTAATATTATCATTGATAGGTATGTCAGGTTAACCTTTCTAGAAACGGTGTGGAAAATCAGATAGGTCCAAAAAAAAAACCTGTTATCGTTGTTTTTTTTTGGAAATCATGTTATGGATTTTGATAACATGATTCCCAAAAATGAGCGAGTGGTCCGGGAAGCTTTCCACGTGGGTATGGGAACGAGTCCGAACGGCACCATTCGTCATTTTTGTTTCCGTCTGGTGAAGCTCAAGTATTATGCGAAAAGATTTGTATGCGGTTTTCCGTCCCTCTCCCCGTGTACGCTAAAGTAAATCAAGTTATTTCACGTTTCTTATGTTGTTACATAATATACTCTGAAAGTGTGCTTCCGTTGAGTTTGGTTGAGATTTTTCAAATTAGGCTGCCTACTTACCTTACGAACCTAGTACCCCTACATGATGATAGTACCTGTATGTTTAAAATGAACATACAGTGATCCAAGCTCCGTTTGTACCTATTAATAAATTGATAATATTGTAAGGTAATCGCAGAGCCGTCACTCGCATAGTTATGAGAGTTTCCTTACCACACCTCTTATCTGAGTTACTCAACCAAACGTACTGAAGACATGGCATTAGGTAGTATACATTGAATTTAGTTCTATGGTCTATTTGCAAGAAAAAAATTCAAAATAAAGTATTGCTGCGCGTTAAAATTTAGTAATAAAAAATAGCCCGTAGCCGTAGCGTGTAACGAACACATCTCGAGCAGTGTAACGGAAATTACTGTATTTGTGTATCCCTGCCTCTTAATCACCTCTGAGTTGAAATTGTGAATCTGTTGACTGATTTATTTAATACTTAGGAGTTTTTTCGGCCATAAACCTTCCAAATGGATGCTTACTATGAATTCCTTCCCGCGTCTATCAGATGGAAGCCGAGTCCCAATAGATGTTCGCCCCTAAGTGCTTTCCTTAGGCCCCTTACAGACTGGAGCTGCGATAAGAGCGAAGAAGGAGAGCAAAGAAAACAAACGTGTGTAGGTAGAGGGAGGCGTTCATAGTGGGGCAGCGCTTCAAGGTCAAGCAAAGATGAGAGCTGCGCTAAGAGCGAAGAAATCAAGTCAGTTTGTTTTCTTCGCTCTTATCGTTGTTCCACATCGCGCTAGAATCCAACATTCATCATCAACATCATGAATGTTGATGATTTGATTGGCATAGTTTTTACGAAAAAACCTTTATGGGATCAGAGGGATCCGATGCACCATAACCGGTACATTCTTGACAAGTTGTGGGATGAAGTAGCCAGTTCAATGAATTCAACAAGTAAGTTTTATTTACATATTTTCTAATATTTATTTTTATTTCGTTTCCTACCGATATATTTTTCCGTAGAAAGTACAAATAGGTATATCTATATAGGTAATCCAAAATAAAATTTTCTCGAGGTAGATGTTATTTCCAATTTTTATTACAATGAAGTAGGAAATCTGTTTGCACAAACAAAAGTCTTGAAAACATCTCTGACGTGAGTAGCTGTTTCGGTAGGTCTGTTATTTTCTCTTCCACTAGTGAAAGCACTTGATAAATATGGGACTTCGTCAATCTGTGTGCTGTTGCTACCTTCCAAGTCAATTATCATGTTATGCAAGACACAGACGCATTTAACGATTTTGTCCGCCAAATCCAAAGAGGTTTCAATAGGTTTCAACAAAATACGAAATTTGGCTGTCATAATACCAAATGCACACTCAACAACTCGCCTCGCACGAGAAAGCCGCATGTTGAAATATTCTTCTTCTGACGTCAAACGACCTCCTCGGGGAGGTTTGTAAGGTTTCAACAGCTTTCTCAGAAGTGGATAGGCGTCGTCTCCTAGAAAAACGTACGGGGCTACAATGCTTGTTGTAGGTAGGACGTTATCACAAGGAATATTTAAACGCCCTGATTCCATCAAGTGGAAAAGGGAAGAATTGCGAAATGTCCCTCCATCGCTTTGTTTTCCGTACCCACCTACTTCAATAGCAATGAATTTACAATTCGCATCGGCCACAGCTTGCAAAACTATGGAAAAAAAGTGTTTATAATTATAAAACATAGTCCCTGAATTTGGTGGGCATTTGACACGGATGTGTTTGCCATCTATGGCACCGAGGCAGAGGGGAAAATTCCATTTATCGAAGAATTGTTGAGAAATGTCCTTGAACATCGTTTCGGTTGGTACTTGCATGTGAATAGGTTGAAGTACGTCCCAAATAGTTCCCGCGGTTTCGTCTACGATCTTTGAGACAGTGCTTGTGCCCATACGAAAGGTAAAAGCAAGACTTTTGAAAGACGCTCCAGTAGCAAGATACCTGAAACAAATTGAACTTCAATTTTAAAAAAAATATTAATTAGATTTTTTTAACTATATTAAACTATTTAAATATTTTAGGTAGGTATTACACAAATATGAAAAAATTAATAGTTTGATTTCAATTGAATTAAATCTCAGTTTTCGTTACTTTATATAATATTAAATAATTTTGTTTATCATTTCAGGACAGGCAGTGAGAGGTAAATGGAAGGCCGTGCGTGACAAGTTTCGTCAAGAATTTCAGAAGAAGCCAGTGCCACGTTCTGGTGACGGTGGTGGGTCACAAGCAGACTGGAAATCGCCGTGGAAACATTTTGACAACCTGCTTTTCCTGCAAGACCAATTCACTGTTCGCACAGCTGGTGGGAATTTGCCCGAACCTGAAGTTCCTACCGATTCATTGGACACAGAGCCTACCGAATATCCTACTGTCTCCAATTGTGAAGAAGTAGGTGCTGAACATTGTCCATCTGATCGCAGTGAAACTCCAGGTTCATCCCAAAGAAAACGTAAAAGACCAAGTGATGAAGTTGGGCGTGCATTAATCGAACTTGAACAAAGAAAACTGGAATTGTTTCAATTAAGAAGTAAAAGTTCAAAAGAAACTGATGAGGACATGGCTTTTTTCGAAAGTCTACTTCCACATGTCAAACCCCTTCCTCAGCCTGATAAGCTACTACTGAGAATTAAAATTCAGCAACTTGTGTACGACTTTATCACGAAGAGACCAACCAATGCTCGCGGTAACTGTGAAATGCAGCCAATCCATTATGCTCATGTCGCACACACTTCAAATGAACAATCTTCTCGTCCACATAATCCGGATTATGAACTATCAAATCCTTCTTCTGTTGGATCGTATTTCAGCAATTATACTGGCGAAGAACCATTTATATCTTCCCCTCCTTAAATATGTAATGCATTTTCGTGTTTTATATATTCCTGTATTTTATTATATTATTTTATTTTTGTTTTATTTTTACTTGTAATTGCATTTTAAATAAATAAAAAGGCAAACTTGCTTGCTATATTACATTGAAAAAAAAATATATATATATATATATATATATATATATATATATATGTATGTACCTAAATATTCCTGTATAAATCTACCTTGTCTGCTTTAACGTTGAAGTTAATTTTGGTTTATTATTTTCAATAATGAACCTATGGAATCGAGCACGAAAAATTTTTTTTTAACCCCCCCTCAAAATTTGATGTTTTACGTTTCAGAGGACGTAGATTAAGAATTTCGAATAAAATTTCATCCATCTGTCCGCCGTACGCCGTACGCCGTCCGGGGCACTTTTGGTAGTAGACCTCAACGAAAATTCACCAAATTTTTTTCCTAGGCTCAGTCATCCATCTAGTTGGTCCTCGAAGCTTTTCGTTTCTGTAGCTCAACCCAAAGGGTAGATATAATTCTTTGAAGGGAAAAAAACGTTGATTTTTTCCAGTTTTTCGAAATTGTGAAGCGTTTAGGCATTGTAACGCCCATAACTACCGTAAAAATGATCGAAATTGGTTCAAATTTGGAGGGCAGGTGCGGGTTGGGCCACAGAAGGTCTAATATCAAAATTATCCAAATCGTGCGGTAACTATCGCCTGCGCATGCGTAAATGTGAAATACTTCAAATGCTCATAACTTCCGTCAAAATGGTTAAAATGTTTCCAAATTTTCATGAAACATCCAGAATCATGATGTGGAAGATCTGTGAAAATTTCAGGAAAATCGGTAGTCACGATTTTACAGGGCATGCGCAAACCTTAAATTGTATCGAGTGTTTCTGATTATTTTGATGTGTTTAGTGCTGGCGCCTTTAAACGTCCATAATTACTGTAAAAGTGGTCGAAAGTAGTTCAAATTTGGAGGAAACGTGGGGGTTGGGCCAAAGATGGTCTCATATCAGAATCATCGAAATCTTACGATAACTTTCGTCTGCGCTTGCGCAAATGTAAAATACTAAAAGCGGGCATAACTTCCATAAAATTCGTCAAAATTCGTCAATACACCCACCAAAATAATAAACCCATGTGACAAGGACTTAGCAGCGTTTTTAGTAAATAATTACGTTATTAATATTAAACCTTCATTAATAAAACTTTTACGGTACGAACCTGTATTAAAAATTTGTACTTACCTTAAAGTAACTGCAAGACGTTCAACAGGTACAATTGGATTTAAAATGCAGTTCGTCCACCTCTTTAACAATCTGCGTTGTACTTTACTGAGCAAGTAGTCGAATGTCTTGATATCCATGCGGAAATATTCATGAAATTTCATAGAATCTCCTCGAAGTTCTTCATATAAATGGTGGAATTCACCGTGTTCATGTCGCGATTGATTTATTTCGTGAATCCCTTCTACTTTTCGCCCCCCAAGTAAGAACCACAATCTCAATGACGAGTTTTCCGCAAAGAAGTAGTAGTCGTCGTCCATACTCAAGAAGGATTTGAATCGCACTGACTCTTCGCTCCACTCTGAAATGCCAACTCTCAGCTCTCTTCGCTCTTATCTTTGCTCTCCTTCTTCGCTCTTATCGCAGCTCCAGTCTGTAAGCACCCTTAGGCTACATTGAACGAAGGGACAAGAGGAATATCGAGATCCCTCCAAGGTGTTCTCGCAAAGTGCTGGGTTCCACCTAAGAATTTATTGACCGAAGGTGGTTGAGGCCCACAGCTGGCCAAACACTTCCTTAGCTACCGACTTCCTAATGTATTTGGCCGCCCTTCGGATTACTGAAGCTAACTTTGTCGAGGGCTTTTAGGCCCTCAGCGACATAACCAGTACACATGCCTACAATTAAGTAGCTGAAGTGAAGTTATTAGTCTCACCCGGAAGTTATCGTCTTCTCACCACGAGTAGAACGCATCTCTGCTGTTTATGAGACGCAAGGAAGTAGGTATGTTTTCAACCCCTTATTCCGAGATAGGTATATAATAGTAAGTATTCACAATTACAACTTTGAAGGTTCATAAAGGACTGTCAGGGACAGTTAGTGATAATATGAAATGAACCATTTTTCTCGTCAGTATTTGTTAACATTATTTGCTTAACATGTTAAAATGGTAACAATTTTTGCAACTATCTTATTCTGTGCGATTTTAAACATGGGACATCCGAAATCGCACAGAATGAAATAGTTTTTAACGAAAGGGCATGAAAAAAGCTGTCCAGTCAAATGCATATGATGGAGTTTACGTTGGAATATGATGTCATTATGGGCTGGAAGTAAGAAACAGATTTTGTGCTGCATGACGTTTCGCCCTGCAGAACCACCACACTTCATTTTGGATTGGAACGTGAATTCATGAATCAAAAGAAGCTTTTATTCACTTCCATTCTTGTTTATTTCAGGGTGTTCTTGCTAATTTCAGTATGGTACATGCTTTTGCGACGACCTACCGGCCGAAAATCGTCTAGTTACAAGAAAGTGTAACTGAAATGACCCCTCACTCTCCCTCGCTCGACTGGACCCTTGGCTTCCCCCACTTTATAGAGCTTCCGACTGTCGGGTGGGATGGGTCGTCCCCACCTCTTCACTGGTTCCCCCTTCACTCCCATTCCACCACCTCCGTGGTCTACCCCATTCTTGAGGATGCGCTGTGTTTCATAGTTTCTTTCAAAGTATGCAAATAAGAATCATTTGGGGTCATAATGATGATGCTGGAGCACCTCGCGAGGCGTGAATTGCCGAGTTTCTATAAAATGAAGCTATTGTAATGGGTTCAGAAATTCAATAAGTGAGTTTTTAAAATGTTTTTCAATTGGAATCTGCTTCGGGGCACCCTTAATTTTAACGCTTTTTCATATACCTGTTATACCACATCTACCTATATAATATAGGTACCTACTTAGTATAATGAAGGCTCCTTGGAAACGAGGGGGAAATGGCGAGTTTTCCCAAAAAATCAATATTATTAAAAGAAAAGACGAGCTCGAATTCATAGATTTAAAGGAATATAGATAATAACGTTTAAATAAGGTTATAATTTCAACGTTCGGAATTTGATGCGCCAAAAGGTGTTCCAGTTCGATTTATTAAGTTTAGAAGTCGACTTCCAGTGAAGAATTATTGAGAGAGGAACAAAGGAGGGCGATAGAAAAGAAAGTCTTGGCAGTTATAAATTAATTTATTCTAATCAACTACCTGTTATGGTTACCGCTAGCTACGCTGGCCATTCTTAGTTATTTTTTTAACTCTGCTTCTGTCCAACAGATCAACTTCAGAAATATGTCAGAATAGGAAACCTGACGATTACCTCAGGTATCCCATCCCCTGGATGATTCATGACATTGGTATTAAGAAATTAGTGGTAGGAGATCCACTTCCCCGTAAGGTTTACGGAAATTAGGTAATTAGTATTTGGTATCTAGATCTATATACTACCCCGTGTCCGCCAGTTTTGTTTTTCTCTGTAAAAACTGAAGTTACCTACCCAGACACCGAGTTATCTCCCTTCGGTTTATCAGCTACCCAATCCATTCGTGTTGAGTAGTAGATGCTAACAAGGTGATCAATAAATGCAGGCACGTGATACACATTGTTAGGTAGGCACACCATTTAATCTATCTTCCAGCCCACTTTCGGATATCATTTGCTTGACCTCGGATTTTCTCAACCTCGTTAAAACTTGATTTGCTATTTAATGGCTCTTTAGCGTGCCCATCCCGATTGAATAAAATAGCAATTATGTTGGATGATAGTATAAATGACTGTGATCATAATCTGAAAATGGAAGTCCTCAGTTTACACGTTGTTAGAACCTGAAAGAAGAATAACATTTTAATTGTCTTCCTTTTTCACCCTGTCGTGCCCATCCCGCTGGTGGAGGATATTAGATTAGCTACCTAATATGTAGAGCCCCAGGATGTTCCGTCCCGATAAATTCATTAGGCCCCTGGTTGCCGTCACATGCAAAGACGTGGTTGAACGGTATTAATAATTTATTTAATCACCACGCTATATTAGTTAGAATTATCAATTAGGATTGATAATCAGCTATTAGTGAGATCTCGAGTCCACGGAAAGAAGGTAATTTTACTAGAAATTGCATTTTTCCCTACATGTATAAAAGGTAACAGCAGCCCTGTAATGATAGAAAATTTTCTGTTGGTCAGCCGGTGAATGTCTTTCTATGGAAATGGGTCTCGATGGACAAATGTTCAGTCGTGTCTGAAAAACGCTTCTATCAGTTTGTGCATTCTTAGATAATTATAAATCTTGAACACTGCATCTTTTAACATCTTCCCGTACCTACAGGTTTTTTCAAATGTAATTTTGCCAGTATGAAAACGTACCTAGTGCAGGTTCACTCAAAACGCTCTCCTAAAATTCTCCAAGCGATGTTCCTCTTTTTTTGTGTGACGTTTTCTACCTTTACGAACAGCTTATCGATCGCAAAATACGAACGCTCCTCTCACATCTCCCACCTCTCAATGAGCTGAAAAACTCGAGTGTCCCGCTACTCTGAAGGCGGACTGAACAGCGCGGCAGCAGCCCTTATCATCAAGAGCGCTTCAGGATGCTTCGCGCACTTGAGCGTCGAGTAGTAGTCGCTGTGAAAAGAGCGAAGGGGGGTGGGATGAATTCCAACTCATTTTTACTCTATGCAAACTAGCCATCGACATTTGCAGCGACCATAATTCGATATAGGTATACACATTTTGCGAGAGCAGTACCTAATGCTCAGGCTTATTGCCTAAACCCAAAATGTGGCTTATAAGATTATAATTTATAACTCAGATTTTCAGAAGTTAAAAAAAGATTGCCCCTAAGAATATTCTCGATATAAATCCGGTTTGGGCAATGAAATAATGGTTACACGTTCGTTCAAGAGAACACACAAAATTTGTTCTTGAGGTTGGCACGAGACATTCGAGAACACAACTATACCCTTTGAATTTACACTAAAATAAAGTGCATGTTTTGGTAGAATTTCGGTAAAAGTTCAAGGACCAACGTACGCACAGTACCAATTTTAGCTCATTTCGGAAAGATTGTTGTGGATGGTCAAAATAACAGTTACGAATCAATACACATTAAACTAGGGGGCATACTGTTTAAAAACACAGTGTTGGTAGATAAACGTTAAATTTCCTGCAAGTCAACATTTCGATCATTTCTACCTCAGTTCCGTTCAGAATGCGCAGATCTCGCATCAAAACCGTGAATAGTCTTATACGTACCAAATCGAAGTAATTTAACTAAGCCTTCTTATGGACTGAGCCTAGTAAACGTCTGCCAAGGTGTGGCACATAATAGTAGTGTTGTATGGGTGATAAATTGTGTACCAAAGCGCAGGCGGAAATATATTATACTTAGCCGGTCTTTATAGAATTCATGTATAGATCGCGATTATGAAATTCATCAAATTGGTACCTATAGCTGAACCGGAGTTGATTTTCAAGCCAGCGCCAGCTTGATTTCGCCGCCCGGTATACGCGCGAACTACGCCATTGTTTTTGTTGTGGTTATTTTCGAAGTGTTCGGTTTTTTCAATTTTTTTATTTTTATTTTTATAAATATGAAAGCTTTGATAGGAGAAGTGCAAAAAAATAAGGTGATGCGGCTGAAATCTTTATTAAAAAAATGTATAAATAATAATTTATATGGAGCATAGATTTTAGTAAATAGAAGAATCCGATGGCGATATCTATATCCATCATTCACACTCAGAAAACTCGTGAGTGGGAATTATTATTTAGGAGGACAACCGTTTTTGTTTGTTTCAAAACTGATCACAAGGCTTTGCGAAACGCTGTTTTTAATTTCTCAGTTGATACAACATTTTGGTAAGTAGAACATCGAGCATAGGGATAGAATTCAGTAAATTTATTACCTACCGAATGGCGACCAAGCGTCTCCCGTTCCAAATAAATTTTTTTGACGGGATTTATTGGTTGCCTCACTTCCTCAACCAAACACTCCAATATCATGGCCGATTTTTCCATAAAGAAATAATCGGCAATAATCTTGGCCCCGAAAAAGCGAGGTATCGGGAAAAACACGCTCGTCAAAAAACTCGAACAATAACATGACAAGGACAGCGAAATTCGAGCGGTCGGTTGTTCCCACATGGGACACTGGTCTGGTCACCGCACCTGGTTCGCGTGTTCATCTACGCGGTTCGGCCACTTCATTCCTATGTCGCCGGAGCGAGTTGGACATAGCCTGAAGGTTCTAACACACTATGCAGGAACAGGACAGGACCGGGACAGGAAACGCCGTGGGTAGGACGCGGGATGCCGGCTGGCCGCCGCTGTCCCGTCCTGCGCCTACACCCACACTAGGCAGGACATTCCTCGATTCTCTTTCCCCCACCGCTCGCCATGCTCCCCTCGTCACAAGCAAGAGTGTGAGGGTGAACGCGGGGAAGGCGTGCGTGAACGTGGGGAACGTAAACATTGGAAGGTGGAGGGGGAATGTCCCGTACCAGGCAACGGCATTTTTCGCTTTGAGAGCGATGGCGGCGTAACCCGTCCTGTGCCTACCCCATGCCGTGACCACCGCGTCCCATCCAGTGTGCTTATCTCCATTCAAATACACAGAAGCGAAAAAATACGACCCGTGTCCCACGGTTGTTTCCTGTCCTGTTCCCGCCTAGTGTGTGAACACACGCCTTTTAGTGATCACAGGCAGACACGGAACTGGCACGAACATTGTTGGCACTAAAATCCATATGACATGCCCTCCCTCTCTAGTTGCTATGTTCTGTCGGATGGGGCTAGGGTGTATAGATTACCAACGATTAGACATGCATAGGATTACGTACATCTACTCAGCTATAAATAGGTAGCCGACACAATCATCTGTCACCGCATCTGTCCTCACTAAATGATACATCCAGACCTCCCTCCCTGGTCTTCCCCATCGTTTGTCCCGCAGCCTCGAAAGAGAGGGACACCTACATCGAAGCAAGGTCACCCCAACCCCAGACTTGCGGTTGGCCCCAAAGGGCCCTGCTTTAGCTGCCTAACTAATTAAGCCGTCTGGCTGTCAAATGCAATGCGAAAAGCCTCGATGGCGGGATACATCGCCTGTAATTTGTCATCCAATAAATTACCCTACCTCGTTTGCCACATCTGAAGAGGGAGCCACGTCCATCGGTTCGAGGCCCTGTGTCAATAGTGCTATCGTTCTTTTAGCGAATTTTCAAAAAAAAAGTGAAGCTATTGCAGTGGGCCCAACATTTTCAGAACACGAATTTTTGAAATTTTCTACAGGCAAATCCGATCCAGAGCATCCTCAATTCATCCCTAAATGTTGAGAAAAATTTGTGTGTGTGTTTATATATATACAGTCAGACCTCGATAAGTCGAACTTCGATAAGTCGAACTCAGTGATAAGTCGAACAGTTTCTTCGGTCCCGATTCAGTCCTATCTAAATCAATGTATTTTTCTCCTCGGTGAGTCGAACTCGTGGGGTGACAGTGGGAGGCTACATAAATAACTCGAACTCTAGAACAGTACCCGGATTCTCCTCTATAAGTCGAACGGGAGTGGGATATCCTTGTTAAGTCGAACTGTTTTTCTGTTTAGGTACTTTTCAAACTGTTTTCTCGTTCAAACGCTCATTTCAAGAGTTCACAATTGTGTGTGATGCATGGATCACGATTCAGTTTGCGGGAAACTGTCCTCTCGTTCCCAGTGCCACATGGCTCCGCGAAAACTAAAAATTCTACCGATAACCGACAAAGTGAAACTCATCCGAGAAGTTGAGGCAGGGGAAAAAACGAAGAGTCAAATCGCGAGTAAGTTTGGGATCCCAAAGAGCACCTTGTCCACCTTGTTGACTTATATAGACATAATATATAAGTCCGAACTCTGTCCTCGCCAAATCGAACACAATAATTAAGTCCAACACCTTCCTCGATAAGTCGCAATTCGTTAAGTCGAAACATAGATAAGTCGAACACATTTTCCCGGTCCCTCCAGACAATATCTGACCTTGGGCATATGGTAAAAATTCCAAATTTCGCCAAAATGTTCGTATTGCCCAACAAAAGGATGAGCGATTTTCGTAAATTCGAAGAGGGTCAAATTTGAGATTTTGGGGTCAAAAATCGGTAAAAACGGCTAAAATCGCGAGCAGTTGTTTTAAAATCACTGAAAGTGGCATGAAAGGGTGGTGAGTAAAGACAGAAAAATGCCATTTCAGTTTTTTTTAAAATACAGAGTAAGGGTCAAGTATGGATTATTTTGGGAGTAAAAAATTGGTATTAAGGGCTAAAATCAATATTAATTTACGTGGCGTTGTGTGAGATGGTGATTCGCGACGGAGGGACTATTTCGATTATAAAACTATTTTTCTCAAAAAAAGAGTGAGTCAAATCTGACTTTATAAGGGTCAAAAATCGGTATAAATTGCTAAAGTCACGAAGAAATGAAAATTTTACGAAAAGTGTTTCTCGCTATATCATCTTTTTACACAATAACGCGAATATTTCTTTGAAAATTTGCTCTTATAGCCATCCTGCATGACGAACTTTTTAGCTTCCTCTGGAACAAATATTTGGTAGTGCCGAAGGTTTTACCAAAACCCTCGAGCGAGCTGTTTTATATTTTACTCGATTTCCGCCGGCCCTTTTAAAACATGCTGTAGAATATGTATAATCTGCAGAAATGTTTGTATTATACAGAGTAATTTTCTCGTGTACCAACAATCACCGTTTCCGATTTTGGGTCCTCCAAAGGAAGTTAGAAGTTAGGAAAACATGAGCAGAAAAATGCAGAAAAAAATATCCACGCAGGTGGGAATTGAACTCACATTCTTTGGGTTTCCTGACATCTACTGTAAAAGGGTGGCGACAGATTGAATTTCAATGAATACTTGAAGGCTATCTAGGAAATTTCACGCTGATCACGTACCAATATGTGCCATTATTGATCTTCTATAGTATTTTTAAACGTTCCGTAAGGCTTGTGCAAGATCTCTTCAGTATGTGGCGTACATCCCCATAGTAAATTGTATATTAATAAATGGCAACTCAATACCTACGTGACCCTCATTGTCCGTTTTTAGTCATATGCCTACGTAACTTTGTCTGTTAGAGCCTAAACAACCAAGAGAACCTGCAATTTGTAGATAAGGTCCTCTGATTAAACGAGCCCACTGACCCTGATACAAATTCATTAGTTAATTTCGCCCTCCTGTAGGCACCTATCGCAGGTAGCGCTCCACTTCATCTGCCGGGCCGTTCTCCTCCGTCATGCCCCGAATTCTAACCTCCTCGTCGCGGTTTTCTTTCAGTAAATATCATGTTAATTATGATGTGACTTCAGATTTATCGCCTCGTAAGTCTATCTGGTTTTAAATGCAATGCCAATCTATATAGAAGAAATAGCAATTCTGTCGGTACTCTGATTTGAACCATGAAATTTCATGTTTCTTTTCCGTTATAAGCCATTTGAAGACGATTGGCACCATTATCTTTGCCACCTATATATATGTCTTTGTATGGTTGTTTGCACATCCGAATTATGATTGTTAAATAACATTTACCGGAAGGTCGGTTATCTTAAATTCCCACCGCGTCAGCCTCTGACGTAATAATTCCAATTGGGCCACCGCAGTTAATTGGCCCCCATTAACATCACCTGTCTCTCTCTGCATAAATTTGAATGATGTTTTCACTCAGTTGGTAAAATGCTCATGGTACTTTCCTAGATGTTCCTGGGAATAGCGTTGAATGCAGTTTAGAAAAACTCTAGAGCCCTTCAAGCTTTATGGGATGTCTCAAGCACAGTATAGTTTAGGTATATTATAAATTGCACGATTCTTTTGATTGTTATACCAAATAATTACATTGCAAGGCGTTTTAATGATACATGCGAGCGCAATTCCTACTGCAATTGTGCAACAACAAATGGCAGCGTTTTTATGAACGATAAACCTTGTTCATAGGCCACAACATGTAAACGTAGCAATATCCATATGAGAAGTCCAGTAATGTATCACAGCCGTAAATGTGAGCAAACTGTTAAAATTGGCAGCAAGCTATTTTGACGGTCTCAACACCTCGACCCCTAAAGGCTCGAATGTGACCAACTTTTTGTTTTAGATTGTAATTTTTGACCGTATTTTTACGTCTCAAATCTCCATTCCATATATTTTTTGGTGAATTCGTTAAAATTGTCTGTGATTTTCTAAAAAACATTATGAAACCGTAAAGACGCACATTGTGTAAAGATAGTTAGGTACTGTTTAAAAAAAAATTAAAACGTGAAGGTGTAAGATCGGATGGTAACTGAACTCCGTGATGTTGCTTAGCTTATTGCATACCTACTTCTGATCCAATAATAAGTACACTCGTTATTCTGGTACTGGGAGTTGTGTGGAATTTCAAGTAGCACAACTTATTTTGAGGCTCACAGGATTGTGAGGTTTCACAGTCACGTTACAGGTATTCCGAAATAGATTAATTTCCACAACATGGCTAGTTACATACCGCCCGCATTTCATCCACCACTAACGTTATTGTTATGTTATTTTGAATCCACCCTTACTACATCGATAATGGCCGCCATTACTAAATAGCAGTAGCTTACCTTTATGGAAGTGATCCAAGTACGTATATCATAGTAGGTAGAGCAAAATCTCGTTTAATACAATACAACGGGTTCACGGAAAATTCACAAAGAAAATACAACGAATTCAGATGTAAAATGGAATGTTTTATCCCTATGATTTCATGCGTATTGGTTTATTATTTTCAACAATGAACCTTTGGAATCGAGCATGAAAAAAAAAAATTGTTTAACCCCCCTCAAAATTTGATGGTTTACATTTCAAGGTAGGTACGTAGAATCCGAAAATCGAATAAAAAACGCTGCAAAGTCCTTGTCACATGGGTTTATTATTCTATTGGACATACCTACAGAAATTTTGGCTATTCATTTATTGTTTCTTTCATGTGAAATAATTGAAATAGCTATTTCTGGTGGTTTCCACCAATTTTAGCCCCCCAAAACACGAATTAGGTACGCTCCTTTTTTGATTTATTATTCTGTGAATAATACACCTTTGTAATCGCTCAGCAAAACGTTTGTATAACGCCCCCTAAAAAATTTTTCTTTTACGTTTCTAGGTGCGTAGATTCCAAAAATGCAATGTCCGTCCGCCGTACACCGTCCACCGAATCATACATAACTACTTAATTTTCAGTCTAAAAAAATTCGTTCTTTCGCACACGTGCTCCATTTGGGCCCTAGTTGTGTCCTGAAACTTTGCAGCCCGATCGGAATATACCCAGAGGTGTTATGAGTGAAAATGGGTGTACAAATTGGTATTTTTTTGTGTTGTATTGAGCTTTTGAAGTATCGTTTTCTATGTTTTTTGGGAGGAGAAGACCGAATATGAAATCGGCTTTGACCGAACAGTGGAAAATTGAGGTTCTTCCAATGGTTCAACTCTTCTTCTTCACTCTTTGGTCAAAATCGACATCATATTCGACCTTCTCGCCCTAAAAAACATGGAAAGATATACCTCAAAAGCTCATTTTACTAAAACACCAAAAAACCCTGTTTTTACACCCATTTTTCACCCATAAAACCCCCGGATGCATTCCGATCGGGCTGCAAAGTTACGGGACACAACTAGAGCCCCAATGGAGCATGTGTGTGAAAGAACGTATGTTTTAGACCGAAAATGAAGTAGTTATGCATGATTCGGTGGACGGCGTACGGCGGACGGCGGACGGACATTGCATATTTGGAATCTATACACCTTGAAACGTAAAAGAAAAAAATTTGAGGGGGTGTTATAAAAATGTTTTGCTGAGCGATTACATAGGTGTATTATTCACAGAATAATAAACCAAAAATCCGAACGTAGGTACCTAATCACAATTATTAATATTTTATAATGGTGAAGTTAAGTTGTAATGGAGATGAGATGTTGATGCCATTCCTGGGCGAGAAGATCATTTGACATTCATCAGCCCCAAAACTGCTAGCAAGATTTAGAACACTTCTCTCCGCCACTCCTTCCACCAACCATTGAACAAAATGCATAGGTGTATTATTCACAGAATAATAAACCAAAACTTGATTCAGCAATGTCCATTTTGCTGTATGTGCACAGACTAAGGCAAGGAAAGAAAAAGTGATGTGACGTTTTCATATTTGAATAGTGCTCCAGCTGGGGGACATCAATCAACATCCATCGTTTTGGCGTCACGTCGAAGCCTTGTCACCCTACGTCAATGGAGGTTCGGCTTTTTCGCGATTCCATCCCATCAATATTGCCATTATTACTTTTCATAACACAACGTTACATTTCCTTCAGATAATCGCACTTCTAGTGATAACACTTTGAGAATGATATATATTGGCGTCACCCTTGATTCGCTCGATTTCCAGTCCTAATATTTATTGGTCCAGTTTGGTTCTAGATTCACTTCTGAGACTTTCTTACATATTATTATATCCTTATTCATAATTTAATTACAATAGTGGTCACACTCTCACGTAACCCCAAATGGAAAATGTACATAATGACTCGTGCGGTTGTAAGAATTTCGTGAAGTAGGTAATCCTTGAAGCCGCAAGAATTACGGATCGTTTTTAGTCCTCACTTATTTGAATGAATTCTTATATCAGATGGAAATATTTTTAAATGCTCACTATATTTCAGCCACAACACAATTTTATAGGTATATAAAATTAGGTCTCCAACTCATCTATGAACAAAAAATACTGCATCATTCAGAAACCAGCCATACTTATTATGGCAATAGATAACCATTATCTAGTTAGGGTAGGTTAGTTAAGGAGAGGGGCTTGGTGGCCCCAGGCACTGCAGCTTTAGGCTTATTTTGCCTTCCGTAAATAACACAATAGATAATAATTAGTTAACTTTTGCCATTTCATCCATTTAGGCAATCTCAAAATTTTTGGTCACTTCGCTATTGTTCATTGTGTATATTCTTTGTTTATCTATCTCATGACTCATTGTAACTTTGTGTATTCTCGTTGTATCTCATGCGAGTTCTGATCTCGGCCACTTTTATACTTCATTGTACATATTTTCTTGAAACATTTATAGTAACTTTCATATTGTTATATTTATATTAGTAAGTAGTTGGTCTCTTACGCAATCCCTAAATACTTACATGATCAAGAAACCAACCAAGACTATGATTACTATCCCGTTCTGAAAATATCCTCATTCAGGTGTAACTAAAATAATAAATTTATTATCCTTCGATATAATCTTATTCCAGCATAGGTACGGAGTAAACGGCATACTTCTTCGTAGCGGGTGCTGTGATTCAGCGACAATCAGAATTTTAAAAAAACGCTGCAAATTATTACACAACGGTTTATTACCTGTATCTGCCCCTGTACGAGCACCTGCTCACCCAAGAAAGCCCTAAATCTTGTACTGGACCCGGCGCGGCAATTATAGTTTCATAAATATGCTTTGGATTTAAGAATTCTATAATTAAATTGTTGTTATTCAGGGGGGCCTATTCACTAAGCCAAAGAGACGTCTCTTTCAGGTCCAACTCTCTCTTTTGGCAAAATAGATTTTTATAGTATCCATGACAGGGTTATTTAGTTAAAAGAGAGAGTTAGCGGCCATCTTGGCATTCTCGATCTCTTTCAGAGAGACAGCTAATTAGGTGTCTTTCCTCGAAAGAGAGAGTCTATTTCTCGTTTGTTTCACAGTGATCGTGTAACATCCTCGTTCATCCGCAACCACATCGGTAATTCTGATCGTGTATTTTTTTCATTTCATAAAGTTTTTCATCATAAAGTTTTTCATTTCATAAAGATTAAATTTTTCATTTCAATTTTAATTAAAAATATATACATAATTATTGATTCATGAGTAAAAACGTCCAAGTACCGGTTGAGGTAGGTACCTACCTACCTAAGAGTGGCCGTTCATTAGGTGTAGATATAATACAAGCATTAAGCCCCCTAATTCGACTTTTTCTGTTTATAATTGAGACTTTTTTCAATTTCATTTAAACTTTTATCCGATTCGTGAGTAAAAACGTACAAGTATGGATTGAGGTAGGTAGGTACCCACTGAATAGGTATTACTAAGAAATGCGTTCATTATTAAGGAATTGAACTCCCAGGGGCACAAACATCATGGATGCTATGGCATTTTCGTGTATCAGGATCCATATCTCTTTCTCAAGGTCTCTGGAGCTATTCAGTAAAATAGACGAACCCGGGAGACATTGGAAGAGACGTTCTCCCAGGGGAGACTATCTCTCGTGTAGAGGTGTGTAAACCCAGTTCACCTGAGTGAGTTGACTCCCAACAGGTCACTCAGTTCGAAGACAAGTTCAACGCGAGAAGGTCACCAGTTCACTTTGAAGTGAACACGCAGGACCTCCGACCTGCTAGGAATTTCTCAGTACGAGCCCAATCTCCCTCTCAGTTGGAGAAGGTCACCAGTTCACTTTGTCCACAGGTAGTGTGCGAGCGGGACCTGCGACCTGCTAAGAATTTCTCAGTACGGCGCCCGTACTGTTAATAAATGTTAATAAATGAGGCTAGAGTTGGCCCAACTCTAGCCTCATTTATTAACATTTTTCTGCTGAATTCATAGAATTATCTAAAGAGAAGCTTTAGTAAAAAATTGTATTCATATAAATATTTTTTAAAGCTTACCTAGTAAGGTTAAGTAGGAGAATCAATAAAAGTACTACGACCATTTTCTCAAAAAGAAAAAAATAGGTAAGTATATTTTTCAATAACGAAATTAGGAAAATAACAAAAATCACATATTTTTGGGGACTACCTACTTAAATGAAATACACATCACAGGATAGTTGCTTTATGAAAATGACTTTACAAAAAATGAAATTTCCGTTAGAAAAGTATGTAAAATCACAGAAACTGTCTGTGGGATTGACGATTGAGGTAAGAGTGAGATAAGGGCGAACTGAACTGTCAAAAGGAACGGTGAACTGGTGCCCTGCTACCTGCTCCGGTTGGTTGGATGGAAGGGCACGAGACTCGGGGGAAACCTTAGTGAACGGCGAACGGGTGAACTGCGAAATTCCCTCGGCAGGTCATTTGGGACAAGTTCACTTGAAAGAGAAGGTCTTTGAGACAAGGTCACTCATGACCGACACATCTCTACTCTCGCGGGACATTTTCAAAATAGATAATCTCTTTCCACTATCTATTTTAGTGAATAGGCCCCAGGGGCCATAGCGTTTGTTCAAGTTACAAAAGTAGTATTTGTCAACAAAATTCAAAATAACCACCATCCTTCATCTTCAAGTACCTAAATAATATAGCGGAACAGCCAGCTCGATTACATACAGCCGTGCGTGATAATAACCAGCTGCTCCCTGTCACCAATATCTGGGCTGGATGTATAGGTACCGTTTCATTCACGATCGTGTTGACGAAGCTTCTCGTTGTGAACGAACGGCTGGACGTACAATGCTCCGGGTGGTCTAAAATTCTCCAGATCTTCTTGACAAGTTAAAAAAAACCGTACCCTTCTGTTGAAAGTTTCGAGCTACGGCGGTCTGAAAATTTCAACCGCTATTTTTCACCCCTTAGAGATGACTGACAGTAACGCCGAGCTCCGCTTCGGATTCTGCAAACCTTGAAACGGAAACGGAATTGGTGTGTGTGTGTGGGGGGGGGGGGGGGGGGGTAAACTTCTCCTTTTTTTCATACTCGATTCCAAAGGTTCATTATTGAAAATAATATAATAAACCGAAGTGACCGAATGGGGAATTCGTGGGGCCATAATGGAGCTGTTGCATGAGATGGGGGCGATGGAAAAATGTATATTTATTTAGCTTTGTTTCCCGTACGTTAGAGAGCTTATATTTCGACTCTGGAGGCATTTTGATGTTTCTGTGCGTCGGTGGGTTAGGAGGTTTGCACCGCCAAAAAACGATCCAACTATATCAGGGTCCGATCCAGCTAACAGGGATTCAGTGATCTACGCAGAAGGGGTATCAATACAGGAAAACGGTAAACCGCTGTTTTACTACGTTATTATTACCTATGTACAGATGAACGAGCGTAATGCTTTTCGTATTTTACTTCCTCGCTGTCTTCGTCAATATTCCGCAGAATTCGCGTCGGCCACGAGTTTCATCACATGAAAACCCAACGAACCGTAGGTCTTCTGTGCTCCCTTTTCCGACCGTAATAATTCATCGTTAGCTATTTTCAGAGCTCCCATCACCCGCAGAATCAACGGTGACAATATATTGTTCCCGTATATTACGTTGAATTCCACAGACGAGAGCGGCCTCTAATGAACCTTCGTCCTGAAAACTTCTGTTGACTGAGTCTGCTTTAAAAGCAACCTCAAGCACGTGCAATTTTAAGAACAAATTTTGGGAAAATATGAGGTTTAAAAATTGAGTATTGAACATTCAAGGCCCAAAGGCTCCGAATTTTAGAGTTGTTAACCCATGCTACTCAGAAGGCACTACAAAGTACATTTCTTTTAGACGTCGATTTCTGATAGGAGCACATTGAAGGATATGGGATAATATATGATGATCCCTCGTGTGCATATATTTAAAATCGATCAATAAACAAATTCATTAATGCATTTATAAATTATAATAATATTTTGTATGATTGTGATGAAACGTGTAAAATAAGGTCCCTTAAAACAACGTAGGAAATTAAGGTCGATTCGCTCTTTCAATTACCTATAGCTGAAGATGAAGTCGATGTATGAAACTGAGCATTTTCAAACCCACTTGAATGTGCCCTTTATAATTCTCTCTCGGTAACTACAGTCTTCATAGTTATTTGATACTACGACAAGTTGATCTAATGTCACTGTAAACTATCAAAGTGCAGCCAAAAATGTTGAAAGTGCGATATGCCTAAATTAGCGATTCCTTAGAAGAAGACTCAAGTATTCCCACGATTTGATCAAGCCAACAGTGAACATGAGAAATAATACATTTGTGGAACTAGAAATTGGCGATGAACACTTGGGTGTTATACTACATACTTTGCACACAAAAAATGCATCCTAAATCATTAAAAAAAAAAAAAACTTACTTCGACTGTTCGTATCCATATTTGTTTCTGGTGGGTGTCTCAAACATCAGTGTGTTCCGAATCTGAGAGGGGGTTAGTGTATTATTGTTACATTTTGTATATATAATATAAACTAGCCGTAAACCCATTCAGTACAACTTGTTATGTAGTGAAAATGACTTCTCTTGTTCGATAACCCTGAAAATTTGTTTATGAAAATTTGATTAATCATAAAACACGATTTAAAGAGTTGACGCGGGCGAATGCAAAAAAAATCTTACATCTTGGCAACAGTGGAGGGATGGATTTTAATCAAGTTGAAAGGGGCGGAGGTTTTCCCCAACAGCCCCCCCTCCCTCCATCCCCCCTTAAACTCTCCCCACCCTGAGGCCTCGTCTTCAGCCTATGGAAACAGCGTTAGTTCTTAGGAGCCGACGGACGAAGGGTGGGGGATGATTTAACGATCCTAATGGTTTGCAGAGCCATTAAGGTCCCCAACGAAAACGCGACGCGTGGAAGAGCTTATAAAGGCGGAAGCCAAATGATTTTATTAATGCTTCGCGAAGGAAGGAAAAAACCCATACCTTCGTTATCGGCTCGTTCGATAGTATCGCAGGCATTACAGGTTTACGGTGTCATCAGCGTCTTCCTTGAGTCTCCTGCATCCGAATCCTATCCCAAGCCCCGCTTAAAATCGTGAGGCCAAGTACGTGAAGAGGATGAGACATTAAAAAACTAAGAAATTTTACGACAGGACATTAATTAATATATTTTCAGCTATAGCAGCTATAGCTATCTAGGTTTTGAGATTTTAAAATAAACTATTAATTATTAATATGATCTAAATTTATTCTATTAATGTTTAATAAGACTTCTTGATTTCTTCGAATTTTCAGAGGTAAGTATTATCCTTCAAAATCATGTTTTTGAGGTCAAGATTGACATTTGAGTGTTGGGGATAGCAGTTTACCAATTCAGAGAATGTCATAACATGACACCAGACTCATGACTCCATTTCTCGGACAATGGAGGTTTTCGTCAAAAATTTGTCTTGGAAAAGAATATTCAGAACTCTCGGAAAAATGGTAGCTTGAAGCCCGTTTTCAAGATTAAGCAGCATATTTAAAATAAACGTGGTTGGAAATAAAAATGCGGCAAGAAATGACGTATCAGATCTATTAACCTCATCTGTTCGGATATTGGCCCCAAGGAGGCGGAGCGAAGTTTCGGAGGCGAGCTTTCTCAATGCTGCCAACAATCTAACATTGAAAATGGCAAACCTTCTTGGCAACCTTGAGGAACCTTTGCAGTAACTTTTCGTGAACCTCCTCTCGGTTTGATTTGGAGGATGTTTTTTAAATTTATTTATAAATTTGCGGTTCCATCCGTTGCGGTTCTGCACATCGTTTAAAGTGGTGTACCAGCACTCCACGCGGGATTTGGGTTGAACTATTCGGCGATTTACCTGATACGTCATTTCTGGCGGGTACTCAGAAATTCAAATTTCACACTCGTTTTCTACCTATACTTTCCGGTGTAAACACCTCTTTATGCGATAAATAAGTGTTATATTCCGTTGTTGAACAGAATTTGGCCAAAAAATGGGAATTTGTAACGAACGAAAATTGCCTATTATTGTATGTTATACTGCCTGTGGACCCCACTCTGTTGAAGTTGAATCCACCTACCTGCGAATTTTTTCGTACTACCGTGGTCACCTTATCAATCAAAATTCGTTGTAATCAGCATTCTATATTGAACTCTGCAACTTTACAGTTCGGTGCGGAGATTGCGCTCATTTTTTAGTAATATTCCTGTGGACATTGAATGGTGAGGTTGATGGTCTTGGCTGTCATGGAATGGTTCCCGTTTCTTGAAGATGTCTGCAGAAATTTCGATGTTGTAGTTAATAAGTTGAAATCTTGATCTCCAGTTCAGATATCGAATAGAGCTTTGTACACCACCTCCTTCTCAATTGAACTTCGAATCTCATGTTAGACAGTTGTTCTAATTAATTCTCTGTGAGTTCTTGTGGGTTTTGAACACCATCAGAGATAAGAATCTTGTAGTTTGTGTTAATTAGTCATCATCATCACTCGTCAGTAAGCGTGCCTGTGTTAGCCAATTACTTGACGGTCAGTCAATGAAAAATGCAATTAATGCTTTTGATTGACTCGTCAATCTCAGTAATGGTTTTAACCAGCGTAGTTTTCTATTACGAGCAACCATCATGATCTTCTTTGGAGGTCCTGATGGAGCACTCCAGGATAGTTATGTGATGTTATAAACTAAGTGGTTAACCAGGGTAGACATAAGTCAGACCTATCGGATCAATTATACCGGAATCCGTAGCAACCCCCTCCTATTAGTGCCGATGATGATTATGGTTTAAATGTTAAGGACAGTACGTGAGATGGGAATTACTAGCTAGCTCGTTATTGTAAAAGAAGTTGCCAACGTGCTTGAGCAACCATCACGTTGAAATGTTCACTCACCCATCATATACATTCCACTACTCTACGAACTCAGTATTGATATTTGACATTCTTAGTTCATTCTTTGAATAAGGGCTTGATGTATACATTTACAACGTACCTATCAAATTTATTATACTATGTGGTTAGTATGTAAGCAATATGCGATGAAGAAACTTCTTTTTCCATTCCGTATTGAACCTGCTTTCAAGAATATTTGTTATCACCAGAAAGTGTTTAGCTCAGTGAATAGATTTCGTTCAGTCTAATGGTCGATGTGATCGTCTATTTGATTGTTGTTACCTTGATTGAGGGTTATGTGGCACCTTGCAATAATTGAATACATGTGGTTTACTCCAACGAGTTTGATAATAATTCTAGAACCCACTTTTCTCACTAGTTGAGTGATTTCAACGGAAATTATAGTGTTCAGCCGTTGCCGTGACGTAGATAGGTCGTTCGCTTATGTGAATAAAAAGTATAGGTATAATATTGTATGCTAGGTTGTGCGAAATATGTAGGTATAGGCATACTTACATACTTACATCACAACTAATGCACTATGATTGGCGGATATGTTCTTCCATAACAGTGTGTTTTTTTTCGTTTTTTCGTGTATTAGTGGAAATAGACTATTTTTTCAATAAATCCGTTTTTCTTTGGATATGTTCTCTTGTAGGTACGCTAACATTTGATGAGCTCCAACGCCACTGCTCCATGCTTCCTGTCCACAGGTCCCACGTGTGGATTTTATTGAAACGTATGGTCCATCGACACAAATGTCTCAGTTATTTTAAATCTCAAGCAAGACAGGTATAAAATAATATAAATTACCGAGACAGCTTCCTTGTCGCTGAAAACAAGCTAACCTTTCATCTTTTCCCATCTTCGAATTGAACGAGCTTACTGAATCAAGTTCTTTCCCAACTCCTTTGAAGCAACGTCCAAGAACCAAGACATGGTATATTATTTTCAAATGATCACTGGCTTGAGTGAATGGAAAAAACCTGAAACAGGACCTCCTTTGCCGATTTTGTCTTCTATAATCCATACTTACAGTTACTCGTTATTGCAGGGCTTGTATTGTATACTCAGAGCATTATAAGTTATTATCCCTTCACAATACAAATTCACAGTTGGGAGCCATTGTGCGAAAAAAGCTCGGTTACCTTGCAACTTCCACCTTTTGTTGATAGCCATCTGCCTTTTCATTTCTTTCTTTTATCCTTCTCTTGTGGTTCTTACTCAGTTTTTATTTCTCGGATCTGCAGGGAGGAGGGTCAAAGGATTGGTCGAGGGGGGGGGGGGGGGGACTTCCTGTGTTTCTGCAGGATCGTAGACATCACTCCAGTAAATGCTGGTTTGGAGGAATATTTTTATTTTTTATTTTTATTTTTAAAACTTCGGGAGATACAAAAATGATTACCTCACTAACCACGTTTACTTGCTTTCGGGTGCACATGCGCAAACGAAGAGTAGCTAGGCGCCATGTCCAACCAAACTGGAGCCATGATGGAGCTTCACTCATGCGCGTAAGTAGCAGCACGACCTTGATGGAATTTTGAGGGGCCATCTTGGTACCAGCCAACCTCCGACTCAACTTCTTCATCCAAGAACGCACACACTGCCGAACAGACTTTGGTTCCTGTCTGTCGGTGTGTCCGCTAATCCTTGCCACGCGCTTAACTATACGTAAGAATGGTCCTAAGAAGCTGAAATCTGGAGGATAGATTCGGATTAAACTGAAGATGGTCACGTTTAAATTTTATCAAAATCGGACCCCACCTTTGATCTGCGCATGTGCAAAAGGGAAATCTTTGCTACTCTCGTCGGAACATGATTTTATTAAATATAGATATTTATGAGCGGGTGATCACCCAAAAACGGCCTGTTCGGAGGGCTAATAAAATATGAAATATCCACAGAACAGAGAGAGCGACGGCTGAACCGAGAAAATTGAGGAGACGCCTCATTGCTGATCATCCCAGACCCGCCTCGTTGGAACCCGACCCTAAAACGGCGGAGTCCGTGACTTGGAAATTAATTCATCTTCCCCAAGACAGTGATCCCAGCGCACCATGAATCATATCTCATCTCTCTCTCTCTCTCTACTCATCTTCTCCGTCGGATCTTCTATCTATAATTTATTCATCCCACCTTTATCACAACCCGCGCACATCCCATTCGCAAAGCCCTCGCAGTTCGGAAAATTGAGTTTGTAATAACGCAAAACACTATTTTTACTTCTCACTTTTGGGCCCCGCCTGCGGTGAGAATCTTCATGTAATATGAAGTTCGGGAGATCTCTCTTCTTTATTTTCTCCCTCTATCTCTTCCTTATTCCCCAAAACTTTGTCTCTTGCCGGCTTTGCCGGAAACTTAGTATAATATCTTCCGGAGAAGTTTACGGACACGTGAGGGGGGTCTGAGGTCGTAGAAGCCGTAAGAAAGTGCTATCTCGCAATTTCTTCGGTTACTATACCTTCAACTGAGCCCTGTATGGACTGATTCCGTTTATCGGGTTTGCCGAGCTATGTGACCAGTAGGTACCTACTCACCAACTTTCAGCATGTATATTCAAAACTCATCTTCTGTTGCTGGCGTTATTTACAGAGTTGTGATTGTTAGAGTTATCAGTTTCAGGAGACACAGGCGCATAAATATAATAATGAAGCTTATTATCGTTTGCCAAGGTGTGGCAAATAGCTTCCTCTTAACCTCACTATTTTGATCACAATGACTATCTTGATGTAAACTGTTTGTAGGTAATATTGAATGTTCGAATCTGTCCAGAAAATCGAATCAGTTTTTATGTGGGTGATGAAGATGGTACGCTGGATCATGCGCAGACTACGATTTAAGCCCGAGTTTTGGTTTATTTTGGTTTTTTCAATAATGAACTTTCAGAATGGAGCATTCAAACTTTTTTAACCTTCCCCTTCCCCCTCAAAATTTGATTGTTTCCGTTTCAAGGTATGTAGAATCCAAAAGTGGAACAAAAAATTTCTGTCCGTCCACCGAACTTTGCACTTTTCTTGGTTACCATGAACGAAAATTAATGAAATATGGTATGTGGGTCTCATTTGGGGTTCAGTTGGTCCGCGAAGCTCGGCGTTACTGTCAGTCATCTCTGGGGTGAAATAGTCGTTGACATTTCAAGGGCGCCGTTCTGTCGAATTTTATTACGTTTTGGTTTATTATTTTGCGAATAATACACCTATGTATTCACTCAGCAACAAGTTTTTGTAACACTTTTTTTCTTTTACGTTTCAAGGTTCGCATCTCTCCAAACTACCTGTTAGCGGTCAAGTAGGAAACCTACAATTGACATTCCTATAACATACACAACTTGTGTCATTGAAGTCAAAAGCAGGTTGTAGTTCCTATTAGTTTAGTGCCAAAGTAATTTGAAATTCGCGTGACGTCATCAGCTGCGCCACAAACTAGCATAAAACATGTCCGAAACCTAAAGATTTATGTGTGTGAAAGAAGACACATATTCTAGGTGAGTTCCATTAGCTTGTATTCATTACGAAACTAACTAAAATTCAGTACTTCCCAACTATCTATCGTGCTGGGTAAGTTCTTCCTGAAGTTACATTGTCGTGTGTCTATATTTTTTAATACGTATATTGACCATTAGCTAGTGTTCGCATAACTTGTGAGAGCGAGCAATCTCGACCTTTAATCAAGGCGAGGGGTCAGCACCAGGAAATCGTCATGGTTTTGGGTCGATTTAATTTTCACTGATTCCATTGGTCTCAAACACTATTGTCCTCCATAAATGGCTTCAGGACAGAGTGGTTGAGCCTTGTAGACTGAGGTCTATCAATTTAAACTTACTAGAGCCAATTTGGCGTCATTTCCTGGTCCGAATGGACCACTGTGTGGGTTGAGAGACACGTTTTTATCATGCCTGTGAGCGAATTTGGAAAAATTCATCTGCTTACCTAATAAAATAATCGGTACCGTAATGAATTCAGTTTGAATCGGGGAAGTAGTGTGACGGGAAAAAGTTGAAGGAGGTGGGAAACTGTTGGTACACGTGCCCAGACACATCACTGTTCCGAGGGCACCCTTTACTCGTATCCTTCCCATAGGTAACCTTTGAAATAAGGTCAGCCTTCAAGTGGCATGTTAGTAAACTACTATTTCTTAGCTTTCATGTAAAGGGTCCCTTTCCAAAGGTAATCGTATGAGAGGCTCATAGGAATGTTTATAATAGTCCTATGATAGTATTGTCCTGTCTCTTGATAGTATCGATTGAGTCGAGCCTCATACCATTTCTTCCTTCCATATTCATTCCTTATTCATTCAGCTCTGAATAAATACAGTTCCTTTACCGCTTGAACTTGAACTTGTTCCTTTGCCCATTCTGACGGTTTCACGTTGTGAGTCATTAATGGTGTTTCAATGTTGAGATTCCCTCGACAACGAGTACTACGATAGACTACCATTGTTCGGCCTAATATGTGGAAGTCAGTCTCCTTCGGAACCTTCAAACTCCATTAATAAACCTGGCTTTTCCGTCAAGTAGTTGAGGCGTTGGTCTAATCACCTCATCTCCGAAGGTTATTGGTTGCTTGATTCACCGCTGTTGGTGGGAGTTTCCGATTAATTTGATGGTTTGGTTACTCCTAGGAGAGCGTGGGCTTGAATACCTAGCTTGTTAGCTCGTTCCTGGCCAAACATTTTGAATAACCCCTGGACCGCCAATTTACTGGAATTTTGTACTTGTTCCGGAATGATCATCACATGTCGCATTATCGAATTATAATGTTTTCCACAACTTGTTCTCAGTACGGTATTTTCTCCTCCTCTGCCTTCATTCAGTTTCTGTTCCTCGAATATCAACTTTCCTGACCAGTTGGCTGGCAGGCCAGGCGCGTGGGTATTAGGGTTCTTTGTTTATTTCCATGAAGGTTAATTAGAGCGAAGTCAAGCAAAAACATAATTACATTATATAATTATATGTATGTGTACATATACATATATCTTTTTTCCAAAATTTTTTTTTCACATAGTCTAATTAAATATTCATCTTGATCTATAGGCGCTGTAACTACCAATCAGTCAAAATGTTTTATTGTTGTAACCTTTACAGATTGATACAATGAAGTTCGGGGTTAAGTACCTACATAATATTAATTTATACAAAATCATCGGCAGGTACCCTGGCTTACTATGGGTAGATCAGATAATAATAATATGTGGGGGGGGGGGCATACTAACTGTACACTAACTGGTGGTAGATGGTAATATTATCTAACATTAATACTGGTACATAATAATTGACGTTATAGTTGTGTCAGTAGGTACATTTTGGTAGAAAAGTTCCGTTGGTGTTATACTCGCAGGTTTGCCGTAACGCATTTTACTTTTTCCTTGGATTCTTCCTGGCCCATTTCCTTTCCTTAGTTTCAAATGTTGTGGTTTTACTCTCAGTCTTGACTATACGTTCCGTCAGTTCCTCGATCTGATTCCTCAGCTGTTGGATATCCAGCAACGCGTCTTTCAGCACCCTTTCAACAGCGTTCGTTTACTATTGTCGTAGATTCAGTGAGCAAGGTTTCCATTGCTTCAAATCTAGACATTAACCATTTGAGCCTCTACTCAAAAGTCTCCATCACCATCACCTCTGGTCAGGGGATAGCTAGTAGGAAGGAATTTTGCTTGAAGTCGCATAATAACTGTTGGTTGTCTTTCATTGCCTTGGTTCGCGTGAAGAAATTTTAAATTTAATAAACAGAGAAAAATTGGTGTTCTATAACTTTATTTTAGAGTTTTTGTTGTGTATGAAGCTTTTTCCGTAAAACTGAACTTCTTTTTTAACACCTGCTTGATCTCTTTTAATTTCAAATTAAATTAACATCAAATTAAGCTGTTTCAAGGTAAGCGTTCACTAGAAAAGTTTATTTGAGTTCAGTTTGAAATTAGACAACTCAATTTGCATTTTAAAATATTCAGTTGCACGAACATCGGATTTATTTTGCGGAAACAAGCTATACGGTAGTAAGTTATTATGTTGAATTCACCATACTTGAAATTTAAACACGAAACTTGACATTATTTATACGAAACATCATCGGTATTAATGGGTACCTACAGTATTTGTTATAGTAGAATTTATGAGATATTGTCATTGTGTTAATAATGCAATAAAATATATTATTGTTATTTAAAAGGCGCATGCGAAGGCCTCTATTCTCTTTCAGTTCTTCTGAACTTACTATAATGACTGAATGACGAATGTTGTTTGTAGGAGGGGGCGATAGTAGGTAGCACCCCCGTGCACCCATACGCTTGCTTGTATGGCAGATATAGCATACAAGCCTATTCAAATTATTATCCCGTTCGGCGTTGGATAGCGTAGTCTCGGTTTTATTGATGGGAAGATTGGATACCAATGAGGCAGGTATGTGGCACATCGCCTCACGTTTAGGTCCAACCTCAATTTTCTTCCTCTTCCACTGGGCGGTATTTTGAAATTCCAGTAGTCCAGAATTTCATACTGTCCTGTAAAAATTCATACTTTCCTATGTATATAACCTCATTTCAGTGGAATCCAGCAGTCAGTGAGGTAAGTCAGATAATTAAGCAAATAGTTAGATTAGGTTAAAATAATGCATTCGTCATTTCTGAATTTATGCCCAGATTGTCGGATTTGGGACTTAGATACACATGCGTAGTAAGTTCATCTGTTCCGAAAACATTGTTATTTTCGGATGTTATGTGTACTTATTTTTTAACTTCTTACCCGAAGGCCGATCATACCGACCGATACATCGCCTACCTCCAATGCGCCGAAGCTCGGGAATGAATCGAAGCTATAAATTTCACTGAGCATCACGCGATATCTAGTGCGCATAGATCACGATGGTAATTTGGGTGGGAATCAATCATCCGTATTTTAGAGCGTACGGTATTAGCCTCCCGTAATTTCGTCCATCATTCGACGAACCTTCATCACGTAACGGGATTAGACTGACGGACTAGAACGCAAAATGCGTTTTGAGCTGGAAAACCGAGAGATCGTAACGATATTCATAAATACATACAGAATCCCAACTTCCATGCCAAATTTCCTCGCCTAGATGTTTGGCCTTTCCAAAAGCAGTTCCGGTTTTCTCAACTAACCGTTTCTAATTCGCGATCCTGTTTTTATGCGTCCACATTTTAAGCCCAAGATCATTTGATTTGAGAAATTGATACTTTATGGGATGCATTGAAAAATTATTTTAAAGAATTACACATTCAAAAGTTCAGTTTATGAAACCGAAGTAGAACTGTGGATTATCATACTAGTAAATGGTCAATAGGTGGCATTGGATCTTAAGTGACTGTCTGTGTACTTAGACGGAAGGAACATAAAAACGCTGCAAAGACCTTGTCACATGGGTTTATTATTCTATTGGACATACCTACAGAGATGATGGCTGTTATTTTATGTTTCTTTCATATAAAATAATTGAAATAGCTATTTCTGGTGGTTTCCACCAATTTTGGCCCCCAAAACACGAATAAGGTACGCTCCTTTTTGGTTTATTATTCTGTGAATAATACACCTATGTATTCGTTCAGCAAAAAATTTTTATAACACCCCCTCAAAATTTTTTATTTTCCGTTTCAAGGTGCGTAGATTCCAAAAATGCTATGTCCGTCCGCCGTCCGCCGTACGCCGTCCGCCGTATCACGTGTACAGGCTTCATTTTTGGTCTAAAAAAGTCGTTCTTTCGCACACATGCTCCATTTGGGCCCCAGTTGTGTCCCGAAACTTTTCAGCCCGATCGGAATATACCCAGGGATGTTATGAGTGAAAATGTGCACAAAAATAGGTACTTTTTGTGTTTTAGTAACATGTTGGTAACATGAGCTTTTGAGGTATCTTTTTCCATGTTTTTGGGGACGAGAAGACCGAATGTGAAGTCCATTTTGACCAAAGAGTGGAAAATCGAGGTTCTACCAAATGTTCAGCTCCCAAAATTGATTTTTTATGAGTCAAAAACCTGGAAAATCGTCTGAAATCACCATCAATTTGTATAATAACACTGGAAGTAGTATCAACACGTGGATCATGAAGGTTAAATGGCACTACCAATGATCAAAGATAAATTGAAAAAAAAAAAAGGAGCGTACCTACCTAATTCGTGTTTTAGGGGCCAAAAATTGTGGAAACCATCAGAAATAGCTATTTGATTATTTCACGTGAAATAAACAATAACTTAACAGCCAAAATTTCTGTAAGTATTTCCAGTAGAATAATAAACCCATGTGACAAGGACTTTGCAGCGTTTTTCGTTTCGTAACTTATCCAGACAATAAATTAAAGAAATGTGTAGGTAAGGTAGGTAGGTATGTCTACGAGGCATGGGGTGTGCCACCAGAGCAACGATTCTCCTGATTCAGACAGGTACCTACTCGGAACGATGAGAATACCGTATCAGTAGTTTTTGGAAATTCCAGATGGTGTTAATCACTAAGTCCAATCAAATATGTAGAAACTCCCAAGTAGATACCTAAATTCGTCATTTTACTACTACACTCACGTTTATCGTTATAAGGAAATATGACTTACAATAAAGGGAAATAACAAAGTTGTACTTACCTTTAGTAGCGGATGATCCGGGAATGAAGGTGGTACAACCCAAATCGCAGCACTAATAATAAAAACCACAATCACTGATAATACAGGCCAACCTGCACTCACTTGAGGTATCGGATAGCCCATATCATTTCTCGTGGTTATTCGGCGGATAATACCGAGGCAATTCGAGGAGAAAACACACAAAAAATTAAAATCTAGTCCAGGAATTATTGTTTAAAGATCAGTTTTGACGAAAAAATACTGCATACCAACCAGCAGCGGGCGATCGAGGGACTTACAAGAAAGTATCAGCAGGGTGGGCCTTGGTAGGTATATTTACTTAATATTTTCCCCTTTCATTTACCTGAATTCTCATTCTTTTTTGGTTAGTAACTTATCCAGGCAATAATTAAAGAAATGTGTAGGTAAGGTAGGTAGGTATGTCTACGTGGCATGGGGTGTGCCACCAGAGCAACGATTCTCCTGATTCAGACAGGTACTCGGAACGATGAGAACACCGTCTAGGTCACTTATCAGTAGTTTTTGGAAATTCCAGATGGTGTTAATCACTAAGTTCAATCAAATATGTAGAAACTCCCAAGTAGATACCTAAATTCGTAATTTTGCTACTCTCCTGTTTATAGTTATAAGGAAATATTACTTACAATAAAGGGAAATAACAAAGTTGTACTTACTTACCTTTAGTAGCGGATGATCCGGGAATGAAGGTGGTAGAACCCAAATCGCAGCACTAATCAAAACCACAATCACTGGTCAATACAGGCCAACCTGCACTCACGTGAGGTATCGGAGTGTCCATATCATTTCTCGTGGTTATTCGGCGGGAAATACCGACGCAAATCAGGGAGAAAACACACAAAACTTTATAATCTAGTCAAGGAATTATTGTTTAAAGATGAATTTTGACGAAAAACTACCGCATACCAACCAGCAGCGGGCGATCGAGGGACTTACCGGAAAGTATCAGCAGGGTGGGCTTTGTAGGTATTTAATTAATATTTTCCCCTTTCATTTGCCTGAATTCTCATTGTATTTTTCGGTTCATAACTGCTCAGAACAATTAAAGAAATGTGTAGGTAAGGTAGGTAGGTATGTCTACGTGGCATGGGGTGTGCCACCAGAGGATCGATTCTCCTGATTCAGACAGGTACTCGGAACGATGAGAACACCGTATAGGTCCCTTATCAGTAGTTTTTGGAAATTACAGATCGTGCTAATCACAAAGTTCAATCAAATATGCAGAAACTCCCAAGTAGATACCTAAATTCGTGATTTTGCTACACTCACGTGTATCGTTATAAGGAAATATTGCTTACAATAAAGGGAAATAACAAGAGTTGTACTTACCTTTAGTAGCGGATGATCTGAGAATGAAGGTGGTAGAACCCAAATCGCAGCACTAATAATCAAAAGCACAATCACTGGTCAATACAGGTTAACCTGCACTCACGTGAGGTATCGGATCACCCATATCACTTCTCGGGGTTATTCGGCGGATAATACTGAGGCGATTCCAGGAGAAAACACACAAAAATGTATAATCTAGTCCAGGAATTATTGTTTAAAGATCAATTTTGACGAAAAACTACCGTACCAACCAATAGCGGACTTACAAGAAAGTATCAACAGGGTGGGCCTTGGTAGGTTTTTACTTAATATTTTCCCTTTCATTTGCCTGAATTCTCATTGTATTTTTCGTTTCGTAACTTATCCACACAATTAAAGAAATGTGTAGGTAAGGTAGGTAGGTATGTCTACGTGGCATGGGGTGTGCCACCAGAGGATCCTCGACTTTATAAATTATAAAGAAATTACCTACAATAAACCTAAATAACAACATTTTACGGTACCTTTAGTACTGGATGGTCGGAGAATGAAGGTGGTGTAATCCAAATCGCAGCACTGAACACAATCATCATCGGCGCGGGCCGACAATGCACCCACGTTGGTTTCGAATTGCCCATATCACTTCTCCCGATTAAATCGGCGGATACCGAGGCGATTCGAGGAGAAAACTCACAATAACACAGTACAATTTAGTCCAGGAATTATTCTTCTATGATGAATTTGGAATAAAAACTACCACTTACCTACCATCCGTCGCGGTTGATCGGGCCAGACTGACTAATAGAGAGGGGTGGCAGGGTGGGGAAGGTGATGTGGCTGGGCGTGGTGGGGTAGGTAGGTATTCACTCGATTTTTAAAAATTTATTTAGTTATTTATTTATTTTATTTTTTTACATTTACCTGAATTTTTATTGTGTTTTTCTTTTCCTAACTGCTTCAAACAATCGAAGAAATAATATACAAGTTACTTATCTATGTGGCACTGGTTGTGCCACGAGGGCATCAGTTCACAACATGATGTAGTTACTTGGAACGATTAAAACACCAACTATACAACCATTGGTGGTTTATGGAAATTCAATATCGCATTAATGACCAATTCCAATAAAATAGATGGAAAATTCCAAGTATTAACCTAAATTTGGAGAGTTTAAGCTCTGGCGGGCAGACCCAGTGCCACGTAGATCGGTAACTTCAATCATTTCGTGGATTTTTTTGGAAAAGTGTAAAAACAGGTAAAGACAATAAGTCGGGTAAAATAAAGGGGAAAATAATTAAAGTTACAAGTACCTAAGTGCCTACTTTCCCCTCACCGCCACCTTCCCCACCCTGCCACCCCTCACGTCAGTCCCTCGATCACCCGCGACGGATGGTAGGTTTGTGGTAGTTTTTCGTCAAAATTCATCTTTAAACAATAATTCCTGGACTATCTTATATATTTTTGTGTGTTTTCTCGAATCGCCTCCGAGTGATCCGCCGATTAACCGCGTGAAGTGATATGGGCAATCCGATGAATAACGTGTGTGGACTGATTGGCCCGCGTCGATCAGTGGTTGTGTATGCGGTTTGTGCTACGAACTGGATTCTATCTTCATTCTCGGATTGTACACACTACTAAAGGTAGGTACGTGCAACTTTGTTATTTTGATTTATTGTAAGTAATATTTCCTTAAATAACTACAAAGTCGAGGGTAATCATCATTAAACATACAGGTAATTATGTACCATATTAGGTAGTAAAACTACACATAGCAACATTGGGGGTAGGTGCATTTTTTCAAAACTAAATAGGTATTAATTTATTATCTTGTTGCAAAGTGATGAGTCCCTTGACGATGAGATACGCACTTTCTCCTAGGTGTAATTAAACTATAGCAAATGGTAGGATGTGGGGGTGAAACTGGAGAATCCAAGTCAGGAGAACCGACTTTGGTGGCACAGCCAGTTCCAAACTGTTAATTTTCATGATTATTTGGAAATGGTACGAAGATGAACAGGAAAATACTATGACAAGTCAGGTCAAATAAAACGGAAAATTTCGTTCCTACCTATCAACTCGTTCAATGGTTGTGTGTTGTGTTTGGTTTTTACCACCTTCATTCAAGATTCTACCACTACTAAAGCTCCGTACTATGTTGTTCGGGTTTATTGTAATATTTTCGATTATTTTTATTGCAATAAATGTCGAGTTGACGTCTTCTTCTTATGCTTCTTTCTTCTTCTTCTCTTCTTCTTATGCTCATCGCTTAGTGGCCAGTTACGGTATTTTTTCCCTCGACCGCGCCCTAATTGTCGGAATGGAGTCAAATTTCGTACATGCCCTTTGTAGAACCCAACCCCAAGTCCTGTCCGCCCCCGAAACTCAAACCCTTTCTGAGCCCATGAAGAGAGAAAGTCAGCATATTCCCATACCTGTATACTTTACCAATAAAAAAACTAGGTTTGTACTTGAGGTTAAAGAGATTGAACTAATCTACATCACAAAAATATCATTACACTTCTTCCGGGTAGTTTTTTAAAATTTTTGGTATATTATTTTCAATAATGAACCATTGGAATCAATCATGAAAAAAATAAAAAATAAAAAAAATCTAACCCCCCCCCCCCCCCCTCAAAATTTGATGGTTTACGTTTCAAGGTACCTATGTAGAATCCGAAAATGCAATACAAATATTTCTGTCTGTCCGCCGTACGCCGTACTGGCCACTTTTCTTAGTTACCATGAAACGAAATTGATGAAATTCCGATTATACATAGGTTCCGTTCGGGGTCTAGTTGGTCCTCGAAGCTCGACGTTACTGTGAGTCATCTCTAAGGGGTTCAAAATAGGGGTTGAAATTTTCAGAACGCCGTATCTCGAAAACTTTCGATAGAAGGGTATGGTTTTTTTTACTTTATTGAATTTGTCTTGAGCTAAACAATTTTTGAGACCACCCGGAGCATTGTACGTCCAGCCGTTCGTGTGCACCAAAAAGCTTCGTCAACACGATCGTGAATCAAGCGGTATAAATCCGGCCCAGATAATCATCACTAGGAAGCACCTGATTATAATCAGAAGTCGAGTTGGTTGTTCTGCGATATTATTTCATTTTTGATAAGTGATGGACTATTGGATTTTGTTGGTAGGTACTTCTGAAACTTGAACAAACGTTGAAGTATATTTGATGGGTAAATTATTACACTATGGTAAATTATTACATAACGGTAAATTATTACGCAACGTTAAATTATTGCACAACAGTTCATCTACCAAGAAGGGGCTGGATTTTGTTGATCGGTACTTTTGCAACTTGAACAACCGTTGAAGTATTATTGGTGGGCAAGTTATTACACAACGGTTCATTATAGGTATTGACCACAGAAAACAGTGATCTACGCAGAAGGGGCATCTATTTCACTCCACATCAACAATTTTCCTTTAGAACTTCATTATTTGCGTTTCTTTTTGCCGTTTTAGTTACTGTTTGTCATCGGCTGTATTATTTTAGTAACATTTAACTCGTGATTTAGGTAGGTACCTAGCAACGAGTACGGGGTTAGGTACTAACCGCTACTACTATTGCGATTCACATAATATGTATAGAGTAGTACATATTATATTATATAATATACGGGTTATCCATACAGAGAGCTGTGATGTGTAACAGAAGGGTATTCTGTACAAAATAATAAACCGTTGTGCAGGGATTTGCAGCGTTTTTTTTTAATATAAATAATTCCCGATCATTGATAGTACCATTTAATCGTCTTGATCCACCTGTTGACACTTTTTCCAGTGTTATTCTACAAATTGATGGTGATTTCAGACGATTTCCCAGGTTTTTGACTAATAAAAAATCAATTTCGGTAGCTGAACATCCGGTAGAACCTCAATTTTCTACTCTTTGGTCAAAATCGACTTCATATTCGGTCTTCTCGTCCCCAAAAACATGAAAAACGATACCTTGAAAGCTCATGTTACCAACATGTTGCTAAAACGCAAAAAGGCTGCAAAGTCCTTGTCACATGGGTTTATTATTCTATTGGACATACCTGCAGAAATGTTGGCTGTTCATTTATTGTTTCTTTCATGCGTAATAATCGAAATAGGTATTTGTGATTGTTTCCATTAATTTTGGCCCATAAGACACAAATTAGGCACGATTTTTTTTTCAACTATCTTTGATCATTGATAGTATACCATTTAATCGTCTTGATCCACCTGTTGACACTTTTCCCAGTGTTATTCTACAAATTGATGGTGATTTCAGACGATTTCCCAGGTTTTTGACTAGAAAAAAAATCAATTTCGAGAGCTGAACATCTGGTAGAACCTCAATTCTCTATTCTTTGGTCAAAATCGACTTCATATTCGGTCTTCTCGTCCCCAAAAACATGAAAAACGATACCTTAAAAGCTCATGTTACCAACATGTTGCTAAAACGCAAAAAGTACATATTTTTACACACATTTTCACTCATAACACCCCTGGGTATATTCCGATCGGGCTGAAAAGTTTCGGGGCACAACTAGGGCCTAAGTGGAGCATGTGTGCGAAAGATCGAATTTTTTAGACCGAAAATGAAGCCTGTACACGTGATACGGCGGATGGCGTACCCAAAATACGTACCCAAAATGCATTTGGATGTATTTTCGAGTTGTAACCCTTGATTTTCACGTCTTCCTATCGACTAATGGCATTAAAATGAGTTATCTCCGATGACGTTTTTTGGGGATCATCCCCATGGCCAATCGACTGAATTGTTATATTTACTCGTATGTGAATTTTAACCGAACTCTTTACGGTGATCGTGAAGAAAACCCTCGGAATCAACCGCACCGCAAACTATGTCATGGCAGCCACTGACCATTATGAATTTATTGGAACTAGGCTGTCATCATCCATCTATCAGGTTAGGTCTCTCTCTGTGAAATTCGCCCGTTTGCTGCTCCGCTTCCCATTGATCGACGATTCCTAGTCATAATTGATGAACACACCGACTCAGTTATGTAAGATGGTCCGAGTTCATGGAAACAGAAATCCATAGTTCCCTGTCACTAGCATGTGAAGTACTGGGGATCCAGCAGATATTGTTGTTTGATGGGAATGTAAGTAATGTATGTCCTCATCCTTCTGATTATGTTGTTGAAGTCTCACAGCATCTGATATTTACAAGTCGATACGAATCATTCAACAGGATATCCCCACCTTCCCAACGGAATTCTTCTTCTATGCTTCAGAATTTATTCTCGAAACGAAGTACATAAATAGTAAGCTATATAAATGAGCTATCGAAACTTATACGATAACATACTTAAAACACAAGGTTCAAGTACCCACTAAACTGCCGTAAAAAGGAAGAACGCCTCATCTCAAAAATTGTCGAAAATGGGATTTTCACATACCCCCTTAATTTTTGGACGCTCTTTCCAATGGGGAAGTCAAAAATTAAAAATTCGATTCGGAAAATGGTCAAATTTCAATTGCAAAATTTGAAAAAATTTGGCAATCAAAAACGCCTCAAATCGGCATCAAAAACACCTCAACGCCTCAACTCAATGAAAATCAACAAAAGGCTTTTTACCTCTTACTCGCTGGCTTCATTTCCGAGGTTGAGGCGTTGTTTTTAAGCAACTGTTCGTGCCATTTGGCCATTTCATCATCACCACGTGCCAAGATAAAGCCCTGAGGCGTTTTAACTCTTAGTCTTGCTACTTTTTTGGATGTGTGCAAAGGAAAACACCCTACCTTTTAATTCCTGATTAGAAAACTCGATGGGAATTAAAATAAAACGCCTTATGAGCATTTTCGGCCTAATAGAATCGATTATTTTGGCAATTATTTTATCTCGTTGTAAACACCAAGCATCTTTTGATGGGCTGTCGAAGGATTTTTGAATTTATCATGAACTGAAGGGACGTTAGGTAGAGGAAACGGTGCAAAAACATTGAAGCGCTCTCCTGAAAAGTTGTGATTTTGAGAGTTGAGGCGTTTTACCTTTTCACGGCAGTAAAGTGTTGTGATTCACCATTTTGAAGAACTTTTCCATAATATGACTCTAATAATCACAATTGAACAATGTTAGTTATTGGAAAGAATATTTCAACGAGTTATTATTGGAATATTTTCAACGAAAATTCGCTTGGAAGCATTTCAAATACTATGGACTTTCCAAAAAACTTTCTCAAGTAGACGTTTTTAATTAACAGGTGAAAAATGGAATTTTGTGTGGCAGTTGCGATGTAGCTAAGCTAAAACCAAAATATCGAATCTATCAAGCAGGTTCCAAAGAGAGAGAAAATATGCATCAGCGCACGGAAGGTAATAGTGGCTACAGTAGCGGTCATACAGATTTTAAAAATTGAAGGTTCATTAAATTTAATTTAATTTTACTCAAAAAAATCGTAAGACTTATTAGTAACAACTTGACTGTGAGATTCCTCGTTATATTGAAATGCGAACCTTCTAATTAAAATGTCCCTAGTTTAGAACTCCATTTTAGAATGGTCTGTATCCACAAGTGAGATACGTGTTACAAAAAGTATGCTTCGTACAGAACCAACGCGAGCGACTGTTAAATTTTTTTAATTAAAGAGCGAGATGAGGGGAAAATTTTTAATTGGCTTTTCTTAGCAAAATAGCCACGAATGTGTAGATGTTTCTTCGCTCGTTGAGCTCAAATTCTTTGTCCCAGTGGTTCATAAAAATTGTAGTGAAGTGTTATTGCCTCAATCGCAACTTGGACGGGCACAAACCTGCTCTTTCTTTTATTGTAGTAAACATTGAGTAGGTAGTTAGAAGAAAATATGCATGGTTAATTAAATAATTTCTTTCCAAGACCCATATCTCCCCCTCCTTTTGTTTTCAATTTTTTCACTAACTGAACGTCACATTTGCGTAAGCAAGTACTACTGCGCTGTTATTACATCTGTGCGAATGGTCTCGGATGGCGGTGGGGTCTCGGAGGAGTACAGGTATACATGAGGCCGCCGCCAAAAATATTGCGGATTTTATTTATAATAGGAACTATAGCCGTTTTTAAGACTTACTTGTGAGAATAATATAGAAA
This sequence comes from Leptopterna dolabrata, assembly GCA_954871275.1. Taxonomy (NCBI): domain Eukaryota; kingdom Metazoa; phylum Arthropoda; class Insecta; order Hemiptera; family Miridae; genus Leptopterna; species Leptopterna dolabrata. Next base: position 18,252,463 of record OX940980.1, on the reverse strand, counting down.
CAAAACACTTTAACACTCTACAACCATTTTCGGCAATTTCGAGCCAAATGAAGAGGCATTATTTATATTCGTCAGACTTTTGAACGTAGCATCAACAATCTTCGATGATCCGTAGACGAAACGTTTCAAATATTTGCCCTGATAATAACTTCTGCATCTACCGAAGTTATAAATCGAATCCGGCTAAAAGTCTTTACAGTGCCCAATCGTGAAGTTTTACAGTTATTGATTCCTAATTGAGGTTTGTCACGTCTTCTCGGATTGCCAGATGGAAAAGATTTTTCCTTCACCTAAGGAAGTCGTCATAAATCTTTCAATTAGAAGACTGGCAACGTCTTGAAGTTCGTTAACGGCTCCTGCGCTGCTGCAGTTCAATCTCGTTCCAAGCACTTTCACAGAGTGGAGTAGTGGTAACCACCCTAACCAGACAAAATACAAAATCTCATCAGGTTGAATAGCAGCAGAACATCGGACTGATGGAACGTATCCCGCGTCAGAGAGACTAACAGTTAGTGGGGTTTTTTTATTGTTGCAGTGAATCTACTGGGAGCTGCTCGTGGATCCCCCCAGTCGAAGTCTGGAACAAGGAAGTCGGCCGGGGGCTCCCATACGGCTGGGAAGAAGCGACGGACCCCAACGGGAAAACTTATTTCATCAAGTAAGTACATTTCGCACTCACTTCCTTCATCGCATACCCGTGAAACCCTTTTCTCCTGTTTTCTATTGAGTCCCGAGGGCCGAGCCCAATATAACGTCGGGCCCGTGAAGAAGGTTAGACATGTATTTATACCCTCGCCTTCATCACCCACTTTTTGTGCTGGCCTACCGTAAGCCAGTCGCAGATGATGTGAAATCCACTCAGCGGTCATTGGTTCGCCCGATGGAGGCTTAAAATTCATTTACTGCTGATACTTCACCTCAAATTAGATTTTCCGTATGTGGTATTTTACCTGAGTTATTTATGGTACAAGGCAAAAAATCCTAAAACCTCCAAACTTCTATACTACCGAACCTGTAGTTTCCTATTTCTATATTTCTGTACCAGTTCTATATTTCTATACTATTTGTATATTTCTATATGTACTATATTTATATATGTAGAATATTTTGTATATCGAATATTCTATATTTCAATATTTCTATGTATACTATATTTCCAGACTACCCAAAAACTACTGTCCAATCTTCTTCCACTCTATAATATCATTAGCTTTCAGAAGCAACATTCATATTATATCCACAGTCATCTGCAATCCAGTTTTATCACAATTTTTCAAAAGATGAATAGAGTAGTTATGCTTTGTTGAGAGTTCTCAAGACCTACAACAGTTAAGAAAGATGCAGGAAAAATTATTGTGGGTGTAGTACTGCTTTGGAAACATTCATCGCTGAAGACACTTCCCTGGTCACACTCGAATGGAGGTAAGGAGTTACCCTCGATTTATCAGCGAATAGCGTACATACAGTGACGCTAAAAAACTACAGGATACAAATAAAATAGTCTATTTCCACGTGCAATAGCAAAAAATGTAGACCGGTTTCGGTTGTTACACCATCGTCAGTACACTATAGACTATATAGATTCTATAGTGTACTGACGATGGTGTAACAACCGAAACCGGTCTACATTTTTTGCTATTGCACGTGGAAGTAGACTATTTTATTTTTATCCTATAGTTTTTTGCTATGGATTTCCACTATTCCGCCGCGAGTGATTTAAGTTATACAGTAACGCTTATCATGTTATTTCATAATTTCATCGAAAATATTAACTGTAGATAACGGACTTTCAAAGTTGGCCTCTAAAAGTATTCGTCATATTATCTAGATGCTAGACTATGTCGTTGTTGCTTTTATGAATAGATATGTAGCTTTTGGAGCTGTTCGTGATTATAAAGATCCCCTGAACCAGGTTTGAATCACAAGACTCCTCAGAGTGACGTTTCATTACTCTTGGGTGCAAGAGCGAGTGACAGTGTTACGAACTAAATCTCTCCGAACGTCGCAATTAGGTTTTAGGGGTGGAAACTCATTTCAAAATGAAACTGAGTTAGGAGAATGCGTTGTCTATTTCTGGTACCTGCATACTTCGTCGTTTGTTACTGCGTCGGATCAGTCCTCTAAACCAGTACCTATCACTCTGTATAACTAATAAATATATCTCCATAAGAATAACAACATGTCCTGGTAACTTTGTTATAATTTAGACGAATTGGCTTGAAAAGTTTCTACCCACATGTGAACAACGAATTCCATATGTGCACATTATGTGTGACGTAAGACTAATGGAAACCAGTGGTGTGTGAAGTGACTGTAGCTAAAGCTCGAATTTCTCGAAACGTTGGGAAAAAGTGTATACCTGCCGAGTTAACTAATAGAATAATTTTTTATTTGTTTAATTTATTTATTTAAATAATTTGAGTTAGTAGTAGGAGCCCGATTTCATTGAGGCACATGTCCAAACATTTGAAATAGTGGTTTCGTTTCTAGTAATTGTATATAACTGTTTGGATAACAGGAATCAAGCAGTCAAAACACCTCGAAAAATACCAAATTGGGTTGGATTTCCTGGCTAATTCTGGTGTCTGTGTGGAATATAAGCACTACAGAAGTAGGAATCCAATTAGCGTCGCATTTAGGATGGAATGTACCATGGGATTTAATATCACCTAATGCAGGATATAATAAATTGTTTACGCCATTCCGTGGGTGTCGTACTAATTGGTTTTCACCCCCACTTTCCAGAGATATACCTAAATATCTCTTCCAAGGCAGAGAGTATCGTAAGCGACATTGTTAGCGTTTTTCGTTAGGTACTTACCAGCTCATGTTGTTGGGTTTCTCTCTTCGTTGTTGAAAGCTTGGCGATAGACTGTTCTGAGTGATTAAAAGATGGTTTTGAATTATTCTATCGTTCAGTTTCACTAACTAGGACATAGCGTTAGGGGCGGAATTTACAACCGAGTAATCACCATAATGAAAATCAGAAATATCGCCGTTAACGGTGGTTACCGTAGAAGTCGCTTATAGTGATCGAATTGGGACTGACTGGAAACAATCACTATACGTGACCAATCTCTATAAGCGACTTCTGCTGCATATACTTTATGGTGATTTTAGCCATTTTTACAAATTTTGGCAAATTGACCTACATTTGATTAATTTTTTTTCGAGGAAATTTTTATTAAAAACCGATAAATTTATCTTCTGCTTCGGGTCACCATTCAATACCACTTTCGGTGAATATAATATACCAATTTACGGAGATTTCAACCATTTTTCCCATTTTGTCGACTTTTTACCCCCAAAAAACTCGAAAACTGATCACCTTTTGACAGCTATATAACAGGCCCATTCTACTGTGTTTTCTAGGCGACTTCTACTATATTACGCACCATCAAACTGAATCCATCGTAAGCGCCAACCATAAACATTTTAAGCACCGAATGGCAAAAAAATTGATAATTAAGTTTTTTTAAAGTTGACAAAAAAATGGTTGTAAAAGAATCTCAACTACCACGTGTTACGATGGAAATGCGTAGATTAAATCTGAGGGAAGTTCGATTATTTTTGAAGAATATAAAGCGTTCTACTCCGTGTTTTTGAATCTCCTGAACAAGTAGGAAAATGTCGATCGGCTTTGAAGGGACGATGTATCAATTCCCTTTTAGAACAGCCATCCTTGTACATAACCCTCCTGCCACCTTTATAACGTAGTCAAGTGAACTACGGAACAACTGTCAGGCGTTCACTCGTGCACCCTTTCAAACTTCGGGTGTCGGTAGCTATACAAACAATTAACATCAACTTATTCCCTAATCCGAAGAATAAGGATGACAACCAACAACCCCCAGTGACCCGTGTTATCAACACAAACTATTGTTATTTACCGCCATTCTTGTTATATGACGTTTTCTTCTTTTGTCACATCTAATCATAAATCATTTGATTTCCCCAGCCATGTCAATAAGACGACGACGTACGAAGAACCGGTGCTTGACTGGGGGGAGGAGCCCCCGCAGCCGCGACAGGTCAACCTCACCCGCCATCCTGACATGGGCTTTGGTTTCGTAGCCGGCTCCGAACGACCTGTCATCGTTAGGTAATGTCTCAAATGATAATTATTCTTCTCATTATGTCATACCGTACAGTAAATCAACCACAAGGCACTTAGATCCTAAATAAAGTAGGCACCTTGTCACAGTTTGGTACGAGTGATATTCAGAGGGGTGGAGCTCCAGCTGTCCCAAAACAACGCTTTTATTCAAATTATTGAGAGTCAATCACATCAAGGACTGCACCTGAATCACTAGTAATGTTTTCAAATGATACTCCATAAATTCGAAAACCTTCGCATTATTGGTATGATGTAGGAAGGATGTCGAGAATGAAGCAAAGATCTACGTAATGTTCTACTTCCGAAATCGGACGCGGGAGCGTCCCTTCCGCCAAGAAAACCGAATTAAACTCTTGCAAGAACATGTTTATGGGGGTTTTTGCCCCCTCGTAACTCGGCCCCTTGGGGGTCTCCGGTGTTGTAATTCGTACGTACCCATTCTCGAGGGGCCCATCAGGTACCGGAGTAATAGACGTTTGAAAATCGCTGTTTATCAAGTTTTTCTACTTTTTCTTGTACTTGTTCTTTGACAGGGCTACAGCCTCACAGACATAAGGGATCGAGCTGAAATTTTGTGCACACATTCGTTATGTTCCAAGGAAGTGCCTTTTTTGGTAACCCCCCGGCGAACCATCTAGGAGTAGGTTAGAGAGGGTTTTAAGAGTGGAATTTGGGACACTGGGGCTGCCTGAGGAAGAGGTCAAAATCTGAACCCAGTCGGTTCAGTAGAAGCTAAGTCACAACCGTTTGAAAACTGCAAATTATCCTCAATTATAGTTCTGGCCTCTTTACTGGCATTTAATTATTGACCGGTATCCAAGAGGCTGGGGGTGCCAGTCAATAGTTCTACCATTTTACAGTTTATCTTGTGTGTCCCGCATTTCCCTTTGCCTTCTTTAAATAAGTTTCCATATTGCTGTAGTTCTCGAATTCTCTATACAGCCTTGATTCTTCAAGATTCTTCTTCTTGCTTGATTCTTCACTCATCAGATTATGGTCATCTTTCTTAGAGATGAAGAACCAGTCTTCACACATATTTTTTCATAAGGGACAACCCTTATTTACTATTTTGTTCGATAGCTCCCCAATTTTCAGTATCCCTTTACCGCTCACTAGCTTAATGCCGTTGTTTAAAAATGTTGCACGTGAAATTTTTCTCAGCTTACCTCAGGACTTTTTATTTTTATTTTTTAATCTCTGTAACTTGCGATTGTATCAAATGTGCTATCATCCGAAGTACACTCATAAATGAAAAGTGTTACTAAGTATTGTACAAACCTGTGTATTCACCCAGACCCTGGGCGTTCCAGCTATCCGGTGCCTCCCTATACTTCCATCCACAGACCGTAATGGATTGACCATTGATCGGCGAACGTGGGTAGAGGAAGGGGTCAATAAATTACCGAGATCCAAGTGTCATTTGAAGGGTTCGTGGCCTCGGGTCTGAATCAAACATGAGATTTCATGAATTGGCCGATGGTCGTGACGCTATATCGAAGGGTGAGGATCGATTTTGATCCAGTAATTAACCACAATTCCTTCCCTAGATAGTACTAATATTGATCAATTATAGTTTCCAAAGACTAGTATTGTTTAAATTCCATGCTTGTATCACAATTCTAAAGCATCCTTCTGGCATTGTCGATCACGGTTATTTCTTTGAATGTTGCCTTATATAGCATTTTCAGGTTTATGCAGCCTTGTAAACTTTATTTCGTCCTTCCATTTGCGTTCCTTGATTAACTGGACCTGAAACCTTACATTGAGTGTCACACATTAATTCGCGTTTCATGATTGACGCCATTTGCATAATCAATGCTTCTTTGAGCACCCCTTCAAGATAAAAAATTTCCTGCCAGTGGTTTTTACGGCGTCATTCTCTTCTCATCTTATTTCCAAGAGGCCATTGTGTTTTTGTTGAGTCGGTAAAAATTACGTCTCCATTCTCCGTCGCAGTCTCATTTACATTGAAGAAAAGGTAACGTTCGTTGAGCCCATCCTCACCTAATAATCTTCCTTCGCGGAGGAGGTGATCACAAAATGGCCCATTATTGCCAAACATAATTTGGGAACAAACACTAGTGTTACCAATAGCAGATTTTCTCTGAAATTACCATAATTTTCTTCTTGGAGAAAACCTGCATAATATTCTTTATGCGTGATACCACCTCTGAGTTGGGATACTTCTTGCAGCGTTGCCAATCGATTGAAAATCAGCTACTCAAATGCTAATCACGTGAACAGCTTGCCCTGTTATACCTTGATATAATAGGTAAGTAGATGAAATTTCTAGCTCAGTTCAATTATCTGCTAAATCTCGTCGCTCTGTTTTCTCGTAGCTTGGCGACGTTGCCCAACCACTGGGTCATTTAAGTCATTCCAGAGATGAGAGGGATGGACTGAGATACAGCCGTACAGTACAGAAACGGTTTAGAAGACTCCAACTGCTTACCCATTCCTGCGTCGAATATTTGAAAATATATTTACGTTTATCCACTGTACCCTCGGTTTCAATCTTTCTTCACGTGTGATATGGTCATTCCCGGATTTCCAGGTTCGTCACGGAAGGTGGCCCGTCGGACGGGAAGCTCCTCCCTGGTGACCACATCCTCGAAGTGAACGCCGAGGATGTCAGCTGTGCCCCCAGAGACCACGTGATACAGCTGGTCAGAGCGTCCAAGACCAGCGTCGATCTTGTCGTTTGTCAGCCCATACTCACGAATGTGAGTATATCATTCTGATATTTTGATATCAATGCATAATATTATCCCCTTAACCTTATCCAAACTAGAAAAGTTCAAAATAAAACATAACATTTAGCAAAAAAACTACTGCAATAAGAGGTAGTTTAATTGGTTGAATGAAATTCACTGATAGAGTTGACTGATTTGAGTGAATAATCAAAAGCTCAATTGAAACAACATGATTGATGGTACCAAAAGAGAATAGGTACCATTTTTTCATCTGAGATGAATACCATAGGGTATTCATTTGTTCATCTGAGATGTTATGTACCTTACTGCGTTGATGGTTAGTGGTGACGTCCATCGTCCATGATTACGGGAATGGACAATTTTCGTGGGTTACAAATCCTCATTCTTTTGCGAAATTCTGTTCAGTAACGGAAATTAGTACTTAGTGGACCACATAATGAGGTGTTAATGTCGGAAAGTCTAGAGAGGAGAAAATGAGTGTGAAATTTGAATTTCTGAGTTCCCGCTAAAAATGACGTATCAGGTAAATCGATGAGTAGTTTCTCACATCCCGCTTAGAGCGCTGTTGCATCACTTTAAACTATGTACAGAGCCGCAGTGGATGGATTGATGAAACCGAAAATGTATAAATATGTTTTTTTAATCGTGTCCTAAAAATCAGGTTCACGAAAGGTCACAGCAATGGTTCTTCAAGGTTTCCATTGTTGGATTATTGGTAGCACTGAGAACCGCCTCCGAAGCTTCGCTCCGCCTCCTTGGGCCAACAGCCATACAGATGTCCATAGACCTGATACGTCATTTCTTGCCGCATTTTTACATTTAATCACCCTCATTTAAAAAATAACACTTATTTTTTTAAACGGGCTTCAAACTACCATTTTCTTAAGCGTTCTGAGTATTATTTAAAAAAATAAAATAATCCCTCAACGAGACATTTGAGGCTTGTTTGTATAATTATGATCAGATTTTGATGCTTCTGATCCGAATTCGCAACTTACTTGACTTTGAGTCGTATGATATAATTTTGAACCACATCATCTTTGTCTGAAGTTGCCATCCCAGGTTTCAACAATGTTTAACCCTCATTAAGAAACATCCGATGGGTGTTCGTTTTAAAATGATAATTGAGGATGAAACATCCCACATTCTAGAGATACGAGCGTGTGGTGCTTCAAAACCACTTGTTGAAGTTGAAAATATACATGCGCACGTTGATATGGCAACGAGTAATTGGCACCTGAACATCGGGGGTTTGAAGCGGTGAATAACTCGATATCCTGCGACTGGTTGTTGAATCTCGAAATAGAGATGGTTCAAATTCAGAAAGCACTCGCTAACCAAACGTGGAGGATGGTTAGGTTAGGAGTGGTCGTTAGATACTTGTAAAATACCTGTAAATGAATGTCAACAAAATTGGAGCATCTGCATTTAAAATGCTATTCTTTCAAATATGGAAGTTGTTCAGTTTAGTTGTGGCTGATCTATCTTTGCATGTGCCCATCAACCCATCAAAATCATAGTTTTTGCGAGCAGGAATTGCCGAAGGGCATGCGCCATCAGGAAAGGCATCGATCAGTCATGGTTGTGGCGATTGAGCAATCAATCTTGTACCTATTGTGAGGTCCAGTATACCTATTTCACATTCGGAAGACATTTCGGGGACTGCAAATTATTTCTATGTTATAAAAGTTTGCTAGGAATGAATTTCTCAGGTCCAAATGGAATATAACAGTGTTTCAATGTTCCATGTTCGTTTTTAGTGTACTTGAATATAATTTTCGTAATTCCTCATACTTTCTGTTGCAGTCTTCAAGAAAATCGGCTATACTAAGTTCAGCTAAAAAAGCTAAATTGAAATCAAATCCTTCGAGGGTCAGATTTGCTGAAGGCGTTGTCGTGAATGGATCACCATTGTTTCCGGTAAGCGTGCATTTTTGTTTCTACCTTCATTCTTCCATTAGACATGAGCTTTTGCTGTCGCTAGTTTCCTTATTTCAGTGATTGAGTAGGTATGTAATTATTGTGAGGCAGCTTTACAAAACTGTAGGTAGGACATCTCCAAAATAAGAGATTTTTCAGAAATCGAGAAAATTTTTGTCATTAATTCACCAATGCCAATTGAATCTCATAATTAATAATAATCAGTGCTAGATTTAAAGTTTGGACATTGGCCCTTTTGGCATGAATATACATGTGGATATGGGAAGTTCTGAGCTGATGCCACCAACATCATAGGCCCATTTGATACGACTATATGCAGTCTGAATGAAACCCATTTCGACAGAAACCTTGACCGGTGTGCACGCATTTGGAGGAATTTCATTGGCAGTTCGGATATAGGCCGCCTTGCAGCGTCAGTGCTCCTAGATATAGGCGTTTTTGAAGCATCGTTTTTTGAGAGGGATGAGGAACGTTCAGGACATTGTATAGTGTGAAAGAAGGCGGGAGGAACAAGATCCCCCTCGTAACTCATTTTCGAATAAAATGGATATAAGTAGGCCCCTTTGGAATGGTATGCCTCATTAATGAATGGACGTGAATCGAATTTGCTGCTTTTGACCTCAGCACTCTCAAAAACCACTTGTCACCTCCAAAATCCGAGTGGTTTAGCGGTAATAAGCTAATCAGATGACGTCGCACGCTTTTTCCTTCTCATTTTTCACCCGCTTTCGTTAATTTCGACCCATCATAATATAGCACATTTTTGGAGTGTTCTCTGTTAGGTCTACAATTCGAAAGATTAAAAAAATGCACGTCCATTCCTCGCCATGGTCAAGTTTCCTTGCCACCGTTCGATGCAGCTTGAGATTTCGTTTAGGAATTGGTCACGAGTCGATTCTGGCGCCTGTCGCAGTGCACCGAATTGCGATAATTCGCACAATGCGATAATAAATTATTACACAGCGTTACCAATTTAATCCCCTTCAATTCTCCCAGCATTGAATGAATTGATTTGCCCTTACAATTTCATCATCATTTAACAGCAGCCACATCATTATATTATTCATCAGTTAATATTACAGTATTGGTGGTCCGTCGATGTGCAAGATGTCTAATATGCCTTGAGAGAGAAAAGAATGCTGTAGTTTAGTCCCATTGTCTTGAAGAACCATTGTTACCGAACGAGACTGAGAATGTAGCTCTCTTATTAATCACTTTAAATAAAGTTCTCGAATGTTATCTTGATTAGTGCAAGGCTAAGATGAAGAAGAAAATGATCATGACAAAAAAGTTAAGGAACAAGTTCCTGATGCTACACGCTTTGGTTAATCGATGTTGAATTATTGTTGACCAGTTAATGGATCTTTTATTTCAGACCATTCGTAAGATGTCTATTCATCAATCAATTCCAATTTTATTTTTATTTACTCATGTTTTATATTTTTATTTATTTGGGCAGAATCAGGTTTAAGTTAATTTGTCTTCATCATTAACTGAACTTTATTATATCCGGCCCACCTTAATTGGGCTGATTAAATACGTCGTATACTGGTTTCCAAGTTAACCCTATATAACTTATTCCTTGTTATCGAATGAACTAGCGCTTCCACAGTAGGAAGTAATTATCCACGTCATTTGAACCCTCAGTAACTGCACCCGCTAATGACTCTCATCAAGTTGCACATATCTATAATAGGTACACCTTAGCTATTAGCATATCCATGACACCCTTACATCAAAAGTGTCTAACCCCATTTTTTATTACATAGCACCCAAAATATGCACTCAACTAGCAACTTTTATGGATCTCCAAGACAGTTTTGGTGCTTTTTGTAGGAGGGGTCCCCCCATTTATTATAATATTATCAGGAGGCTCTGCATTCAGAGTTAGTAAGTAGACCATCAGTGTCTATAACTTACCGAGGTCCTGCTGAAATCTGAAGACTGTAACCGACAAATTCTTGTAAAGGTGAAATGCCCTGCCTTTCTAATTAGTATTATATATTTTCCCTGTTCAAAAATTGTCAGAATTAGTAGAATATCTTTATAACTGGGTAGGCACTATATTTCGGCATTGTTAAAGTGGCCGCTGCCGTTTCATCTTTGATAAAATGACATTGTTTGGTTTGGATTGTTTGATATTTAGAATCTGTTGGTGTTTAATGTTGATATTGTCATGTTTGTTTCCCACCAGGGTTGCACCCTCAGCGGCGGGGACTGGGGGTCGGGAACGATGCTGCCCAACGTCCTCAAAGTGTTTCTGGAAAACGGTCAAACCAAATCCTTCAAATACGACGCTAACACGGCGGTCGGCGACGTTCTCAGTTCGCTGCAGAACAAACTCTGTCTCAAAGAGACCAACCACTTCGCTCTGGTTCTTGAACAAGTGAAGACCTTGAGGCGGAACAAACTGACCCTCCTCAACCCCCAGCACACGCTCTCGAGGGTAACATTTCATATTAATCGTTAGAAATTCGATTTATTTTTGTTTTACAACTACAATGCAATTCAGAACATCACTTTTAAAACAACGAATAATGCGATACATAGGAGGAATTTATGTAAAAACTGCTAAGTATTTCTCCCTCAGTTATATTTGCCCACTGAACAATATGGTGGAAACAGACAAACAATAAACAGAAGGGCTCGTACATATTCAAACACCCTGTTCCTCCTGATAGATATTGCAAAAAATAGCTCCCTTCCATCAAACACTTAGAACGCGAGACGTGAATAAAATAATTGTAAACCACTTTTTTTTATTAAAAGACTGAGTAAGTCGGTCGGTACCTATGAAAGAATGATGAGATTGGTATGCATAAAGACACATCTAACACATCTAACACATCTAATTGTGCCTTTGAGCATCTTTATTTCCTCTGACTGGAACAGCTTTTCACCTCAGTATTTATATTTATACAACCATAAAGCTTTGATTCCTTTCTGAAGCCCTCCAATTTCCGCCTGTCATATTTTTATCTTCTTGTTACCTTTTGTGTTAACGAATTTTCTTCCTGTCACACGTTGCCGTTGATTTATTCTTCTAGGTTGCTTCCCGCCCTGGAACTCACAACCTTCGATGCCTATTCAGGGTTGCGTTCGTCCCCAGTGATCCTTGCGATTTAGCACAAAAAGACTTAGCGGCATTCGAATATTTTTATTTGCAGGTAATTTACTATGTCACTGATACACCTAACTAACTATAGAAACTTTACATGTCAACTTACCAGTGTTAATAAGGTACCTAGGTGGGGGAGAGTTATGGCCACCATAAGCTTCAAGAATTTTTTCAGCCCTGGAAACCCCCAATTTTGGTTTACCTTACAGCTAGTTAACTAGCTACTTTAAACAAATGCTATTAGGCTAATTTCCCAGATTTTCTCATTTAAATTCCGTGCTTTATAAAACCATCTTCTGTCCATATCACCAACTGTGAAAGATTATGTGGTCACCCACTTTCGTTTGAGAGAAAAGTGGATATTTTTCGGTCATATGACCTAATTTTCATTGTCTGAGTTATTTCGAAGGAACTGAAAAATAATTTGTGGCCCATTACGTCCAGCACAAGTGAACTGAAAGGTCGTTTTCAGAGGCCCACAGGTACCACCAACGATCAAACTTCTTCAGCACACTTGAAAAACAAATATCTAACCCTAACATAAAATTGATAACGACTTCTCCATTAGCTAGAGCAATTGTTATTGGTTACATAAACACCTTTAAGACATAGCAATATTCCTTGACACCAAGTATAAACAAAATAAAACTTAACGGAGCAGATTAAGGCCAATCATCCCGTTTTTTGGTGGCCAATTTTTTCAAGACGGCAGCACCTGTGGGTGTAAAACTGTTTCCAAAGCCCTGATCACTAGGTTCACTCGATTTTTGATATGGTTTTTGAAAACACCTACTCATTACGAGCATAGAATTTGTGTGATGCTCAGAATTCTCATGCAAATATTTGAAACTGCTTGTTCTGCGTACATTTCAAAAATCAGTTGGTCCCAGCAGCGAGGGCTTTGGAAACCATTTTTGCTCATTTTGAAGTACAATGTGGTATTTGATAACCCACGTGCAATTGACTCATATAATAATCGTACTGGCGGCCATCTTGCCATAATTCGGCTCCCTTGAGGTTGGGTTTGAGCCTGTTATCTGGTGTTAAACTTTGGAACTATTACCTTTCAGAAAGAGGTGGCTGTATCAACAACATGGCCATAACCCCCTCACCCACCTTACCTAACATGTTAGCTGAAAATGTACACAAATTTTACATTTACCCCTGAAATCCTTGTACGAGTATATTAGATATTTTCCCTCAAACCTTATCTACTCAGTGGGGTCTCTAGGTTCATTGAGTACAGTGTCTGTTATGAGACAATGATTTGGAACATTCTATTTTCTTGTAGGTATAGTTTGGTATTGATGACACCAGTTAATGATGATATTTTCCATTATATCTCTGAACCCCACATTACATTGGTAGGTATTTATGTGATATAAAATCTGTTTTCCATTACATACCTATAGGTAAGTGTTTATTCCTTACTTTCCCTTGATATTCCAAACATATCAATAAAGAAGTCATCTCTAGGGTGCTAGGGGTGCGAAATTTTGTATTTTTTAACCTGAAAATAACATGCGGTAGGTTCATAGTTTCCATCTGCTTGATTGTGCTGGACTCTTGAATGATTCTTACACATTCATTCGCACATTCATACAGGTTAATTCGGACTGCCACAATAAACACCATGTAATAATTCATTGCAATATTATTGTTCTTCAGTGCTGTAACGATGTCGTTCAAGAACGCTACGCTCCCGAGCTAAAATATGATGTAGCGTTGAGATTAGCGGCCCTTCATATACACCAGCACTGCCTAGCGAACAATATTCAGCCTTCTAAAATTACTGTGAAAACTGTTGAGTGAGTACCAACATTCAGAGTAGATTACATACGTAGTTTTATTTGTATTTAATCATGATTAATAGTTATTTATTTATGCTGTCATTTTCACGGGCAACGGTTTTCAGGCAACATGTTCCCAATTATAATGGCTAATCGATCAATTAGAAAAATCAGTTACAATCAATCAATCAATTACATAAAAAAAATTAGTTGTAAACAAGGATTTAAATAACAGGTTCGTTCGCACTGGCTTCTTCTGACGGTTAGCCGATTCCTAGAAAACCGTAAGAAACCATCCATGATCCTATACCATCTTGATAAGCGTTTGAGAAGGGTTTGAGTTTGATGACGATTGGTAATCGAGAAGGCAGTGCATGGTAGTTTCTCGTCCGCCCTGTATTGTTTTGGTACTAGGCATTATAGGGACGATAAACGCGACTATCGACATAATCGAATGTTGCAATTATGTATCGATTACTCCTGGCATCCGTATCGCACTTTCTTCACTGTTAACTGCGCGTACCAGTTCCTTAAAATTCATGGTAAAACATGGAACAAGACTCGACAAACACGAACGCAGTGGAAGAAATTGGGAAATGAAGGCTACTGCGACTGTTACAGCCAAACATCGAATGAAGTGAAATCGAATATAATCGCAACATTCGATTATCTCGATAGTCGCGTTTATCGTCCCTATAATGCACTAGTACCATTCTTTTTACTGGAATTACGATCAGAAAACTGGCTTTGGGCAGTCAGGGAAACACTGCGAACAGCAGGTCATGGATAGGTACTATACAGTCAGGATAGAGCCAAGAATCAGTGCGAATGGCCAAACGCCTTTCTGACTGTCACCCCCCTGTGAACCTTCAGATGGTCACTGCAAACAAACTTACAATCTGAATTCCTACGCACGTCACTCTGTTGCACTACGAAATTGGGAATGGGTAATTATCGAACAAGCCCTTTTGCAGGTAGTTAATTCCTGTTATCCTGTACGTCATAGCGGTGCGAGGGCTCTGAAAACGGTGGGGTACCAAAGCAGAACACAAAACCAAGCCAACAGATTTGTCTACAAAATACTCCCTTCCCTTATTTACTGATAGAATGATATTCAGCAAAGCTTATCTCTTTTAATCAACAGTCTATCGTTCTACGAAAACGTCGACAATTTCTGCTGCAAATTAGCCACCAAGCTGGTGTGTTACAAAAATATAGTAAACTAAAATAGGTACAACAAAACAATGACCCGTCAGCCAGTCCCTACTTGAATGGAGAAGCTATTGATTAGAAGCTAGGTAGTTAGCTGTGTGTTACGATGCCGATCAATCCACAAGACCACAAAAGCAAACAGGACAAAACGCGCGTGGGTGCCACAAATACAAACCTGTCGTCGGAACCGGACCGAACGCAAAACGCACAAAATTTGACGCAAAAAATTGAAAACTGACAACAGACTCAATAGAGAAAGAAAGGGAATGTGTTTCACGAGACGACAAAAACATATCAGAAGACAAAGAAGCATCTCGTATCGAGATGACAAAATTAGTTGGTTACGTGGATGCAGATTGGGGAAACTGTATCATGGACAGGCGCTTCATACTAGGAGGAGCTGCCATCACATGGGAAGCTCGGAAGCAACGCACAGTCGCCTTGTCAAGCGTAGAAGCGGAGTACTTGGCACTTGGAGAAGCTACGAAGGAGGCAGTTGCCATGGGGACACTAGGTCCCAGGACCTACCTGCCAGTTTCAGGAGCCTATGATTTTGATTTCGGTTTTTTTACTCCTAGTGTTTTTGGGTGCCAGGGCAGTCCCTGGGCTGTGGCCTTGTGACGCAACACCCCTGCTGTACATAGATATTAGAGAAAAACAAAAATTTTGACGGAGAAATGCTTCTAAGGCTAAAAAAAACTCCCTGTTGAAGTATGTCATCGGGAGAACCAGTGTAAACATGCCTCCCAGATACCCAACTAGTTCTGCTTCCAGATGGCGTCACCCGATTCTTTTTGCTGGATTCGCCCCTTCTTCTTCCCCGTCTTCCACGAAATGGTAGATTTCAAAAGCCTCTAATGAAAACAGCGTTTTCCCCCGATTCTAACCTACATTCTTCCTTGGCACACCTGTCTCACTTCCAAAAAAATAGTATAAACCCAAATTACGGTAATTGTCACATAGGTACGGGTTACCACATATTTGTATTAGCTACCCAATTTTTGCCAAAGAAGACTCAGTGAGTCTTCTTACTTATTGTCGAGTGACATTTGTGGGTGGGTATATCTGTACCGCGCTACAAGCCCCAGTTTTGGGTATTATAACTTGACATTTTGCGGATAGACTCGTTGGGCCTTCCAAATTTTCTGTATGGTTTTTGGTGTCTCGACGACATCAGGAAGCCGTGAGAGCCAAAACACAGGTAATAATGGGTCCTACAGCATAATATTTTCAGGTAATACTCATAGTACTGTCAAAAATTGCAGTACATGTTTTAGTACTATGACGGCGCCAAGCGGTAGTGGCAATGGCACCACCGAATCCAAAAGCAGCTAATTTGGGGTAGGTACACGTTGTATTCGTTTTACTGGAGATACCGGTGGGTCAGTGGTCCCACTAGTTTATTGAAGTTCAAAATTACTCCTGGCAATTCACAACTTGTTTACTTGTTTTTAAAATATTTATTGGAATAATTTTTTGTTCAAATTATTATACGTAACCAGTGATGGACTTTCCCAGGAACTTCGAAAATTCCCGGGAATATTTCCCAACATATAAATTCCAATACAAAATTGGGAACTTCTGAAATTTCGCATTTTACATTATTCTGGATTATTTCAACGATTAGATACCTACCTATGTAACACAAAAACAAAATAGGCAATGTGTCACCCATTGAGCCTTATCGATAAGAAAATGGGAGAAATTCATGGAAGCCATTCGGATTTATGATAGCCTTCTTGAGGAAGGAAGTTCATAACCACCACTTTCGTTTGTGTTCATCAAACTAGGGTTGGAAACTCAGTCGAAAAGTATCGATTTTCGATAGATCGAGGAATCGCAAGGCAATGTATCGATTCCCAAAATATCCAAACCATCCTCCAGAGAACTAGTGACGAGGAAGCCACTCCGTCACAGGGCTCCGATTCTGAATAACATCTTCAAAATTTTTACATGTTTACAGTTTGGTTCGTACATTTTTTGACTAGAAATTTATTTCATTTCTTTTATGTCCCGTGTCATCTGGTGGTCTAGTTGGTCACATTAACTAGTCATCTATATTTATGCATGCTACATCTAAGGCATATTTTTTCCATTAACAAGTAAAAACTGAAGGGTCTATGCCAGAGTTCTTTGTTGTTATCTCAAGTAGGAAGCAGAATGATGGTGTTCAAAACAGTAGGTACGGCAGGTTAAATAATACCTATTTGAACAAGGATAAAACGGATTTCTCACCAACAACAACAACACAAAATCCTGCTTTTAAATCATCGGATAAATTCCCGTTCTGGAAATATTCCCTTGAAAGTTCCCCAAAAATAAGCTCTCGGGAACTTAGGTACCTAATTCTAACGTAGGTACCCAATCTAAAGTGAACTATGAAACCCCTCAAACGTTCGTAGTAGATGAGGAAAAGAATAGTGTTCAATGGCTTTAGTAATGTGATACGTACCCTGGTGTTGAAGGGCTTTTTGAGAGAAGAATCTTTTGTGAAGGTCAGTAGCGGATCCAGGAATGTTGTGGTTGGAGAGGGGGGCTGAAATCTATATCAAAGTGCATTATTTTGAATAAAATCTTCACACTTTCTCTCTACTGTAAAAATGTTTTATGAAATACCAGTCTATCAATCTGTACTAAGCAACTACTTACTGCAATATGAAAATATTGATTACAGTTGTTTTAGGTACCTAGTACTCTGTTCATATTGACCCATTACTTCTGTTTTTATTTCTAAATGAAAGCACGTTCCATTCTATGAGCTTTGAAATTATCGACAAGAAGTAACGTCACACTTGGCAAGTGGGCCCCACCCAGGCGGGAGGGGTGCAGTGACGTCACTTGTTGTCGAAACATTCAAAGCTTGTAGAAAAGGAACTGCGGTTGGTCTCAAAAATTCTATGAATGGAACCTTACTTTCATGGGAAAAGTAATATAAACAGAAGTCATGGGTACTCCTTATTATTACGGGCCAAGATACATTTAATACATTAGATCTATGTTTTCTTGTTTCAAGGAAAGCTCATTAATTTTATTCGGTGTATATCCCCCCCCCTCACCCACCCAGCCCCTCTCTGGAACCGCTGCTGGTGATGACTTCGATTGGTGTAACACCGCTGAGCAAAGGAAGATCATAGGAAGATTGGTGGTTCATTGCTATATATTATTGCGCCATGTTTCAAAGTCGAACCTCCTCTTCATTGCCTAGATTGTGTTTGTTTCATATACATACTACAATACAATCAGCTGTCTATACCTATTACAGCATACCAGCTCAGCTGTCTATACATACTATAATAATATATAGTACAGCACAAAACTTTGTAGGTAGGTACAATTACAACTGCAACTGATGATACTTAATACTCAAGCTGTGTCAATTGTTCCAGGAGAGACTTCGGACTGGAAAAATTCGTTCCGACGTCACTGCTCGAAACGATGAAAAGGAAAGAGCTTCGAAAAGTTCTAACCCATTTATTGAAATTAAATTACACGATGACAGGGTCAAGTCACAAATGCCTGACGGCACTTCAGGCCAAGTTATACTATCTGACAATAATAAGCCAGTTACCAAGTTACGGAGCCAAGTGTTTCCCTACAAATAGCGTGGTAATTTTATATTCGTTTCGACTAATTTCTTGTTGCTATACAAAATTTTCGACTACTCCTTTTTTGGTAATGGAGGAGGCGGTCATAAGTCATAACGAGTGTTTGATTATTTCGTATTATCGTATTTCTTTTCCTTAAAAACGGTGTTGAAGTAAACTTGCACCTTCCTCCTGCATTGTGTGAAATTTCGTTTGAATTTACTTTGAGTTGGAATTATCGTATCAGTTCTTAAATACAGATAACGTACCTACGTAATTCTTCCGTTTTCTTGTTATTTACGCGTTTTTTAATCGTTTTGCAGGATAGTAACGTCGAAAATGTGATATTAATCAGCCCCAAATTGGGAATAAGTCAAATTACTGGACTAAGAAGCAATATGGTTTGTAAAAATGTAATGCTGAATGGTTTTCTGTTCTTTTCCTTTTCCATAATATTAATAACTTTTGACGTAGGTACCGACCTAATGGTTGACAAAGACAGGACCTCAAGTTTGGGCTCACACAGTCTGTTTACTGAATGCACGAGTGACTCATTCATACAGTTTCATCATTAGTCCTCAAATATTAATGTTATTACCAAGATCATTGATCGTGATGAATGTTGGATGTGGTCATACTCCCTGTTGTTACAATTATTCTGTCTTAGCATTCAGATTTATTCGAAAAACATCTCTCTTTTTTTAACGAACTTACATATTTGAATATGGCTCTTCAACTTACCTGATTTATAAGGTACCACGTACTTAACATTTTAGTGACAATGAATGTTCTATGGTATTACTTGTAGAACATCCTATTCTTTGCTCAAATCACATTCATTTTCATCAACTCATCTGTGTTTACTATAGACGTGCGCAGCATGCATTGCTTTTGCTTATGCACGTTTATGTGTATTGACATGTTATTCCCATCTGCTAATCATGTTACTTACAACGTCCTTTCTATTATAGGTGCATTTAGCATTACGTTTATTGTTTTGTTACATGCAGCCCGTGCCAGTGGCGGATATTGAACAGCTAAGTATGGTTCAAGTAGAAAAGGAAGACCATTTGCTGTCGACAGTAACATTGTTTTTACCATCGACGCCTGGAAAGGTAAATCGAGCTACTAATGAAGACTATGCTGGTCTAATCAATTCATTTAATTCTTTAAAGTCAATCAGTTTCATGAATTTTAATTGCTACGCAAAAACTCCACAAAAAAGCAAGTTTTGGGAGCGTTTTTGGATCTATAAAACACGTACTTTCAACTAATATTAGCCCCGAGAATGCACCAGTTACTTGAATAACGATTAGCGTGAGTTGAATAAAATGGGGGCCAGTAACCAAGAATTTCCCCTGTCACGTTCTTTATTACTGGCCCCCAACCCTTCTTCATATAGTACTAACCTATACACAGACGAATCTACAAATTAAATTTAACTAGGTAATCTACACGTATGCGCTTCCAGGTGGAACAGCTAATATTAGTGGAAAGCACGTGTTTTCTGGATTCCAAAACGCTCCTGAAACTTTTGTTTTGTAGAATTTTCGCGTAGCACATTGATTTCAAAAATGGGGGCCAGTAAAAAAGAACACCCTTCAGGTTAGGTATGGGTCAGTGCGTTGGTACGCTTGCGCCACCACTGCGCATGTCTGGAAGGTGTTACGTGGTCATGTTTCCTTCTCGTGAAGTGAAGGAGACATAAACATAACAAATAAAATATATTTGAGATGAACGAATAAATCGAAGGTGGCATAATCTTGAATGACAACTCGTTTGTATTCGAATAAATAACCGCATACATGGCAGGAAATAGAAGAGGTTTCCTGACAACTAAATGTTAAAATCATCTTGCAGTTCCGTTGCTTCATTTTTTTTTTTAGATTCAGTTTCTAGAACTTGATTTGTTGTAGTAAAATCGATAACTGTCCTTGTTTCAGGAATTGAGATTAACTGTGGAGGAAAGAGACGCTGAGGAATTAGTCCTAGTTCTTCAGGGATATTACAAACTATTTTCAAATAAGGACCTCCACGTCCATCAAGACCCAGACGATTGGCTCGTGGATACCGGTAAAAACATCTTCTCGTTTTATGAATGTAGCATATTTTCAGTCGCGGTCATTACAATTTCCTATATGTACCTAATATAAAGGTAGCTAGGAGGTAACCTAGATTCGGGTACATTGAACGGGGTGGTATTTACATTTAATGTTCGTTTCCTCTGAGCAGAGGTCAATCAGTCATGCTTTTCTCAGTAGGGTTACTTGGGGCTCCTATTTCACAAGTGCTACTGGTGCCCATGTGAGAGTGGAAGAAACTACAGAGAAGTGAAAATCGAATGTTTCCTCTCCAGCTGATAGGCTGAGAGCGTTCCCGCCGTTTTTGCACAACTGGGAGCTCTTTTTGAGCTTTACCAAACTGCTTATCAGTTGAAAGTGAAAAACAGTTTTCCATCTCCATTCCAAAACAGTTCAGTTTTCCATTGGAAAATTCCTTTTTTTCCACTAGAAAATATCGCATCAATATTTTGTTCGATCATCATTACTCGGTGTTTTACGTAATATATTTTCCTAGGATCAACAGCGTTCATAATATTACACTGTACTTCATCCTTTTTGATTATCGATAGCTTATGAACAGTACTCAGTAACCATGTGTTTGGAAGCCTTTCCACTGTGTAGGTACTAATCATGATAATAATTAAGACAATCGTTGAACAATAAACACTGAATTTGAGATTTTTACAGAAACTTGATAATCATTTTCATATAATTGCTATTTTTATGAATATTTTTTAAAACATTCCTACGAAAAGTCCATCTCAACGAAAAAAATAATGGTAATTAATTATGAACAAGAACTTTGAGGTGTCTAATTGTAGTCCACTGAACTTCTAATAAACACATCTGAGCATTTGGAGTGGCACAACAGCTTTATGGCGGATATATGATATTCACGTGTCATGGGTTTCTAACGGCCAGTAGGTAGGCCTACTTGTAATCTGACTATTCGTTCGTAATTAATTACCATAACTGATAATGTACAGAAGGCAGGTTTATATCATTGTGCTCCTGGATTCTTCAATGTAGTCGATTCTAATAACATTCTTCCGCATTTCTAAACATCAATATGAAATAATGTAAAAGAAAAACATAATAGATATTAAAATCTGATTATTATTCTCTACAGCACCTCTATACCATTCCCAACACGTTGTAAAGCCCTCGGCTTGGAGTTATGGCTGTGATAATGAAATGGATGAACACAGAATAGTCAATTTCGCTGTGCCCCTCCACACTCTCAACCCTAGCAAAGAGGTATTATGTTTGCATTATAGATATGGATAATTTTGAAATTAACAAATGACCATTTTTCCAATCGGAATTTATTTTTTACCCGTCCAGGTAAAAACGAATGGCACGCACACATTGAGTAGAAGTAGTAGCAAAATAATCAAAAGTAACGGCGTTGACAACAACATGAACGTGTAAGTACCTTTTTGTAATACCTTTTTGTAATTTTAGTTAAAATGCTTCACGCAAATTTTCTTACAAATTGATCTTGTTTGAGCTACCTATTCTGATTAAAATTTAATTTTCGGCATGTGGTTTAGAATAAGAGTACTCATTAGTTCCATTGCAAATTTGGACAATTTGTTTAAAATCATTTTTCGATTTCGATGTTCGATCCACAAATTTGCATTGAAATTGACAAAAAATGGCTTTACTGTTGTTAGTATCCTAAAAAAATAATTTCCTTTGAGAATTCGAATAATAGCAGGCTTGTTCATTCAGACAGTAAACAATTAGCAGCCGTGTACATAAAGGCCACGAAAGTAGTTAAATACGTTTTCACATAGGTACTGTGGTATCTTCTATCACTTCCCTTCTTAGTGCTGCCCCCTAGTACGTATTTCTACCATTCAGTTCTTAAGCTACCAAATCCCTTTGTTTAAGGAGTTGATTTATTTATTTATTTTTAAACGTGATTTCCGATTTTTGCCCCTACTTAAAAGCTTTACTAACGTTGATATTCATAAATAATTTCTACCTGTAACTATCTCGGCTTGTTTTGTTTTTGCTCTCATTTACTTGCATTTCATACTAGTACAGAGGTGCTTACATCCTTAAATAGTACTTACATTGATGTTCATAAACATATAATAGGTATGTATTATTTGTTGTTATAGTTGCTTATATTTGTTAAATTTTAGTCCTGATTCCCATTTACTGTAATCTTAAAATCGCGGATCACTTACAGTGAACAGAAAGAAAATACTTGCAATTCTAAATAGCCGTGCATCATCCGCTATTCGATTTGTGATTATAATTTCCTGCATATTTTGAAATGGTTCCGAAGTATTTGGGATTTGGTGGTAAACTGTGTCCGTCCTTTGTCCTTCCGTGGGTTTTGGTCGTACTTGTTATGTGATTGTTTACGCTAAACGCTCAAGTGTACTTGTTTCGTGTAAGTTTTGGAAAGACTTGAAAAACACATCAATGGACAATTTTCTTGAGTTGAAAATTCCAATTTTCTGGTCAAATTCTGTTCAATAACGGAAATTAACCCTTATTGACCACTTAATTGAGGTGTTTATGTCGGAAAGTGTTGGCAAAAAACGAGTGTGAAATTTTCTGAGTTCCCAATAGAAATGACGTGTCAGCTAAATCACCGATTAGTTCAACTCAAATCTCGCCAAGAGTGCATCACTTTACAATGTACAGAACAGCATATTTATAAATAAATTTAAAACGCTGCAAATCCCTGCACAACGGTTTATTATTTTGTACAGAATACCCTCCTGTTACAGATCACAGGTCTCCGTATAGATAACCCTTCTATATAACACATGTACTATTCTACACATATTATGTAGATCGCGTACCCTCCATAGGTTAGTACCTAACCCCATACTCCTTACTAGGTACCTACCTAAACTGTTGTGTAATAATTTACCTGTATAGGTTCCCCTTCTACGAAGATGGAATAATGAACTGTTGAGTAATAATTTGCCCATCAATAATACTTCAACGGTTGTTCAAGTTGCAAAAGTACCTATCAACAAAATCCAGCCCCTTCTTGGTAGATGAGCCGTTGTGTAATAATTTACCGTGGTGTAATAATTTACCGTTGTGCAATGATTTGCCGTTGTGTAATAATTTGCCATTGTGAAATAATTTACCCATCAATAATACTTCAACGGTTGTTCAAGTTGCAAAAGTACCTATCAACAAAATCACGCCCCTTCTGGGTAGATGAGCCTTTGTGTAATAATTTACCGTTGTGTAATAATGTGCCGTAATAATTTACCCATCAATAATGCTTCAACGGTTGTTCAAGTGGCAAAAGTACCTATCAACAAAATCCAGCCCCTTCTGGGTAGATGAGCCGTTGTGTAATAATTTACCGTTGTGTAATAATTTGCCGTTGTGTAATAATTTACCGTTGTGTAATAATTTACCGTTGTGTAATAATTTACCCATCAATAATACTTCAAAGTTTGTTCAAGTTTCACAAGTACCTACCAACAAAATCCAAAAGTCCATCACTTATCAAATGAAATAATATCGCAGAACAAACAACTCGACTTCATACGGCCATCCTTGATTATAATCAGGTGCTCCTTAGTGATGAAATCCCGGCCGGATTTATACCGTTTGATTCACGATCGTGTTGAGGAAGCTTTTTGGTGCACACGAACGGCTGGACGTACAGTGCTCCGGGTGGTCTCAAAAAATTGTTTAGCTCAAGACAAATTTAATATCGTTAAAAAAAACCATACCCTTCAATCGAAAGTTTTTGAGATACGGCGCTCTGATAATTTCAACCCCTATTTTGAAACCCTTAGACATGACTGACAGTAACGAGCTTCGAGGACCAACTAGACCCCGAACGGAACCTATAACCCGAATTTCATCAATTTTGTTTCATGGTAACTAAGAAAAGTGGCCCGTACGGCGTATGGCGTATGGCGTACGGCGGACAGCAGAAATATTTTTATTACAGTTTTGGATTCTACATAGGTACCTTGAAACGTAAACCATCAAATTTTGAGGGGGGGTAAGAATTTTTTTTCTTGCTCGATTCCAATGGTTCATTATTGAAAATAATAAACCAAAAACTTGTCCTCAAAATCAAACCGAGGGGAGGTTCACAAAAGGTCACAGCAAAGGTCTTGACTATTGTCAGGAAGGTTTTGTAAGGTTGGTAACACTGATGACAGTGATAACACAGTGGTTTTTAGTCATCAGTTGCCATTTCTATGTCGGGTTGTTGGCAGCACTGAGAACCTTCGCCTCCGAAGCTTAGCCCCGACTCCTTGGGCCAACAGCCAATCAGATGTCAATAGACCTGATGCGTCATTTCTCGCCGCATTTTGGTTTATTATTTTCAATAATGAACCATTGGAATCGAGCATGAAAAACAAAATTCTAACCCCCTCAAAATTTTATGGTTTACGTTTCAAGGTATGTAGAATCCAAAACTGCAATAAAAAAATTTCTGTCTGTCCGCCGTACTGGCCACTTTTCTTAGTTACCATGAAAAAAAAATCGATGAAATTCGAGTAATGGGTTCCTTTCGGGGTCTAGTTGGTCCTCGAAGCTCGGCGTTACTGTCAGTCATCTCTAAGGGGTTCAAATTAGGGTTTGAAATTTTCAGACCGCCGTAGCTCGAAAACTTTCGATGGAAGGGTATATGGTTTTTTTACGTTATTAAATTTGTCTTGAGCTAAACAATTTTTTGAGACCACCCGGAGCATTGTACGTCCAGCCGTTCGTGTGCACCAAAAAGCTTCGTCAACACGATTTTGAATCAAACGGTACTTATACTAAACTTACTTACTTACTTATCCAGCTCTACGGTCCTTGGAGAACCAGGGCCTTCTCAACAATAGATCGCCACTCCTTCCTTTCCCGAGCATGGCTTCTCCATCTTCGAACGCCGAGTCGGGTCAGGTCGTCCTCTACATCCTCCAGCCAGCGCAGACGTGGTCTTCCCCTCATCCGCCTTCCACCAGGTGTCCCATATAAGGCTCTTCTTGGGTACCTCTCGGTGGGCATCCTTTCGACGTGACCCAACCATCTGAACCTAGCTCGTCTGATGAACGCCACCAGGTCCGGCTCACCATACAGACGTCTCAGCTCGGCGTTCCTTCGAATTCTCCAGACCCCGCTCTCACAGACCGGGCCAAAGATTTTGCGCATAATCTTGCGCTCCCAGCAATTCAGGAGACGTTCGCTTGCAGAGGTCAGGGTCCACGTTTCACAGCCATATGTGACCACCGGACGTACAATAGTCTTATAGACTGTCAGTTTCGCTCGGCGCGAGAGCCCTCTAAATTTCAAGGCTTTCTGGACTGCCCAGAAGCACCTATTACCAGCAGCAATGCGTGATTTTATTTCAGTGGTCACATCATTATCCTCAGTGATAATTGCACCCAGGTACTTGAAGTCATGGCATACGGGGAAGTCATGGTTTCCAATTTTGAAGGTTGTCTGAGATGGTGATGGCTTTCTTGACGATTTCATGTACATGGTCTTATCGACATTAATTTTCAGGCCTCTCGCACTTGCTGCCTGCTCGAACTCCTCTACCGCTCCTGATAGAGCGGGTGCCGTTCTAGCCATAATGTCAACGTCGTCGGCATAGGCAAGGTGCTGCGTGAGCCTGTTATAAATCGTACCTCCAGGATTTGTTCGAATACTTCTTGCGGCCTGCTCCAGCGCAAAGTTGAAGAGTGTCGGCGCCAGCGGATCGCCCTGGCGTAAACCAGTGGCAACGGGGAATCTATTGGCAAGGGATCCTAACACCTTAACTCTGCATGCAGCACTCTTCATTGTCAGTCTAACCATTCGCACCAGCTTTTTTGGGACACCAAGCCTTACCAGATCCTCATAAAGCTGGTCTCGGAGGATGCTGTCGTATGCCTGGCGGAAGTCAATGAAGAGATGGTGAAGGTCCACATTATGTTCATAAGCCTTCTCCAGAGTTTGACGGAGGGTAAAGATGTGGTCGACTGTGGAACGGTTGCGGCGAAAACCACACTGGTATTCACCTACCTCCTTCTCCATGTGTTCGACCAGCTTCTGGTTCAGCCAACAAGTTAAGATCTTGTATGCCGTGCCCAGTAAAGCAATGCCTCTGTAATTTGAGCAGTCCAACTTGTCTCCTTTTTTGTGTATGGGACAGATCCCAGCCACATTCCACTCATCAGGCATTTCTTCGCTGTTCCATATCATCAGGATCAGCTCATAAAGTTCCTTCCACACATCTTCCCCTCCATACTTGATAAGTTCAGCAGGAATCTCACCCACTCCTGGAGATTTATTATTTTTTTGGTTCTTTATTATACCAAATATTTCCTCCCGTGTCGGTGGGTGCATGGGCTGCGCATTCATGTCATCTGCTAGATCCGCGTACATCATCTGTACTCCAGGGCTATCCTGGTTCAGTAGATCCTGGAAGTAATTTGTCCATCTTTCGGCAATCTTCTGAGGGTCAGATATCAGATTCCCATCAGTATCCTTGCAAAAGGTGACCTGAGGTTTAAATCCAGCCTTCATCTGTTTCATCTCGCCGAAAAACTTCCTTGAGTTGCAGCAGTCAAAGGCATCTTGCAATTCTTCCAATTCCTTCAGATCTCGCGCTCGCCTCTTGTTTCGACACACATTCTTCGCAAACGCTCTCTTTTCCTGGAAATTCTGCTCTGTATTTCTAGTTTTCCTAACCAATTTCTTTTGTCTAGCTACATTCCTATCCTGTAGGGCCACTTCACATTCAGAGTCAAACCAGTCTTTCTTCTGTTTCCCCTTTTGCACTCCCAGAATTTCTTCTGCTGACGTCTTCAACACAGTTTTCAGGGCACCCCACCTTGAGTTGATGTCTGGTTGGCCTGAGCTTTCATGTCCATTCGTGCTTGAGACGGATCTGAGTTTGGAGCTGACGGCTTCTTGGAAGCTAGAGCGAACGCTTTCAATCTTCAACTTATCCACTCTATATTTCTCCAGCTTTTCAACTGTGCTCTTTGTCTTAGGGGCCATTTTTTGTTTCAGTTTCGCCCCAACCATAAAATGGTCCGAGTCCACATCTGCCCCTCGGAAGCTTCGCACGTCCTGACAATCAGAGAGGTGCCTTCCGTCAATAAGTATGTGGTCGATTTGGTTTTCAGTACGCCCATCCGCCGATACCCAAGTTGCCTTGTGGATCTCCTTATGGGGGAACATTGTACTACATACCCTGAGGTCCCGCTCCATTGCAAAATCAACCAAACGCAGTCCATTGTCACTTGTCACCTGATGCTTGCTGTTGGGGCCAATGGTTGGTCGCAGGTATTCTTCTTTGCCAATTTTGGCATTGAAATCTCCTAGTACTATTTTCGCATCCCAGCAAGGGAACTGGTCGAAGTACCTTTCCATTGTCCCATAAAAACTATCTTTTTCCTCCTCATCTTTATCTTCAGTGGGAGCGTGCACCGAGAGAAGAGAGAGGTTGTGAAACTTGCCTCGAATCCGGATTGCGCATAGTCTCTCATTTATAGCCTCATATTTCATGAGTGCGTGTTTGAGCGTTTTCCTTACCATGAATCCTGTGCCGAACTGGTTCTTGGTATTACCACTGTTGATCAGCACATAGTCCCTGAGCTCACTAAGCAATGTGTCCCTCCATCTAATTTCCTGAAGAGCGGCGATGTCAATATTATATCGGAGTAGTTCTCTTTCCAGATTCCGGCTAGCCCCTGCCCTGAATAAACTTCGCACATTCCATGTCACAATCCGTAAGGTAGGTCCTTTTCCACGCCTGTGTTTTCGCCTTT
The DNA here is from genome assembly GCA_954871275.1 of Leptopterna dolabrata. NCBI lineage: Eukaryota > Metazoa > Arthropoda > Insecta > Hemiptera > Miridae > Leptopterna > Leptopterna dolabrata. The sequence continues at coordinate 18,224,170 of OX940980.1, read as the reverse complement.
TTCCAGTCCGGCTTTCTGTCTTTTGTTGAGAAATCGTAACGGTATGTGTTTTATGGGGTGGGGTTGTTGGCCCCACGCCCAACCCCCAACCTGGAGGACCAGGGGGCTTTTATATCGAGGTTCCCCACTCCTCTAGGGCAACTGCCTTCACCACGGCTCACAGACTCTGCCCTGGCCTGGGCGTGCAATGCCTTTGAATGGCGGCATTTTCTCGCCATGTCACAGTCTCGTCGTAGTGCTTCTGTGGTTTTTGATGGGCCCTGACTCCTCGCCAAAAAGCCAGGCCCCCGCACACTGATGAGTGCTGCCGCCTCGGTCCGGGACTGCTTATTCAGGTTTCCCCTTATTCGCAGCTGTCCACTATATCTAGTGGAACATTCACTATCCGCCACCTGTGACCCGCCCAGTAGCTGAGGCTCGCCCTGGTTGTTCAAGTTGCAAAAGTACCTATCAACAAAATCCAGCCCCTTCTTGGTAGATGAGCCGTTGTGTAATAATTTACCGTGGTGTAATAATTTACCGTTGTGCAATGATTTGCCGTTGTGTAATAATTTGCCATTGTGAAATAATTTACCCATCAATAATACTTCAACGGTTGTTCAAGTTGCAAAAGTACCTATCAACAAAATCACGCCCCTTCTGGGTAGATGAGCCTTTGTGTAATAATTTACCGTTGTGTAATAATGTGCCGTAATAATTTACCCATCAATAATGCTTCAACGGTTGTTCAAGTGGCAAAAGTACCTATCAACAAAATCCAGCCCCTTCTGGGTAGATGAGCCGTTGTGTAATAATTTACCGTTGTGTAATAATTTGCCGTTGTGTAATAATTTACCGTTGTGTAATAATTTACCGTTGTGTAATAATTTACCCATCAATAATACTTCAAAGTTTGTTCAAGTTTCACAAGTACCTACCAACAAAATCCAAAAGTCCATCACTTATCAAATGAAATAATATCGCAGAACAAACAACTCGACTTCATACGGCCATCCTTGATTATAATCAGGTGCTCCTTAGTGATGAAATCCCGGCCGGATTTATACCGTTTGATTCACGATCGTGTTGAGGAAGCTTTTTGGTGCACACGAACGGCTGGACGTACAGTGCTCCGGGTGGTCTCAAAAAATTGTTTAGCTCAAGACAAATTTAATATCGTTAAAAAAAACCATACCCTTCAATCGAAAGTTTTTGAGATACGGCGCTCTGATAATTTCAACCCCTATTTTGAAACCCTTAGACATGACTGACAGTAACGAGCTTCGAGGACCAACTAGACCCCGAACGGAACCTATAACCCGAATTTCATCAATTTTGTTTCATGGTAACTAAGAAAAGTGGCCCGTACGGCGTATGGCGTATGGCGTACGGCGGACAGCAGAAATATTTTTATTACAGTTTTGGATTCTACATAGGTACCTTGAAACGTAAACCATCAAATTTTGAGGGGGGGTAAGAATTTTTTTTCTTGCTCGATTCCAATGGTTCATTATTGAAAATAATAAACCAAAAACTTGTCCTCAAAATCAAACCGAGGGGAGGTTCACAAAAGGTCACAGCAAAGGTCTTGACTATTGTCAGGAAGGTTTTGTAAGGTTGGTAACACTGATGACAGTGATAACACAGTGGTTTTTAGTCATCAGTTGCCATTTCTATGTCGGGTTGTTGGCAGCACTGAGAACCTTCGCCTCCGAAGCTTAGCCCCGACTCCTTGGGCCAACAGCCAATCAGATGTCAATAGACCTGATGCGTCATTTCTCGCCGCATTTTGGTTTATTATTTTCAATAATGAACCATTGGAATCGAGCATGAAAAACAAAATTCTAACCCCCTCAAAATTTTATGGTTTACGTTTCAAGGTATGTAGAATCCAAAACTGCAATAAAAAAATTTCTGTCTGTCCGCCGTACTGGCCACTTTTCTTAGTTACCATGAAAAAAAAATCGATGAAATTCGAGTAATGGGTTCCTTTCGGGGTCTAGTTGGTCCTCGAAGCTCGGCGTTACTGTCAGTCATCTCTAAGGGGTTCAAATTAGGGTTTGAAATTTTCAGACCGCCGTAGCTCGAAAACTTTCGATGGAAGGGTATATGGTTTTTTTACGTTATTAAATTTGTCTTGAGCTAAACAATTTTTTGAGACCACCCGGAGCATTGTACGTCCAGCCGTTCGTGTGCAACAAAAAGCTTCGTCAACACGATTTTGAATCAAACGGTACTTATACTAAATCCGGCCCAGATAATCATCACTAGGGAGCACCTGATTATAATCAAGGGTGGCTGTATGAAGTCGAGTTGGTTGTTCTGCGATATTACTTCATTTGATAAGCGATGGACTATTGGATTTTGTTGGTAGATACTTCTGAAACTTGAACAAACGTTGAAGTATTATTGATGGGCAAATTATTACATACTGGTAAATTATTACACAACCGCTAATTATTACAAAGCGGTAAATTATTACACAACGGTTCATCTACCAAGAAGGGGCAGGATTTTGATGATTGGTACTTTTGTAACTTGAACAAACGTTGAAGTATTGTTGATGGGTAAATTATTACACAACGGAAAATTATTACATAACGGTAAATTATTTTACAACGGTGAATTATCACACAACGGTAAATTATTACACAACGGTAAATTATTACACAACGTTTCATCAACCAAGAAGGGGCTGGATTTTGTTGATCGGACTTGAATAACCGTTGAAGTATTATTGATGGGCAAGTTATTACACAACGGTTCATTATACTTGACCACGAAGGGGTAGGTATTGACCACAGAAAACAGTGATCTACGCAGAAGAGGTATCCATTTCACTCCATATCAACAATTTTCCTTCAGAACTTCATTATTTGCGTTTCTTTTTGCCGTTCTAGTTACTGCTTGTCATCGACAGAATTATTTTAGCAAAATTTAACTCGTGATTTAGATAGGTACCTAGTAACGAGTACGGGGTTAGGTACTAACCTACGGAGGGTCTGCGCTCTACATAAGATTTATAGAATAGTACATATTATACAGACGGGTTATCTATACAGAGAGCTGTGATCTGTAACAGGAGGTATTCTGTACAAAATAATAAACCGTTGTGCACGGATTTGCAGCGTTTTTACTTTCAACCACCCTTGTTTAAGAAATGTGGCTTATTTTTGAAAACTACCATTTTCTAAGAATTCTGAATATTTAAAATAAAATAAAAAGACGAAAATTCCTCATTCTCTGGAACGAGGAAAATATTTTTATTTATTGTACCTTGTTGTGTAAACCCTATTGTTTGATCTTTTGAGTCTCAAAACTTGAACAACGTTCTATAAAACGAAAAACCTACCTGAAATATTCGAGTTTTGTTTAATTATTTATACAGAATTAAAGTTATTCTAAATTATTTACCAAGTCATAAGCTACACTTTCAATAACCAATCAATTTTCATTTTAGATTAGGTATAATACGTATCCTATTCATTCTCATTACAGTACATCTGCCTACTCACAATTAAACAGAATTTTACTGTGTACAGGGCAGCTCAAGTTGGGCTCAATACAAGCTTTTCAGTTTCGTTTTGTCTTTGTCGTTTCTCATTTCACTTTTGTTTCAGTAATTCGTTATTTTTTCGTGACTTGATCACATCTGCTCCTCATCCGAATTACCTTATCCTACATCATTTTCTTATAACCTAACTTCTTTAACCCTCCTTACATAATGTGTGTGTGCTTTTCATCAAGGCCTGGTAAAGTGAGAGACCGGAATGGCATGAACCCTTTGTCTCCAAGTAACAACGGTATAGACTTCCACAGTGTTGTTTCTATGGAAATTCTTGAGCAAGAGGGTTACCTTGATGCCAATAACCCCGAGGTATTTTTTTCCACCATTACTTTTACCATTTTATTCCGAGCCGTTCTTTTTGCAAACACATAGGCACATTACATCTCGACTGATCTATAGTAAATTCTAAAAAAATGATCTTTAGTTGTTTGCGTAACCAGCTAGTGTTGTAGTTTTACTACGGTAACCTAGCTCAAAGGCGATACCTAGTGTTTGCTGGAAGCATGGCTCATTATAGGTACTTCAGTACCTATCCATCATCATGCTGACATATTATTGATAGTTTGTTCCAGTCTTATTTATTTATTTAAATCTCAAATTATAAATGACGCTTGACTGCGCATCGTAAGATGAGTATGTGCATGTTGCCACCCGGTTGCGGTAGGTACTCGTAATTCGGTGGTTTTTAGCAGGCAGTATCGTACAGTTTGACAGGGCTGCTTTAATTTACTTTACACGACATTTTCTCGTTAATAGAGAATTGTAATTTCAGCTGGCCGTTATGTTTACACCGGGCGCCTAGAGACTGGCCTGGTTTTAGCATTGCATGTCTATTAACAAATTCACTGGTTACCTACATGTTTGTGAAGAAATTCGTTGAGAGCTTTTACCACCAGCTTCTAATCCAGGGTTAATTAGATAATAAACGTATTATGTAGGTAGTTTTCTAGAAAACGATAGCATCGGAAGTTATTATAGTTGTGTATTGTATTAAATGTTTGTCGAAATTGTGCAATTATAACTTCTACCAGTCGCAATTCAATCAAGTTTGACTGACAGACGATGAAACTTTCCCAATAAATTAACAGTAGGTACATACCGGCTAAAATGTAAATTCCCATTCGTATTATGCTTATATTTTTAAAAAATCAATGCTATTCTTACTTATTAGGTAGGATGAAATAAAGCATTTTTTCATTTCATTTCATTCTGGCTGAAATGAAGACATGTCACTTTCTAATCACAGAATACTTAGGATTCAGAACTACGAGTTGCGACACGATTTACGTACTCACCTTGATACTGAATTTGGTTTTGGATGAAAAAACGTGCCCTTATGAGATCCTGCAATTTTACACCTGTGACTGGTACATTCCTGAGTTTGTTGATGATGCGCTACTTGCAGCCATACATTTCTAAAATGCGTGTTCCTAGGCCTTATCATGTAATTCAGAATCAAATAGCAAAACCCTTGTGATATTAGTCTGTATTTTCTGTTGAACCTTGGTGTTCCACTGGTCCAGTCCGGTCTGGCACTGCGAGGGGGATTCAAGGAGACCATCTCGAGTGAATATTTGGGTGAACTGTGTAGAGTTGTGGTTCGAATGATCGGTTTCTTGTTAACGAGTCCATACATTTGATGTTAGGTACCTACTTGTGCTCCCGGTAACTCCGCAAAAGAATATTGAACAAACTGGTACATCTCAGTTACAGGGGCTCAATCCGAGAGGGCGATTTGCAAGTTAGGAAAACGAAATCCAGAAAAAAAGCACAATACAGCCTCAACCCCATCCCTTGATTATTCATGATAGCTACTTAATACAGTTAGTTAGACTTACCTATCCGATGTAATACTAAACAGCAGTATTCATGGTTTTCTCGACTATTTTAAATGTTCGAAAACGTCGTAAACGGTGGGAATCATCGTTCCAATAATCAATATGGGAACAATCATGTTAAACTCTGCAGTGCTAAACTCCATAAATAGGTTCAGCTGATTTGGTGAAATGGCGATAATAGGCAGAAGAAGAACCTGGTAGGTACCTACCTGAGAGGCAGATAAAGAGTACCTACAACAAGGTAGGCACTCAGCTCGCAGGTATTTGTTTGAGCAGCCATTTATTTATTTATTATTCATTAAAGTATTTTCCTACTTGTCTCCTACGGTAACAAACTTAGCATGGTTTTGATTCTACGTTTAACATAGAACACATAGAGGTAGACAAATCTCTACCTAGCTTTCTGCTCAAACACACAGCCTAACCTGCGAGTGAAGAGCATAACTTGCTCTTGTTGTTGAACTCTCTTTATCTACATTTACAAGTTTAGCATAGCGGATAAATGTTTCTCACCGTTTACGACGTTTTTCGATTTAAGGCCCTGTTACACGATCCGATCCTGTCAACAGGATCGGAAGCTCCGCCCTCCCGATCCTAGCAAAAGGAGCGTGTGAACGCTTGTTTCCTTTTCGATGGGGGCGGGGCTCCTACTTAGGAAGCGGCAGGAAGGTCGGATGGAAATTCCTTCCGACGTCCTGTGCCCCCACTGCCCTTTCCTGTTGTCGTCACTGCGAAAGGGTGGTGTAAATGATCATCGGACTTGTTTCGTCCGTTTGAGGTTGTTTTCCCGCTCTCGTGATAGGTTATCACAGCAAAACAACTTGTATCTCGGGTAGGTACCTACATGTGTTTCAATTGTGTTTTCGTATTCCTCACGTATTCAATTGTTTTCTTTTGTAGAAGGAGTTACCGGCTTTCGTGTCGGCTTATTATACTTGATATATTTAATTATACTTAATATTTATCGTTTATTATACGATAAATATTAAGTATAATGAAATGTATCGAGTATAATAAGCTCAAACTAGGTACCACCCCTGTGAGGAGTTGAGCATTTTTTAAACTAAAACCAATGAAAAATGAAAACTTTTTTTTCAAACTAAAATAGGTACCTACTCAAATGAAACGGTTAAACATTGTGGAAGAACGATTTTTTTTTTTTTTTCTCTTATTTGGTAGAATTCCACTAACATTTTTTTACTATAGGTAAATCAATAATTATATAAAACTTCAAATTGTTTAAATAAATTTTACTGAAATGTGTTAGTCTCAAAAATTTGGAGAGATTAACATTTTTGGTGTATTGTTATGATACTCTATTTTCATTATGTTATTACTTGGTAGGTACCTACCTACCTACCACTCATCAGGTTTCCATTTTATTATGCTACTCTAGTAGGCCTCCTCTTCCTCGATTTTCGTTCACTGATTAGATAATTATTAGGTATTATAATATATTATGATTAGATAGGTATTATTAATAATTTTCTCACGCAACTGTAGGTGAAGGAGAGCCTTCGAACCGGCAGCAGCGACAGGGGCGTGTAAACGGCGATCGTTGGGGTCGGAAGGTGGGGGGTGAAATAGGAACGGGAGGGCGGAGCTTCCGATCCTGTTGACAGGATCGGATCGTGTAACAGGGCCTTTAACATACCTAGTTAACATAGTCAAGAAAACCATGAGTACCTTCCCCTTGTATGTGTCTCGGGATTTGTTTGCTCAATTCTTCTCTACGACGTCCGTAGTAGCCGAGAAGGTCAACATGGTCATCTGGAGGTTTAATCTCCACCTTGGTCTCTTTCGAGTTTTTCTGGATTCCGTCATCCAAACTTTTTTTCTTCTAATATAATCCTCGATTTAACCTTACTCGGTATATCCCGGGGGACCTTTTCCGCTACCTTTTTCGCTTGAAAGCTAAGACCCTACTTATCAACCATTAGTCCCTGTAGGCTTCGCATGATTCCATCAGAGATGAAGATGCAAGATTTTCAAAGCGAACTTCTATCCCAAACGGAGAAATAAAGATCGAACTCTGTAGCCGTCTAGGACACCCGGGCCCCCTTGACCGATCTGATAGAACCCGGCCCTTGACCGTTTTTCAAACTTGTAAATGCCCTTGCCGGTCCTAAACGGTGACTAAAAATACGTATCAGAACGAATGTCTGATACGAACGACACTCCAGACCATAATAGCAGATGAATCACCAGTTGGATAACTTGGGAGCTCCTTCGAAACGTTGCTGCAGCTTGTCTGCCACGTCTAATTGTATCCTATATCCAAGAATAACTCAAGTAGGCAGTTATATTACAAGTTCCAATATTTGCGGCGTTTCAAAAGGGAAATTAAATCCGAGACGAGTTCCTTCAAAGTGCTACATCCATATTCTGCAGGATCTTTCTACTGGTCTTGCGAGATAGGATGTTTCTTTTCAGGTATACAACGTACAACGTACCGATACCTTTGATTCAATTAATAAAATCTTATTGTTGCTGTAAATAATATTATTATATTACTAAATCAGAGGCCCTGTGCTCCCCTACGGAGTGAAAGGACCTGAATAAATGAAATCGGGATGTAAAGTTAGTTTTATGACCAAAAAATCGATTGACAGCCAGTAGGTTTGATTTTGGGGAAATGAAAACGTGGAGTTTCAAGTCCTCTAAATTCACTCAAGATTCGCTCAAGCTTTGGTTCGATGAATCCCTCTTTGAATTCTGTAGACTTGTATACATGGTTAGCGGATCGGATGTGCATCAGGGTCGAAGTAACTTGGCGGGTTGGACCTCTCTTTTTGAAGGTTGTCCGCCGGGTGGCTGAGATGCAGGCGGTCGTGGAGAACTCTGAAGCGTACCTTTCTAAACATCAGAGGGAGAACAGCGATTCAGACGGATCCCACATGTCGCTAGACAGCGAGGCGCCGCCGCCCGCTCCCCTCAAGCACTCTGACTCCCTGTTACTGCTCACTCAGGTATCGTATTTTCAGAGGAGTTCAAAACGGTTTTGCTTTTGTTGTTTTCTTCCATCCCCCAATAAAAACCAGAAATTAATTTTTCCTTTTGTAAATACTTTCCTTCACTGTAGAAAAAAAAGGTGCAAATATGGGATATCGTGTAAATATGGGCCCTTCACTCTGTAATAATGGGGGGGGGGAGGGGGGTTGCGCCGTGGAGTGTAGAAAAATAGAAGTGTGCATGGCGAGAAGATGCAGGTTAGCAACTGTAAACTTCTCTTGAAAGGTACCCAGCAGCAGTGAGGTTTGCCTCGTTTTTGTGCTTCTGCGGGATCCAAAAGTTTGGAAGGTTTGTGAAGTTATTTATTGCGAGGTGTTGAGCTCTGTTTGAGCTTAGTGAAATTATGGAGTCGCTATTTGGCCCCATATCTGCGCCTGCCCAGTATTTTTCCGTATAAAGCAGGTTAGATCACGATCTCCCCCCCCCCCCCCCCACCCACACCCAAAACACTTTGTTCAGCTAGGTATATTCAACAGTTGATGGGTTAAACCCAACATCATGATAGCGAGGAATCACTTACACCCCTCCCCTCCCCACACCCAACACCATTTGTGGCCCATGGTCAGTAGATACGTAGGTACTATAGTTTGTCCATTATAGTGCATGGAATTTGGCTTTGATTGTGTATGAGACATAAGCTGTAAAACTAAAATAAAAAATGTACTTACTTTTTGTTTAAATTTGTTATTTATTTTTTAGTCAACAAAAACTTTATACATCACATCATTAGTTTTAGAAAGTCTATATAATACGAGTTATTTGTTAATTATTTAATTGATTATTTAGTTGAACTTATAGTGGTTTGTGAGCCTAAGGTCAGTGACTCGTCCATGCTGTACACCTGACCTATGGCAGGTTTAGTGATTTTGTGAAGTTCATCAAATGGGCTTCAGTTCATATGCCATTGATAAAGCCGAACACCCTCCCACAACGGACAGGCTATAGCTACCCTGCATATTACGCTAGAGTATTATTCGGTATAAAGATACTCCGCCATTTCGAAAGTGGCATTTTCCCAGTGCGTTGGCTTTACCTACGGTATTGATGACTTCTTACTTAGCTTTACTTCTTGGTTCGAAGAACCCAATATCTGGGATAGACGTCAGAATAGTCAAAGTTGAACAACCCAAATTATGTATAAAATGCTGTAGATACCTCATGCTGACATTTCCTCATCAGTGCTTCAGACTACGACGAGTTTTATAGTACGTAGGTAGGTACTCACTGTTATTTTTATTTTAGGTCATTTGTGATTATGATTCCATAACTACAACTCACCTTGACAAGTTTGATTCTACAAGGCACTTTCCAGTTGCCCGCTTACTACCTACCTCTGTATCGACAGTATTTCTTAGCAAACCGGATTTTAGAACTTTCAACTGGATGTTAAAGTTTTAGAACCAATCTGGTGTGTGCGCTTGCTAGTAGGATTGCATTCGCTTCCAAGTAGCACATGTAGTTAGATTTGAACAGCACTGCAGCAAAATGGTGATGGTTGGCATTTTTATCCACACGGCTGGGAGTAATACTTGTCCACTCAGAATCTAAAAAGTAGTTACGCACACTCCACGTTGTAGCGAGGGTAGGAAATGATTGTCTACAGTTGTTGTTTTCTAGTTTTTCAAGATTCGGTTGATGTTTTGACTCCTCAGCCGAATCACGAATAGCACAATTCAAATTAATATAGGTCCAAGCTAAAAGTTGGCTGAATCCCACATGAGCTTTTACCTCTTGGTCAATGCCTGTTGGTGCCGTGTGCACCACCCAGATCTATGTAAAACATGTAAATACGACGGTAAATCCTACTTTTTCATTCATATCTTATTAAATTTCGATCAGTCATAGTCCAATCTTGATAATCCGGCAGAGACAAGCAGTCGGATTGCCGAAAATTCTGGACTACCGAAGGTTTCCATTTATTTAAACAATGGAAAATGGTCATATAGCGCAGGTAAACTAAAAGTTTCATATACAACAAAATATTTAGGTATTCTACGTACGAATAGGTGTCGCTAATATGTAGGCCCTATTACATTTATCTGTAAAGTGAATATTGTAACACAGTACAGTACCTACGTTAATCAGCTAGAACTGTATACCTACAGGGTCTCCACTTGAAGTCGCCAGATTTTAAGGATCGATTCTGCATCTTATTTCCAACAAAAAGTTCATATTTGGAAATATTTAATTTAATTTAATTCAATCATTTATTTATTTAAAAAAATTTTATTAACCCCTTGTTTTCGTAAGTTTTTGAGTCACAATCGGTTTTCGACCTTGTACTTACCACTAAAATGGCCACACTCCCTTAAATTACGGTGTAAAATTAAAGATAAGGAAAGAGCGTAAAAAAAGCGCGTAAATTTCCTATCAAAATATGGAATAAATATTTTGAAGTACACTCATGTGACGAAAAATCAGCTCGAAAAGTAAATTTTCTCGAATTTCAAAATCACAAGTTTTCCCAGCGGCTGTAGATCCTCGAAACCTGCCATGACGAACCGTGAAAAAATCCAGAAAACTGGCAAATAAAAATGTGTCGAACTGTCGAAATTGGACTGTGCTCTTTCTTTCATCACAACATGCTTCATGGAAGGTCGTCATGGTTGAAGCAACCCATAATCAGATCACCTCCCTGTTTTAAGAAGAAACATTCGCTTGTCATACTGAACTTGAACTTGCCATTTCGCCTGTGAGCTTCATCTGGCTTACCATTACTGGTGTGCGCTAACACTGCCGCTGTAAAGTACTAACTGCACCTGAAATCCAATTAGAGCGTTGACTTGACGGTTGTTTAAGGGGCAAAAGGAGATAGAGAAATGCGTTAACGAAGCGTTCAATTCTATCGAGATCGGAGACACCGAAAGCGACACGGACTCTCTCACAACCAGCCCATCACACAACAGCATAGGTATGTAAATAACATTGAAATTTAACTGTTCAGTTTTTTCCTCTTCACATTGAGCCTATTTTTGAATTATGGGAGGCAACGCTACCTATACGTTATGTAGGTATGTGTTACTCCTTATACTAGAGCATATTGGTACCTACCATACTAACTAAACAACCTACATGACAACTAGGTTTTGTAGGTACATATAGGACGCTGTATAAAATTATCAAGCTTAGTATCACAATTATGAAATAGGCAGGTACCTACTTATTTAAATGTTACACCTCAATCATTCGGAATGGAAAGGTCCTATATAGGTACCTATCGAAAGTTCACTGCAAGCGCTACAATCCAACTAATCTTTTGTACCTTGGTACCAATATTATGATGATATTACAATACACCAGGTGCCTTCCCTAGTTCTATCTCTGATGTGACTTTTTGTGGGGCTATCTTGCAAACTGATACTTCGCTTACGTAATAAATTAGGTACCTATTTAATATGTAGGAACACAATCATGTAGGTACCTTCACATTACTACACTGTGTATTTGTACATTATCTGCATCCCTTGGTTTTCACCCTGTTATTCTACCTATTTCTAGCGAAAACGCCAAACCGAGATTCAGATTCAAGTTTCGGTCTCCACAGCCCGGACAATCTGATGGGAACGTCGACCTTCGAAGCACTGCAGGCTGTGTGGAGAAAAGTCCAGGAGACCGGCCATCTGGACGGCCAGGCAACTCTGTGCTTAGACCCTGATATCATCGACCTTACGCTGTTACCGCCACCCATAACTCCAGATAAGGTTAGAAGAAATCAATTTATAATGAAGACTTCATTAGTAGGTAAGCTACGAAATATCTCATAGGCGTGAGGAGAGGTGTAAAGAGCACAGCTAGGTGAAATTATTTATGGGACCACTTGACACTAACTGTTCATTAGCAGCATAAAAGCTGTCTAGTAGTAGTAACAAGGAGGTCTGTGTCGAAAAGTGCATGCCTGGGAGCAACTGACAGATTTACGACACATCCACCAGCTGTTCCCACTCTTTCAACATTAGGGGGTGTTGACACTCCTTCCGATATTCCACAAAGCAATCCTGGACCATCCATTCTATGATGAGATGGAGCTTGAGGTGCATGTGAGAAATCTCTGGTTATACAACTGGAGGTCCCAAAACTTGTGTGAAACCAAAGAAACGATTAATTACAATAAGGTAAAATTAAATTAAATCAGCGAGCAGTATGGATGTTTGAAAGCGAATCATTGTGTACCTTGCTGGTTGGTCGTGATTTCTCTGCTGGGGGGTTTCACCGATGTTCAGCTGAAGAATTGCAAAAGGTACTGACGACACTGTTGGAATGTAGCACGTCCAGTGCGCGGTACAAATGTTATTGAGTTTAAAGGCGAACAAGCACAAAAACTTGAGGTTTCAACTTTACGGATTTGGAAAAAACAAGATGGCGGTACCTTCAGGGCAGTTGGTGAAGAAAGATGGTCATGTGCAGGATCAGTGTAGGTAAGGTCTACTAGTCGATTAGCCCTAAAAACCTCAAGTTCTTCCTTCTCATCTCTGCCAAAGGTCTTTTTTTAACCTACGAGTACAGTTATACCACTCACCGAAGGTAGGCAATAATTAATTGTTTTTCATGTTTGTTTCATATCAGGATATGGGACTCGGGGCCGAACAACTCCTGAGCCTCGGGTTGGAGGAGTTCCTCGAGTCCACACGAGTTGTGCCTCCTCCCCCGCCTGAGGCTGTTGATCCCACGATAACACTAACTACGGAACAGATCTCAGCGTTCATCATCCCCCCTCCACCGCCTCCCATGGTGAGCACATTGAATACCGATATCAATATTGTATACAAACAGTTCATCATACTGCAGCGACTGAAGCGAGGTAGCTGCAGAAAAGGGCATAAATGGATAGCAGGTCTCGATTTCATGTAGCTAGCGGCCTGGGCAGATAATCTTTAGTACTCCCCTCCTTTTTCAGTTCTCCCAAAAATGACAGAATAGTACAAATTCAAGCTTACTTATAAGTTTTAACAGCACATTATGCAACTAAATACTGTGATTTTTAAGGACAGGCTGTTCATATTTTTTTTATTTAATAAATCGTTGTTGCAGTTGTTGTTAGTATACTGTATGAGTTTTGAATCTGTTTCTAAAGTATTTGGTTTTAGCCCTAATATTTTAAGTGCACTGCAATAGTTAGTATAAACTAACATTCAAGTCCGGTCGACTCTGTCCGTGGCAGTGGTAATACGATGACGGATTTCATTTTTTACAACAAAAAAAATGAAAAGAAGCCAAGCGAACCAGTAGTTTTATGCAAAGGTTTTAAGAATGAAAGGCATAGAAGTCAGTTAATCACACTTTCTTTCGTTTTTTCCCCCAATTGTTTGCCCTCCCAGTTCTGATGCTCCACGAAATTCTCTGGGCAAGTGCCCAGTTGGCCCGTTTGTAAGTCGGGGCCTCATGGAGACCTGTCCTATTGCAGCTACCTCACATGACTGCTTCGTTAAGTGGCAAGTGAAGTGTTATTCATTCTAACTGGCTATGTTCCTGTTAAATCTGGTGATCTTCTTGATCTTCCTTAACTATATCAATAAACAAAAGTTCGTTAAGATATGGTAGGAACACAATTATGTACTTGAAAGGTAGAAGAAGGAACAGCCCTATTAGGATTACCGTAAATGTTTCACAATCCGAAAAACGCCAATCCAGGGAAAGACCTTTGAAAATTAGGCAGTAAAATGACAAAACGTTTGGAAATCTCTTCTATGAGCCTCTTTTCAACTGCTCAATTCAACCTTCGTATCTATTCTCTTAACGGCTTGTATTTTAATCAAGGCTGTTACAAAATATGGTGGAATAATCTGCCTTTTGGTGTGAGCGGGTGGCCGAGTGCAATACGCTCTGTCATTTGGTTGTCAGGATGATGATGGTGACTGTGGTCTGTTGGTTCGAATCCGAACTCCGAACCCAGGGTTGTGAGGCTATAATAGGTACAATTGAGTGAAATGATCAGATCGCAGAAAGTTGGACAGAAAGTTGATGCTTTTTGCAGATGATATATGACTGTTTTGCAGCTGGATCTACTCAGGTAGAGTTTGAGGTGCATATAAGCTCTCTGGATGCCTCTATTCAGGACTGGTGTCGATCAAATTTTTGGGACTTTTCGGGACTGAATGTTGACAATAGCTATCCTGGAGGTGTCAAATCAGCGCTGTATGCTCGAAATTTTCGTCCTGCAACTTTGTTTTGCATCTTCTTACAGGAAGGATCTGCTTGCCAGTCCTGAAGGTCGATTTTCTTTGCCTTTTTCATGAGTAGGACGTCCTACGGTATAGTCCTGTGGGGTGGCTCAGGGGATATTGTTAAAGTATTCAAGTTGCAAAAAGCTGCATTGAGAATTATTTTCAGCTTGAATTTCAATGAAATTTGTAGAGGCTTATTCACAAAGCGGAAGTACCTTACCTTACCGGGCTTGTTCGTATACAGGAGCCTAGCATTCGTGAAGGAGAATTTGAGTGTGTTCCATTGCCGTAATGAGTTACACCACTATAAGACCCGCTCGCACAATAATTTGCGTCCTCCACTAACTCATCTTACCGCATCACTCTGTTCGAATCCGATGAAACATAGCTCTCTCTTCTTCATCCACCTACCCAAGTCTCTGCACAATCTACCAATGGACTCATTCAAGAGGAAGATGAAGTCTCTGCTCATTGAGGCCGAATTATACTCCGTGCTCGAGTTTTTTGACAAGAAGTTTGGCTGCTGTGCTACGCTTTGACATTGTATACTTTTTGTTGTTGTCGTTGTGTGTTTATGTCATTTCACCCACTTAATTTATGTATAATATTGTACATACGTATTTTGACAGTTGTAATACCAGATCTGGTTCTACAATAAAAAAAACTTATCTATCTATCTATCAAATTCTCCTTCTGAGAGGATAGCCGGACGTCTGTGACGCCCGTTTGACAGTCAGATGTGAAGCCCCAGCTTGAACTGGCTGTTTTCTTTATAGTATTAAACTTCGTAGGTAGGTATATCGTCTACCTATTCGAAACTGTGAAATGAACGGGAATCCATTAGGAAGGGATGGATGTAAGGGTCTCCATAATTAGAAATTCTGTTACCTACTTTTTATAATTGATTTTGCTTTGTACCTATTAAGAACACCACCCGTGTTTACAGGACGAAATTAAAGTGTGCGACCCGCCTGATATGAAACCGAACGGACTGCCGAAACAAGTCAACGGCAAAGACTCGACCAGGAAGACCCGCGTGACGTCACCTCCAGCGACCACCAGTTTGACAGGACTGGTGAACCAGGGACCCAACTACGTCCCCGAAAGACCTCCGAAGACAACGGGGAAAAATCCTCCTCCCCTGCCTCCCAGATCTGACTCGTTCAGCAAGAAACAATTTCCAGTGAGTTGAGTAGATGTCTCTATAGATGGTTCTGACCGGCATATACGCTACCCAAGCAGACAGTAGGCCAAAATTAAAACATGTAGGTTATGTACACAATAAATGAAAAGTAAAACATGTTTATGTACACAATAAATTCACATGTGCACATAATGTGTACATTATGTTTACACATAAATTCACATGTGTACATAAATTCACTACGTACACATTAAAAGTAAAACATGGTTATGTACACAATAAGTTCCCATTACAACGTTATCTTTGAAGACTCAATCAGTTAAGCTGTTTGGTATCACGACACAGTTGTATTCTTTCCGGTTCCCGTCCTCTCAGAAGTAGGCCTGACGTGTGGTCATGTAGGTAGGTTGTAGATGATACTAGATGCCAACCTTATCTCATTCATTTTTGATAAACAGTGAAATTCCCCTTTTTCCATTTCAGTTCCCCTAAACTTTTCTTTATATTACCTATTAATAAACACTTACACAAAAACTTGATTTCTGTTGTTCAGGGTGAAGCAGATATGAACGTGGAAGCTCTTAGAGTAACTACGGAATTCAGCGACATACTCAGCCTGGCATTGGCTCAAACTGAACGCAGCGTGAATACGAATCAAGTAAGACCACACAGGCATATGATTAGTTCTGGTGCGGGTGCGTAAAAAAATGCCAGAAATTGAGTGATTACTTGCGGTTAGATAGAGAAAATTGAGATATGCCACACATAACAGTGACGCAGCTTGGCCTTTTGTTCTGGGGAACTGCACAAAGTTACCTCCCCCCCCCCCCCTCAACAAACACACGTTCACAATACAAAATAAAATAGGAAAACAAAATGAAGCCTCACTGCCTGGGCATCCTGCCGTGGACCGTCCTTCTTTCAAAAGGTCGCCCTTCTTTCAGAGGATCGCTCTGAGACGAAAACATTCGAGAACGGAAACCCACCGCTCGATCGGCTGACAATTAACACAACATCCAAGCGTTTTCGAAAAGTCTCACAAACTGGGAATGGGGGGAACACAGAAAACAGGCAGTAAAGAGTGAACAGAACATAGAAAGATAAGAGTTGACAGTGGTGACTAAACTGTTCCTTGAAAGAAGGAGGTCGCTGATTGGCTGTTATCTCAGCATATACCAACCACCAGCGTGGTATTGCCCATCAGGTGGCCTGTCAGAAAGAGATTCTGGGGGTGGGGCAGTGAGTAAGCTGTGGAAGAGTGGGGTGGGGGGCTGGTTTCCATCGTAATGTGACAGCAACCTGATTTCCAGGCGCTTGCGGTACGTAGCGGAAATTGTAGGCAACTACCTACGTCTTCCCGCTTCTTACCGTTCTGTCCTCTTGCCGCGCGCCGGCATTTTTTCAAAATTATTCCGGCTCATATGGAGGGTTGAAAGCTAGAGGTAGCGCCGCTTCCTGCGCTCTCTCTCACGCTACTCCTCTGCCCCTCACTTGAAAAAGGCACATTTCATAATTTGACTATTATTCTAAACTCAAAGGGCCGAGTTCCATAGGCTAATGTTCGATTCAAGTAGGCAGGTACCCAACTGGTTGGACTTCCAGATTTTTCCTCAAGTGATGTATGGGGGCGCAGTCTGTGCACTAAGTTGGTACGATTATCAACATATCGTCCTCGAATTTACCTACTGTTACTGTACGAGTATATAAAGGTAAATGAGACCCATCAAATGTTGCAGTTGGTCCGTAATTTTTCGCCTTAGGTACTTTTCAGTGATCATGTAGCCCTTAACGAGTTGAATTGAAAAGCACTGAATGTGAATTGAACATGAGTTCATGAATGTTCATTTTGATTGTTCTCGAACTTGTTACAAATTCGAGTTATTTACGCTTTTCATTTTGCTATATAGGTAGGTACCTCCTTCATTGTCCACTGGCAGAGCAATCTGCTTTTGTTCTTGCTAGCAGCACCTACGTTTGTTTCTTTAGGTTTTTTTGCAGTGGCAATGTGGTGGTTATCTGACCTTCAGTAAAGCATTGGGCCATTTGATTCTTAGACTTTTTTCTGACTGTATAGAATCCATGGCTGTTCTCAGTGTCTGTCCAATCGTCATTCCAGTCCACAGATGATCGAGCGGACGAGAATCTGACCACCCCAAACACGTAGCAAGATGGCATTGGATATGGGTGGTTTCTTATGGGTTTCTTGGAGTCAGGTAACCATCAGAAAAAGCCATTGTGAACGAACCTTTCTTCATTTCTGACAACACGAGAATATTTAGGACTCGAATCGAGGGGTTGCGGTTGTGATGGACTTGACGGACTTACCCGGTGAGCGGGTACTGTCACAAACCCGTGGCGCCGGGCGGCGTGTGGTAAAGAGGGCTTTGGTGGTAGCCGAAGTCATGGTGGCTGTAACCTAGGCTGCCGGTAAGTTTTGTTGGGTCGAGCCCTCTGCATCGCCGCCGCATTGGGCGAACCTCCGTCACCAGTGACGCTGAGGTTGGCTCTGCCCCCCTACATGATGGACGACAGCCCATCGGCCATCGGTGTTGACTGAGTTCATGCAGCTACTCACCAAGTTCATCTGCGAGTAGCCCATCGGCGGCGAGCTCATGCAGTTCATCGGGCTGTTGCTCATCGAGCTCATCCCGCTCCCCGGGCCACCGAGCATGTTCGACGGGAAGTCGCCGCCCTGCGGCGAGCACGAATTCATCGGCGGGACGCAGCTCATAATGTTCATCGAGTACGTCGAAGTCATCGTCGGGCTCATCGTGTTGACGCTACTCATCGCACTGCTCACTGAGTCCAAATATAGTTTCTGGGATAACATAGTCATGATCACTGGCGACGCTTTTCTCAATTGGATTTTAAGCAACAGGTTAACCTTAACAACACGGACACTCTGATTGAAAAAACAAACATGGGGGGCACCGTGGCTTGGTGTTTGGGTAAGCAAGAGACGCTGTATATAGCTTTCCATGATCAAACTGTCAATTTTGTGTTTTTTGGGTTCATTCGAGCTGTGTGTCAACGATCTCAATGGAGATTTTCGTCTTTGAATTTTTAATAAACTACGAAGTATGGGAGGGGGTTTGGAGTCAGCTAACCATCAGAAAAAGCCAGTGTGAACGAACCTTTCTTCATTTCTGACAACGCGATACCTGGGATCGCATCCTCCTCCCTACTACCTACGTCTTGTAAGTTAATGTGAACCCAACGTAAAGTACATATTTTGCCTGTCATTTTCAGGAAGTGAAAGACATGCTCGGTTTGGAGTTGAGAAGGCTGGTTACGTCGTCCAAACTGCTGGTGCGAAGCCACAAATGTGCCAATACGACTTTGGAAAGTGGCGATTACAAAGGAAACCTTCAACAGGTAGGAAACCTTCAGACACCTTTAGCCAAATGAAGTTGTATTAGTGATGGGGCTGGGAGTTTCTTTAAGAACTGCTCATACTGGGAACTGTGCAGGCAGGAACCATGGATATGTTCCCAGTAAAATATCCATGCTGGTACTGGGAATGGGCCTGTTAGGACCAGTCCCATTGTGAATCGTTATTCAATATCTGTGTACCTACTGAACAATGACGGGAGCACTCCTTCTTGGACCAATCAGAAGCGGCTGTTGACAACAGAGCTAAACTTCCCAGTTCACATGTGGCTTGAGAACTTCTCAACGGCAGTTTCTGATTCGACTGAGAAGAAGTGCTCCCTTTCAGCTACTATATGACCATTTACAAACAGCAGGAACGAGAGTGGGGGTGGGAGCGAGAGCTGGAACGAAGGGATGTGTTGATGGCAGGAGAGGGGAGAGAAGGAATGAGAACTGCAGTTCAGGAGCTTACTCAAGATTGAACGAGATCATTCCCGGTCCCTCGAGTGAACTGAACTTTAAGCACTTGGGTCTCATGGAACAAGATAGAAAGTGAATGTCTATCCCCTTTGGCAATGCAGTTGTTACTCAGACCCATTGTCACTTTGGGTTGGTCTTACACCCAGTCAATCAACAACTTTTAACGTTATTTTGTTGAAGGTCATATCGCAGCTGAGGAAAACGGTCGACTACGGTGTCACGATGGAGTCGGCATTCGTCCTGGGGGTCCTCCAAGTCGTCACGCAAGTCCAGGGGATCATCGTCGCCGAGAACCAGGACGAGCTGAGCCAGGGGGCCGAGCGGCTCGCCACAGCCTTGGCAACCCTCATCAAACTCTGCCAAAACCAAGCGACTTGAACGCCGTCCGGTGCACCCATGAAATACGGGGAGTTGAAAACACCTGCGTCAGCCAGCAAATTGCAAAACTCAGGACAGTCTCACTGTGAATTACCTCATTGTCATCACGAATAACCACATAATCCGTTTTCAAGGTTAGGCACTTCTTGCGTTTCCGAACTTCTCCATTCGAAACATCTAAAATTGTATTGACCATAATATCGTCTGTATAATTTTCCCATAACTGAATTTAACGGTGGATACTTGCTTACCGAGGAGGTAAGGAGGCGCTTACTCTAGTCTGGATCAGCTTGTTATTTCTTCTTGCAGGTTAATTCAAGTCTCAGTGATAGAGTTGTGATCTTTCACTAGCAACAATTTCACACATGGACGGTGGACGAGAGACCACCTGTAACTCCACTTTTTTCCAAAAAAGGTTTTTCTTCCAATGGACTCGTTTGGGGGTTTTCTAGCGATAATAATTAGAAATTTTTGTTGCGTCCATAAATCAACATGGAGATCGTGAGTGAAACATGATTAATTGAATCATGGAATCGTGATTGAGTTTAAAAAAAGTGTGTCCTCCAAAATGAAAATTTCCACTACCATTTTGCATTTCAGACATCAAGGAACATTTTTGGTTCTGTGTCTGTCTGTCTGTGGTCAATTCCTTGTAACGCCCATAACTACCCGAAATATGGTCGAAATCGGATGAAATTTGGAGGGTAGGTGCGGGTTGGGTCACAGTTGGTCCCATACCAAAATCATTAAAAAGTACTGTAACCTTTGTCTGCGCATGCGCAAACGTGAAATGCTTGAAACGCCCATAACTACCTTAAGTATTGTTGAAATGAGTTCAAACTTGGAGGGTCGATCAGGAATAGTAATTTGATAGTTCCATATGAATTTCATTTGAATCGTACTGTAACGTTCGTCTGCGCATGCGCGAACATGAAATGTTGACCATTTCCTTGTAACGCTTTTAACTACGCTAAAAATAGTCGTAGAGAGCTGAAATATTGAGGGTACACGTGGGTTGTATCGCAGATGGTCCGGTTTCAAAATCATGAAAATCGTTTCGTCTGCGCATTCGCAAACGTGAAATACTTGAAACGCCCATAACTACCTCAAATATCGTTGAAATGAGTTCAGATTTGGAGGGTCGATCAGGAATAATACTTTGATAGCTCCATATGGGTTTCATTAGAATCGTACTCTAACTTTCGTCTGCGCATGCGCGAACCTGAAATGTTGACCGTTTCCTTGGAACGCCTTTCTACGCGAAAAATAGTCGTAGACGTCGCAGACGTTTTATAGTCGCAGACGTTTTTTTCTTTGCGTAAAGTAGCGTTTTTGGAGTCTCTCGCCCACTGTCGACATGAAATTTGTCGATATTATACGTACTAGTTAAACTTTTGTTTTCGAAAATTGAGTTAGGTAGATAATCATGAAATACTTTAACCACAGATAAAATGGCAACTAATTGAGAAATTCAGCTCTACATTGTTTTACAACTCGAAATGGACGTTGCCTCCTCCCTCCACGATAAAAATTGCTCAAAATTCATTTTCGTGATCTGCCTTCGGGCGAATTCTTCAACCGCAGTTCTGAAAACTTGCCAAACCTTTGCAAAATTATACCACCTGTGTTATACTCGAAGGTATTCAGTTCAACTCCTCATACACACGAAATGAAGTCCTGGCGGACTTGAAATATCTAGTGACAAATTAGTTCGTTCCAACGGCTGTGGCATCAAAAACTCTTTTTGCTAAACTTGAAAGTTGTAAAAGAGATGTTAAGTAAATCGATGTTTATGTTTAATATTTGATTAACGCCATAAGTAGAAGACATAATTATCTATAAATTAGTAGGTGGTTTGTTGATTACCAGAGTGTCGTTTTATATTGGAATCATCAACATACAAATGAGGGACTAGGCATAAATTCACAGTTGAGATACCCATAAAGAAATACTATATTATCATCACTAAATATAAGGTTTATGTTCGGTAATGTGTAAATAGGTTTCGCCTTAAAATTATTGAATTCACGCTCTGAACCAGACATAAATTACTCTATGAACAATGAGTAGCGAAGTTTATCGATAACACAGTAGAAATTAGAGCTGCTGGTTGGATGTGTGCTGAGTGGTTGTAGTCGATTTTGTTTATATTTTCTGCACCCCGTCAAATGAATTGGCAAAGCGATGGCAAAATATTGCTCACAGTTCAGAATGCGCTGATTTGTTTCTAATTGCAGTGATATTATAAATCCGTCTGTAACGCAATAATCTTCAACAGGATTGATGTCGGAAAATGAGGGGTTTCAAGATGTAGATATGGGGTGGATACTAAAAGCCAAAGGTTTTTCACAAAAAGTGTGTGATCAGAAAGAGCGGTTACAGGTGAATGCGCAAATTCGATGTACCTGCTCGTAGTTGCATGGCACTAAGTGGGTTGTCCAAAATGGGGTATTCCAGTGAGTCAGTTTTTGTACTATTTTAGTTGAAGTAATTGTGAAAAGGACGTATAGTACGGGAGAAGGTCATAATTGTGTAATGGAAAATAAAGATATCGGATGTTGAAAAAGCGCCGGTTCTACATAATATGTCATCACCAGGTGTTTGTGTGTGGGTGTGTGTGCGCGCGCGCGCGCGCGCGTGCATGAAAGTGATAAGGTATTATAGTATCCATAGGGATCTTGGCAATCAAGGTCTCCTCTCGTTCTGTCTAATGTTACAACTTTATGTTCAGACAAGCAGGTCTGAATCAGTTCGGAATCGAACCGGTTATGAATAGACCTGAAAGGGGTGGGGGGGGGATGATAACCCTTCAGAACTTCCAGTTCTAACTCTGCCTGTCCGAACGCTTTTCAAACTAGTTCAGAACTGGTAACCAGAATAACAACTGCCGACAGTTATAGCATTATACTGTATAACGGGTGACTTTTAGGACAGAAAAATAATTGGAGGATGAGTCGGGCCAAGTATTGATTGGGTTCGAAAATGTCGTTCTCTGTGGCCACTACTGCTGCTTTTACCTTGAGTTTTACTTTAAGTAGGTAGGAATTCTATCAATCTAAAAAAAAGGTCTTCAAAAAATACCTGTTATTTATTAGTTAGAGCCACCTGAACGTCATATACCGTTATTTTTGGTCAACATATTGACGAAAAACCTCATAATTCTCGAAATATTGGTCGAAAAAATAGGTGGGTACTACCCATTGTACGTTTTCGAGTTACTAATTTTTGAGAGGTTCAAACCCTTTTTCACCCCTTACTGATGACAAGGAAATGCCGAGCTTCGAGGACAACTAGATCCCAAGTGGGATCTGTGCACCGAATTTCATTAATTTAGGTGAAATCGTTTCAGAGAAAAGCGAAGGACAGGGGACTGACAAACTTTTTCAATTCGATTTTCGGATTCTACATAGGTACCTACTTACTTATATTGAAAAGTTAGCATACTCCCCACAGTAGGTTAGGTGACAATAGAGAAAATGTCTACTGCGCATGCCTCGAACTGTTAGTTCTGAAGAGAATCCAGAACCTCTCGAACTCGTTCTGATACTTTATGAACAGCCAAAAATGAATGTGGTCAGTTTGCTAACAGTTCGAAACTGCTTGTCCGAACATATTTTTTATCGTTCAAGAATGGACAAGTAACAACGTTAGAGGAAACTTGAGCTATTATTATAGTATACAATTATTATTATTTCCATTATTAAGTTTTAATTTCTCCCGGTTTCTATTTGCCTCTCTAATTTCTGTTTCTACTCCCAATTTCTATTTGCTTCTCTAATTTTATGTTAAAATTTTCTCGACGAATAGACTCAACTCCAAGCAATATACTTTGGGGAAAAAATAAAATAAATGACTGGAATACCCCATTGAGTTCTAAGCAATACATACCTGGTTTATCATGTAGGTAATAATCTACAGTCACGGCGAACTGTTTCTTTTTGTTCAAATAATATTCCAGTTATCATGCGTACGGGTGATTCTATACTGCATAGTATTAAAATTCAAGTAAAAACAAACGAAGAAAATCACTATGTACTGTGTACAATTTTTTTCTTAATCTAGTAGGTAATAGTTAGCACATTCTTGTAAATTTGTTTGGTTACCATTATATACCTAATCTTGGTTTGAAAATGCTCTAGTTGACGGAAAGGCCTGACAGTCCCAATGTTATCTTTAAACTGGATGTGATTACGAGTTATTGTTGAAATAAATATTTTGATTTGCCAGCTGAGCCTAGTTTCGCGTTTGATGGATGATAATCAAACACCATATGAATCCATTAAATACATTTTAATATCGATTTATTCATTTTTCTAATAAGGTTATCTTTAGTATGCGATTATGGCAGTCTAACTAGAGGCTGAATGTTTGTTCAGAAAACGGCACATTTTATAACTCAGCTGATGCTAGTGCTTCATATCATCTTGTTTCAACACTGATCGTTGCAAAACATACATGTAGGCAATTATTCAAGTTTCTGAACCTAATACCTAATTGATAATCTGATATTTTATAATTGGAAATCAAATAATTCAGTCTTGAACCATGAAATTTGGACATACCTACGTCATCTACCAGATCAAACTAATAGGTGGGATGAGACATTCACCAAAGACATCACTTACTGAAACCAAAAAAGGACGTTTTCACGACTTGAAAAGATGTTTGAATTCGTGCCATTTTATTGTAAATACTTGACAAATTTTATCATGTGTTGATGCATTGAACTAGTCATTCTATCGTTGTATTTTAAGAAATAATTAGATGTACCTACGTTTTGTTACGTTTATAATTTTATTTGCATGTCATTAGTTTAAATTTTTTATACTTCAAAAATGCTATATTAATTTCTCGTTAACGAACTACTCATTTAACTGTAATAGTATAAATTAAATAATTGATAATGATCGTTGAAGTGAGAATGTTGATGATGAGAGATTCTTCGCAAAAAGCCCCCTCCAATGTTTCTTCGGTTGATACAATGTGATGAATAATATCTATGTAAAAGTATATTGTGGGTCACCCTAAATTCTTGAATGTTATTAATAAAGTCATTTTGAAATTTAGTCATGAGATTTTGCATATCAGTCTCCTACATGTTGTCCTATGTTTAATCTATTTCCACAGTATAAGCGGGTGTGGGCTGAACACGGCTCTGATAAGCCCTGTTAACTGGTTAGATTGGCTTCTTTGACTGAAATAGCCAATTCCTGAAGTCACATCATGTGTCGCACTATCAACTCTAGTGTTCAACAAGGTCCTGGAATTGGTAAACAGGTGGTCAACATCATACCACACAGGGGCTGCTGTCCTTGCAGGTTAGGAAGAAAGTAACCTTGACAAGGTAGTGTTGAGTAGGTTACCTACCTACAAAATACGGTCGCACTGTGAAGCTGCTGCTAGAAAGGCTGACTGAAAGGTGGCCAAGTGCGCTCCACCCACAGGGTCTCAAAAACGAAATTAGAGATATTTTTCATAATTTATGTAGTGAATTTATACGTCGTGTGCCATTCTTGTTGAAGAATTGGAGAAGAGGAAATTGTGGGTTAGAGAGTGGTTGAGAAGGAGAGATACAATGCTTGTATCTCCTCAGTCAAATTGGTCCCATAAACATTCATGCTCTCACGAATGTAATGTTCATGTCTTCTGTCCAACAAGGTGCCATTCTCAAAAACAAACTAAAAAAATACATACCTCAACTATCAACCGCACTGTTGTGCGTCCCTGTCCACAAAAATTGATGTACTGATGCAGCTGCCCATAAAATACCGTCCACAAGGTGCCACTAACAGATGAAGGTTCCAGGTGGGGGGGAGGGGGGTTACTTGCTTCAAAAGCCACGTTTACATGGTGTAGGCTGCCAAGAAGGTAACCTTGACAAAGTAGCCTTGAGGACAAACCGTATAGGCCGCTTGCCAGGTGTCAGTGTCTCGTTGAGTATTTTGAAGCAAGTAATCTTGACCCCCACCACCTCAGACACGACCCTAGCTCTGTTAGTTTGTTAGGGGCAGCCTGCGGTTCGGCCATCTTTCTTCAGGCTACTTGCCTAGTAGGTTACCTTCACAGTGTGACCGTATTTTGTAGCAGGTAGCCTGCCCAAGGCTGCTTTGTCAAGGTTACCTTCTTGCTAGCCTGCATCGTGTGAACTGCGACTCTACGAGGCAGGTTATCTTGACGCCAAAATGAGAAAAAGCTTGTAGGGTTTGAATCAAGGTTATGTCCACACAAAGCACTAGCCTGCTCAAGGCTACTTTTTCAATGTTATCTTCTTCCTAACCTGCATCATGCAAGCTGCAGAGTCAGAGCCTCCTTGAAGAAGCTGTCGCAGGCTGGTGCTGAAGAAGTTGGACTGACCACAAGGAAAAAACCTTGTGCTTACAAGCAGATGTCCCCTCAACAGGGAGAATCGTTCACCTGCTGAGCAGATAGGCAGCTCCATTTTCATATTCAAAGAGCTCAAGTGCATCGGTGAGACGATAGACTAGTAGTAAGTAACCAGTGTTGCAAAGTATCATTTGCTGGAGAAAAAAATTTAGCTCAACGCTTACAGGAAATTTCGCACTAGTTCATATTAAACACACCATGTTACAGTATATCTAAACTATAGCCGGCCCACAAAAATAATGACTGCCAGGAGCGCATTCTTCTGGCCAAGGCCAAACTACGAATCAGCAGTTGACAGCTAGGCCTAATATTTCTCGTTCTTCCGTCTTCTGAAATGGCCTTTACTGCGGAAGGTTTTTTAAATAGCAGTGTGCCATTCAGAAGACGGAAAAACGGGGAATATCTGCTGATGCGTTGCTCGACCTTGGCCAGAAGAATGTGCTCCTGGCAGTAATTATTTTTCTGGGCTGGCAGAAATCTCACAAATCAAGGAAAATTTACATTTTTCCCCATTGGCACGAACCTGACTGGTTTTCACTTTGAAGAAAATATAAAAATCAATCAAATTCTTCATCGATCGAGATCTACTCAAGCTATGTAGGTAGCCACGATTATTGATGATTTATTTATTCTTGGCTATTTTCATCACACAGCACTAACAGATAACCCAAACGCAGATATATAGTAAGGTGCAAATGAAGATGGGGAAAAAAGGTTCTGAAATTTACACAATATTATATTTTTCAAATATTTTTAACATCACAGTGAACACTCTACGACATGTGGCAGAAAGTAGAGCGGAGAAGATCCATTCGTTTCACGAACCCCCGACCCTCGCGCTTACAATATAGTTTATAATTTCATGTCGGTAGAAGTTAGGTAGGTGTAGGATTGTCGCTAAATATTACGTCAATAGAATTTCATCACAATGATCGATAAAACCACAGTTGAGACGGCGGTTCCAGTTTTTAGTACACGCAGTTTTTACCAGTGGAACCAATGGATCTACAGATGAACGCTAAAATTCAAGATCCTCCTCTACTCCGTGATAAACCCTCAATAACATTTATGTAACTAAAAATTAATTTAAATAAACATGAAATTTTTATCGATGAATTGATATAATAACATGTCAAATAAATAGTATGCAACGTACAAATATATATCACTGAGTAGAATAAATAATGCTGACGGGAGAACTACCAATATAACCAATAATCAAGAAAAACTACAATCAGTGGAATCAAAAATGCGGATCCGGAGCTTCCGTTGCGAATCCAACTTTTTGCAACGCCGCTTTGATCTCTTTGTAGACCGACGGGTCTTCGATGGTTGGTGAAATCTGGAATTTGATAAAATAACGGAGATCACCACGTTGTGTCAACACGTTGTCCACGTTTTCCATTGTATTTACAATGTAGGGGAGAAAAAGAGGTTAGGTATTACATTTTTGCATAAACATTAATAATAATAATAATAACGATAACAATAAAAACATGTACTACTAGTCAGCCATGGCGTTATGATACCAATCCCGCACCCTGTGACTGTGACTTCTTCATGAGACAATGTTCTTTTTTGGCTCCTAGGTTGTTTATGGAATTACCTTCTCATATTAAAACCATTGAAATATTTAACAAATTCAAAACTTGCCTAAATGACTTTCTTTCGCAGCAATTCCTAATTAATTTGAATTTTGATATTCCCTTATTGAGATTACTTCTTTAGTTTGTGTTATTTGTACTAGGTACCTGTGTGTAGGTACATAATGTATTTTTTAATTTTTTTAATTTCATTTTTTCCTGCTATAAAAGTCAAATTTCTTTAAGTTAGTGAATCCAATTTCAGTTTCGATGTATTAGTTTTAGTAATTTTTTATTAGCAACTCCTGATCTCCGGACAATTTCCTTAAATTTTGGAGATCAGTATATTGCCATGTTTTGTTTTGTTCCTCTTTACAAGATATGATGATTTTGTTTTCTAATTTTGCAATGAAGTATCAAATACTTCGATTTTTTGTAATATTCTCATTATGTGAATAAATGGCTTTAAAAATTAAAAAAAAAGTCACAATCACGTAAACCAATAACCATAAATTGTAATATAATTTTACCATAAATTTTAATATTTAATTACGTCCATTGCGTCTCATACTACTACCTATACCAACAGTCTAATATTCTCAGGGTGTTCTTTGTAGCTCTGGTGATGGTTTACAAATAAACCGAAACGTAGGCCTCGAAGAAAGTTACACAATTTCCTGACTGAACTTCGACCCCCCCCCCCACCCCTCACACTTAGCATTCAACAGTTTGCAGTCGAAAAATCCAGCCTTACTTGATAATAATCAACTCTGTGGGTGTTAGACATGGTTGTCCATTAATACACAAAGAATTACAAAATATCAATGACCAGGTTGGGGGGAAAAAAATTAAAGACTATGTAGATAATTATAACTATGAATTAATGGAGAAGTAAACATTTAAATGAAGAGAAAAAAAAGAAAAAGAAAATTGCGAATCGTTCCTCAACAAATGCTCAAAAACGGGGGACTTGAAGATTGATTATCAATGCAAGTAAATTAAAGATTCTTGAAATTTATTATCAAAATAATAAGCAACTCATAAAAGCCGATGGTTTCAAGTTCGACTAGTGTTAAACAAAATAGATTTTCAATTATTGGTAAAATAGTCGGAAATTTGTGGACTTGAACTTATTTACAGCAATAGTGCGTTAAAAAATAAATCAATGAGTCGGTAAATAATGACGTAAACCAATGTATGTAAGATGACTTAGGATAAAAAAATGTGGTCTTTCTCCAAAATCAAAATTTTGACTAGCGTTTTGCGTTCAGACCATTTCTGAAAGATTTGGTTCCGCGTGTGTAAGTATGTCTCTTGAGTCGACAGATCCTTGCGAACTAAACAATAGAATGGACTGATGTTTGGAGGGTAGTTGCCGGATTGGCCGTACCTACATGGTCCTATAATGAATTTGGTTAGAATTGGACTGTACCTATACGAAAGAATGGCCGTAATCAGCTGATATTTTGAGAGTAGTTGCGGGTTGGGCCCAAAATAGTTGGATTCGTGATTGAGTAAAAAAAATTTATTTCCTCCAAAATGAAAATTTCCACTACCATTTTGCGTTTCAGACATCGAGGAACATTTTTCTTCCGTGTCTGTGGTAATTCCTTGTAACGCGCATACCTACCCGAAATAATGGTGGAAATGGGATGAAATTTGGAGAGTTGGGTCACAGGTGGTCCCATACCAAAATCATTGAAAAAGTACTGTAACTTTCGTCTGCGCATGCGTAAACGTGAAATACTTGAGACGCCCATAGCAACTACTGTTGAAATGCGTTCAAACTTGCACGGTCGATCAGGAATAGTACT
This sequence comes from Leptopterna dolabrata, assembly GCA_954871275.1. NCBI lineage: Eukaryota > Metazoa > Arthropoda > Insecta > Hemiptera > Miridae > Leptopterna > Leptopterna dolabrata. The sequence continues at coordinate 18,194,457 of OX940980.1, read as the reverse complement.
TTGGTAGCTCCATATGAATTTCATTAGAATCGTACTGTAACTCGTCTGCGCATGCGCGAACATGAAATGTTGACCATTTCCTTGTAACGCTGTTAAAAACGCGAAAATTAGTCGTGGAGAGCTGAAATTTTGAGAGTATACGCGGGTTGGATCGCAGACAGTCCCTCATCAAAATCATGGAAATCGTACCGTACCTTTCGCGGGTTGGGTACTAACTGGTCCTATATGAATTTCATTAGAACTGAACTGTACCTATACGAAATAAAGTTCGTATTGAGGTGACATTTTATGGCAGTTGGGGGTTGGGCATTAGCTGATGAATTTCATTAGAATCGGACACTGCGTACCTACTTCCGTCTCCGCATGCGGAAAAGTCAAATTCTTGCAACGCCCACAACTGTACGAAAGAAGGTCGAAATAAGCTGGAATGTGAGGGGTAGTTGCGGTTTGGCCCCGAGATGGTCCAATTTTTTTAAAATTAGAATATGTCGCTCATTATAGATGCTGCTTGACTGAAACCTTTATATTTTTCTTGGTTTCTCTACGCGTCGCCACGGATTCCTATTCAAGTAGTTCAATACTCATACTTCACCTTGACAGGTTTGTTTCTCGCCAGGTCAGCTATGGATTTCCTCGCGACTTTCCCGCTCCTCGTTCTTGGGAGAGCGGAGACGCAAAGGCAGATCTTCAAGGCTGCAATCGGTCCAATCAACTGCCTAATTAATTTCACTAGCTCATTACTCACCTCTTCCTCGCTTTTCTTGCAACCTGAAGAAAGAAAGCTTTATTAAAACGTATAAAACTTATTGGAGGAGAGTTAAAAGTACAAAAGTAGGCAGGTACCTACTACCTAATGAACTCGTGAATCAATAACACAAAATCAAGCATTTGTTCATTCAATTGCTCTTGGAGCTAAGAATAAAATAAGGTACTTCGGAAAGCTTGATATAAGTAGTAGGTAGGTACCTAATTTATGCATATTCTTTACAAAAGATACTTTCTGTCATAAAACATTGTATTAGTAGGATGGTAGTAATGTATTCTCTTACTACCTATATATTATTACCTATATTATTACCTATTCTCTTCTCCACCCAATTTCAATCAGTTATCGATCAGAAAATGATTGTACCCAACAATATTGTCAGTCAAATAAACGTTGGTAATCGTTTCGAGACAGGTAATGCAAAGTTGTCCTAAATGAGTGGCAATGAATCTCGTATAACTGCACATCAAAGAGAAAATAATATGAAACAAATGTCAATTTCGTAACTTAGTTTTATTTTAATTATTATTATTAAAAGAAACTGAAACGTTTTTATTAACACGTTTTCTTGTCTGATTTTTCGCCTGCTTCCCTATGTCCAACTGAGCTGAAATTTTGCAGATTCCTCTATCCTTGATGACAATACATGAATCAATCATAAAAAAACATACACAGGTATGTACATTAATTAATTAATTATAAAATTTTTTTACACACCCAAGACTAAAAAGCAGAAAATAATTAGGTAGGTAAGTATTTAAATACATTAAATTTTAAAAAACACGTTGTTGAAACGGGCTAAGAAGTATAGAATAATTTATCATAGCTATAAAATAATTTCTAATAGCTATATAATAATTTCAGCATAAAACAGAAAACCGTGGGGCGCATGCAATAGGTAAGGAGCGTAGGAGGTGTAAGGAGTGTAGGGGGCAGCTGTTCTCTATTGCATGCGCCAGCGTATTTATATTTATGGCTTTTGTATTTCATGCAGAAATTATTTTATGGCTACGAGAAATTATTTTATACTTTTTACTCCGTTTCAAGGCTCCGTTTTATGGTTTTTCTATTTATGGCTTTTTTATTTCATGCAGAAATTATTTTATACTCTTTACTCCGTTTTAAAAACGTGGTTTTTAAATATGGGTTTTTTAATATAAATAAAAAATTTTAATTTAAAAAAGCCCGTCTTTTCTGTCACTCAGTGTGCCATAGCGGGTACTTGGGTATAACATATACCTGGGTGCATGATGTAAAAACAGAGGGGTACGTCTCCTTTGGTATATTCAGGTACGCCAATCACGACGGCGTCCGTGACGTCTGGGTGGGAGAATATCACATCTTCCAAGGCGATGGTCGAGAGGCGATGACCTGCCACGTTTATGACGTCGTCGTCTCTATCCGTGACGTACAAGTAGCCCTTCTCGTCTTTGTATCCGACGTCTTTCGTGTCGTAGAAGCCCTGAAAGTTCGATGGAGAAGTAAAACGCCGGTTTTCTGTTTATTATTCTGTTAATAATACACCTGTGTATTCACTCAGCAAAAAATTTTGGAGCACCCCCTCAAAAAGTTTTCTTTTACATTTCAAGGTGCTTAGATTCCAAAAATTCAGTGTCCGTACGCTGTATAATGCATAACGGCTTCATTTTCGGTCTAAAAAACACGTTCTTTCGCACACATGCTCCATTTGGGCCCTTGTTGTGTCCCGGAACTGCAGCCCGATCGGAATATACCCAAGGGTGTTATGGGTGAAAAATGGGTGAAAAAATAAGGTTCTAGGGTGTTTTAGTAACATGAGCTTGTGGGGTATCGTTTTCCATGTTGTTTTATATATTTTTTTTTTTTATTTTTTTTTTTTAGGGTGAGGGGACCGCATATGAAGTTTTTTGACCAAAGAGTGGAAAATTGAGGTTCTGACAAACTTTCAGCTCCCAACATTCATTTTTTATGAGTCAAAAATATGGGAAATTGACTGAAGTCACCATAAATTTGTATAATGACACTAGAAGTAGTATTAACAGGTGAATCAAGACAATTAAATAACACTATCAATGATCAAAGATTACTTTGTCAAAAATAGGAGCCTAATTCGTGTTTTTGGGGACCAAAATGGGTGGAAACCATCAAAAATAGCTACTTCAATTATTGCACATGAAAGAAACAATAAATGAACGTGAATGCTCTGTATAAATTATGAATCTTCATACTCTGTATAAATGATGAATAAATTCTCTTATCTATCTATCTATCTATCTATGCAGGTACCAAACGAGTTAGGGTGTGTTACGTACGGGCTGTGTGTGCAGAATTTGAATGATATTCATCTGAAAATATTTATCATTAATGAATCATATCAATCTTGAGAAATAGAGAAGTAGTCCAGACAATACACCCCTAATCGCGAAGGCGAATGCGTAAGACCGTTCCTCTACTGGAAGCAATACCGAGCGACCCGGTGATAAGAGGTGACTTTAAGGAGGCGACTGGGTTCCTTCATTAAGCGGTATTATTTCTTCTTTAAATTCAGTGTTTGGTAGCGCCAATAAAAAGAAGAGAATTCAATCTTTCGATTAGGACTAAAGATGGTCCATTTAGTGTGAGGGCATCGAAATTAGCTCCACTGAGGCCGTCAAAAATACTCCACATTCGGGAGGAAGGAAATGTTAGGAAGCGACAGGTTGTTGCTGCTTGTGGAAAAATAGTGACTACCTAACTTATCAGTGTAACTTTTTTAAATTTAATTTTTTAATTTTTTAATAATGGAAATTTTCCGATAGTTCTCATCAGAGGATGATGACTGAGGATATTGAACGAGCTTCCCACTTCGTCGGCCGCATTCTTAAAAGATGAACCAAAGCCAAACGATGCTCCAAATTTGTTTTCTACAACACATCTCTGTGGTGTTAACCTACTTATTTCGGGAAAATCGAATAGACCTGACCACTTGTGATGGGAGACTGAAGAAAGAAGGACGAAAAACTGCTGAAAACTCGATGAAATCGGAAGAAAACGATCGGAAACAGCAACGATAAACTGTAGTAAAACTTATTGGAGGTACTCCACAAAACGAAGGTTACTCTTCAGAACACTCTTCGTGTAGAACTGCAGTGGGAGCGCGAAGTCTTCAGGAACAGAAAGTTCTCCTACTTTTCGTAATTCGCCAAGTGAAGAGTACAAATGAAGACTTGCAAAGTGAAAAGTTGAAAATTCTTTAGGAATGGGCCCCCAGGTCCGTGGGACGAGGGGATGGGGAGCTGAGGTCGCTTGAAAACGCGACCCATCCCATCCGAACGGGATCCGTTGCTTGGTAATGCCCAATGCTCACTGCTTAAATACACTTGCAGCAGTTGGGAGGCCCCCTATTATACCTGCTTTACCACATTGGGATCAGTCGCTCGTCCCTTGGTATCGCCCAATGCCCACCGTTCAAATACGCGTGCACTGGGGAGGCCCCCTAATGTACCTGCTTTACCACAATGGGATGAGTCGCTCGTCCCTTGGTATCACCCAATGCCCACCGCTCAAATACGCGTGCAGTTGGGAGGCCCCCTAATGTACCTACTTTACCACATTGGGATCAGTCGCTCGTCCCTTGGTATCGCCCAATGCCCACCGCTCAAATACGCGTGCAGTTGGGAGGCCCCCTAATGTATCTGCTTTACCACATTGGGATCAGTCGCTCGTCCCTTGGTATCGCCCAATGCCCACCGCTCAAATACGCGTGCAGTTGGGAGGCCCCCTAATGTACCTGCTTTACCACATTGGGATGAGTCGCTCGTCCCTTGGTATCACCCAATGCCCACCGCTCAAATACGCGTGCAGTGGGGAGGCCCCCTAATGTACCTGCTTTACCACATTGGGATCAGTCGCTCGTCCCTTGGTATCGCCCAATGCCCACCGCTCAAATAAGCGTGCAGTTGGGAGGCCCCCTAATGTACCTGCTTTACCACATTGGGATCAGTCGCTCGTCCCTTGGTATCACCCAATGCCCACCGCTCAAATACGCGTGCATTTGGGAGGCCCCCTAATGTATCTGCTTTACCACATTGGGATCAGTCGCTCGTCCCTTGGTATCGCCCAATGCCCACCGCTCAAATACGCGTGCAGTTGGGAGGCCCCCTAATGTACCTGCTTTACCACATTGGGATGAGTCGCTCGTCCCTTGGTATCACCCAATGCCCACCGCTCAAATACGCGTGCAGTGGGGAGGCCCCCTAATGTACCTGCTTTACCACATTGGGATCAGTCGCTCGTCCCTTGGTATCGCCCAATGCCCACCGCTCAAATAAGCGTGCAGTTGGGAGGCCCCCTAATGTACCTGCTTTACCACATTGGGATCAGTCGCTCGTCCCTTGGTATCACCCAATGCCCACCGCTCAAATACGCGTGCAGTTGGGAGGCCCCCTAATGTACCTGCTTTACCACATTGGGATCAGTCGCTCGTCCCTTGGTATCACCCAATGCCCACCGCTCAAATACGCGTGCAGTTGGGAGGCCCCCTAATGTACCTGCTTTACCACATTGGGATGAGTCGCTCGTCCCTTGGTATCACCCAATGCCCACCGCTCAAATACGCGTGCAGTGGGGAGGCCCCCTAATGTACCTGCTTTACCACATTGGGATCAGTCGCTCGTCCCTTGGTATCGCCCAATGCTCACCGCTCAAATAAGCGTGCAGTTGGGAGGCCCCCTAATGTACCTGCTTTACCACATTGGGATCAGTCGCTCGTCCCTTGGTATCACCCAATGCCCACCGCTCAAATACGCGTGCAGTTGGGAGGCCCCCTAATGTACCTGCTTTACCACATTGGGATCAGTCGCTCGTCCCTTGGTATCACCCAATGCCCACCGCTCAAATACGCGTGCAGTTGGGAGGCCCCCTAATGTACCTGCTTTACCACATTGGGATCAGTCGCTCGTCCCTTGGTATCGCCCAATGTCCACCGCTCAAATACGCGTGCAGTGAGGAGGCCCCCTAATGTACCTGCTTTACCACATTGGGATCAGTCGCTCGTCCCTTGGTATCGCCCAATGCCCACCGCTCAAATACGCGTGCAGTTGGGAGGCCCCCTAATGTACCTGCTTTACCACATTGGGATGAGTCGCTCGTCCCTTGGTATCACCCAATGCCCACCGCTCAAATACGCGTGCAGTGGGGAGGCCCCCTAATGTACCTGCTTTACCACATTGGGATCAGTCGCTCGTCCCTTGGTATCGCCCAATGCTCACCGCTCAAATAAGCGTGCAGTTGGGAGGCCCCCTAATGTACCTGCTTTACCACATTGGGATCAGTCGCTCGTCCCTTGGTATCACCCAATGCCCACCGCTCAAATACGCGTGCAGTTGGGAGGCCCCCTAATGTACCTGCTTTACCACATTGGGATCAGTCGCTCGTCCCTTGGTATCGCCCAATGTCCACCGCTCAAATACGCGTGCAGTGAGGAGGCCCCCTAATGTACCTGCTTTACCGCGATGTGATCAGTCCCTCCTGTACACCTTTAGTCCCCTGTTCGCTCGGTATCGTTTCTACCGGAGGACCGGCCTAAAGGGTAGTAGTGGGGGCCCTACACACACACAATTTCAGTGATTCAGTCTGTCACAAGTTTCTATGATTGCAGATGGTCTCAGTTATCTCAATTTTTGGAAACATCTATCAACGGTCTCAGTCGTTCATGTTATCAGTATGTCTTTCCCGAAAAATCGAGGTTTTTGAGAGAGCCCACTATTGCACTGGGGTGACGATGTATGGACCAATAAAGAAAGCATTACGAGCAAGTCGTTATCGGAAAGTTTCCCATCTCAGTCCGCAGGCTTCCTTCATAGATTCCGTAGATTCCGTAAAACAGTAAGAAGTAATGCAACTGCGATAATGACCAAATAAATATGAATGAACGTGGGATTAAAGAGCGGCTCAACAACCTAACACCGTTTGTTCCGGAGCGATCTACCATTTGAATGCAATATTCCGCGACATCCTCGTGTAATGTGCGCCTTGGTGAATTCATCGCGCTTCCTATTGTTATTTTTATGTTAATCTCGTTTGTAATTATTCATCTAAAGAACTCCCGAAGCAAGTTTTCAGTATATTCCGATATACCTGCAACCATGTTTTGCAAGGTGATCTATAAAATGTAGGTAGGTTTCTAGATAAATTATTATTATCAAATTCAATAATAATAATTATTATTATTATCATAAATTATTCCCACGAATATTAGCCCCTACCCAGATCACATGTCTGTTACTATAACTTTCATGATTTACATATGTATTTCACAGTCAATTTAGAAATAGATCGAATGGAAGAACGAAATTTTTGGTCGAGGAGATGATATTGTTGATTATAATTTCATTCCCCCGCCTCATCCCCCTCAGCACACGTTAGCTTTGTTGTTTTGGGCGAATGATTGGTTGGTTAGATTACTCCTTTTTCGTTTAGGGACCACTTGCCGGTTCCGGCATAAATGAAGTTCCCGTTGTCAAAATATACAAGGGAGACCATTTTTGGAACATCGATGAAACTCCGCGGAAGTGAACCCAATTTCGTCCGTTCGAATTAATTGTATGCCCATTAAAGGATAGGCATAAACCTCATAGGCCAATTATCGATCAATTATAGTATAGACCGGCTATAATCGTACTATATTACTGTGATGAGTGTCTGCCCAATAAACCGAAATCTCTGTGAATTTGCATACAAATGAGTTGAGTAGGCCCGAATTAATGAACAGTACCTACCAAAGCTATTCGGAAACAAAAGCGTGTGGAGGTCTTGTTTGAAGACAAAAATAAACTTTCCCATCCTAACAGTTATCACACTTCGGTTGCGTTTCACGGTACGCAGAATCCGAAAATGGAATGAAAACATTATTTGTGTTCGTCCTCCGTAAGCCGTACTTCGCAGTTTTCTTAGTAACCGTGACCTGAACAAATTAATGAAATTTAGTTTTTAGGTCCCATTTGAGGTCTGTTACTCCTCTAGTTGGTCCGTCAAGCTCGGCGTAACTGTCAACAATCTCCAAGGGGTGAAAAATAGGGGTTAACATTTTCATAACGCCGTCGCTCGAAAACTTCCTATAGTTTTTAAGAAGTTTTTAAATTGAGTCCAAACTCCAGGATTTTTTGAGACTACCCGGACGGATTTTTTGAGACTAACGTCCAGCCGTTCGTTTACAGTGGCGTGATTTGTTGTGAACTGAAGAGCTTCGTCAACATGAGTGTGAATCATACGTTATACATCCAGCGGCCCTGATAGGTATCACTGCTAGTGAACAGCTGATTATAATCACCCACAGCTAAATCGAGTTTGTCGAATTTTTTGTTGAGACAACCAGGAGCCATTGTACGTCAAGCGTTTGTTCACAGTAAGGCCCTGAATGAAACGGTATACATTCTGCCCAGATATCACTGCTAAAACTTGATTATAATCACACATGGCTGTATGAAATCCAGCTGATTGTCCTAGATCATTTGAACAATAATGGTTATTTTGAATTTTGTTGATAGGTACTGTTTCAACTTGAACAAACGTTATGCTTCATGAAGAAAAACAAATGATTTATTAAATGACAGACTTCTTGAATCCACAGCATATTTATGAAACTATAATTGCCCAGATGGCTACAGTGCCTAACTACTCGATTGGCATTGCTGAGATAAGCACGAGGGGGTATTGACCACCGAAAACACAGAAGGGGCATCTAAACAGGTAAATAATAAACTGTTGTGAAATAATTTGCAGTGTTTTTAAATTTTCTGAGACCACCCGGAGCACTGCACGTCCAGCCGGTCGTTCACAGTGAGACCTGAAGTTGGCACCGAAAAGCTTCGTAAAAATGATCAAGAATGGAACGGTATGCATCCAGCCTAGAAATCATTGCTGGGGGACAGCTGATTATAATCAAGCTTGGCTGTATGAAATCGAATTTTTCGTTCCGTATGATATTATTTAATTTGAAGAAGGATAGTTATTTTGGATTTTGTTGATAGGTACAAACCTACTTTTTTACCTATTTGTTGATAGTACACCAAATTAGGTGAAAATTTGAGAATATGTCGAGGGTTGACCATAAGAATTTCAAATAGAACCGGGGTGGGGGGGGGGGGGGGATGGCGCATTACAGGAGACGGGAGCGGCTGAAAAAAGCATAATTTATGTAACCGTCATTGCCGCTATATCTTAGAAAGTTACACTTCGATTCGGGTGGTACTTTTGTGCCGTCTGTGCGTGCGGTGAAGAATTCAGCGATCTACGCACGAAGATACCTGGGTGAATGTATGACCAAAGCATAGTAATTCTTAACACATAAATAGCAATGCTTATGAACAGCATACTGATTTTATCTAAGGAAAACTGCGACAGTATTGAGACCTACAATGAGAAGGAATTATGCGAGGTATATATACCACAAGCAATGAAGATAGCTGTACGACGCGAAAACGGAGAATATTCTATCATTCACCATGTAAGCGGCGCGTCGGTATCTACCTACTTGTACCACCTGCCAACATGGCAGTTACAACGAAATACAAGATTTTCCACCTCATTCAATCCTAAGTCTGGTAGAAATTGGTAGTGACAACTTCCTAATGGTTCAAAGTACTGGTTCAGTTAAAGACAGAGGTAACGTCCAAAGTAAAAGTGGGGTGGATAAATTGAAGCGTTCTTGTGGACTCGAATATTGTCATTAAAGTGGAAAGCTAAGGGTCAATTTCCCTTTTCAAGTAATTTAAAAGCATAAAGTAATGGATTCAATTTTGAAGGAATTACTAAAAGTTTTTCTGCATTATTTTGTTCATTTTTGTAAGAGCTTGGTTACTTCCGTCCTTTCTCCCCAGATAGATCTCTTTCTCTTTGCCCCCCACCCCCGCCATTGAGTCTTTTCACTTCAACAGCCAATCACAATCGACCGCCTTTCACTTGTGGACTATAAGCTCACCTCTCTTCATTTTATTTTTGTTATTGTACGGTTTGATCACAGACACCGGTATAACAATGTACCTATTTTGTTCATGGTGGAAACAGAACAGCGTTCAACTAACTCCGTCTAACTGAACTGATTAGGGACTATTTTGTACCCGAAGTATCGCCGTCTTACCGGGTACCTCTTGAAGTAAATCTCGAGGAAGCGCTGAGTGTCTTTGTACAACGTGGTCAACGTGCCTGGCGGAAGAGGTAGCTTGATCACGATGTGTCCTAATTCTCCTGGCTCGCATTCGACTCCGTCTTCCTTGACAACTCTTACTGAAAAATAGTAAAGCAAAGAGATTCTTTCAGGAGGGAGGAACATCTCTCATACAGTGGAATACAGATGTAACATTTTGCAAGTTGATCGATAAGGTAGGTGAATTTCAAGAAGTACCTACTATCTGAAAACTCATTTCAGATGAGAGAACATTAAGTTAACTACATCTTCACTATAAAATGGACAGACCACCTGACTCACAAATAATCTGAGTGCATACCGAGTTCCTAATCAGTACCTACCTAATCGTTGAAAGCTTCAAAATCAATTTTACACTTGATTAACAATTATGATAGGGACGTGTACGTTTAACAGATTTGTGTATAATCACCATAAATTGTAATAAAGCACCTTAACCACTATGTTGGAACAAACAAAATTGATAGTTTTATTCAACTATTTTTCTTAAATGTTTAATTTAACTCATCATACAATGGTGGTTCCTTGAGGTCTGAAAGTGTTTGGCGTTTGCTGGTGACAGCAGAAATCGCAGACTTTCATGTCACTCTGATTTGGTGAGCTTAAGTAAATACCCTGCAGGATTTAAAGTTTTCATGAAATCATCTCCAACGTTTTTCGTAGTGAAAAATGGTCAACTATTATATTTGAATAAGATGTACATTTTTTCCCCAATTTGATATTGGGCTTATTCGTTGCAGAATATAATAAGGAATATATTAAGGAAGAGACGAGCCTGGAAGGGTCACTAACCTTAGGCTCATAAACCAACATAAGTTTAGAACTTGTATTATGTATACAGACTCTCTAAAAATCATTATATTTATTGTATAAAGTTTTTGTTGAATAAAAAAAAGAGATCCAAATCAATGGACTGGTTGTATGGACGATGGTGACTTATAATTTTCTTAAAGATCAGGCCTAAACCGGAGTCGATCTTCAATGCGCTACTCACAGCAATATAAAATCTGATCAAATTGGCTGTAGAAATACGAAGCCCTACCTATATATCACTTCAAAATTCTCATCACTCTGAAGCTCCAAGTAGCAATTAGATGATGCCTTATTTAGAGTGAAACCTAGCCTTCCAATAGCTGACAATTTTTGAGACCTCTACTCCTACTTAATATCGAAGGAAAAAAAATTTTCTTCAGACTCTATGTGATTTAGATTTATGTGCGATCCAGACACTTATATATGATATATATTACACACATACGAACATTGTACATTCACGACTAGGTTATCATCTGTTTGATTACCTTATTAGGAACAACAAGTGCTAAATCCCACCTGAAATTTGTCACTTGATACGGATATCCAACTCAAGACACAACCAAATAAATTGCACAGAGCAGCAACATTGCTCCACACAAACGAAGCTAGTTTTTTTAACCCTCATTAAAGGACTACTTATGAGGTCAACATCATTTCTGATACGTCTGTTCCTCTTCTCAATTAAAACAAACTCTTATTTTCATATTTCTTGTAAAATACATTCAACACGAGGTTAGCGTTTTAGCTACCACACTGATATTACCTACATGTTGTATGTTGAGCTAGGTGTGGGAGATCAGAATTTTTAGGCTCGGCTCCTCAAAAGTGGCCAAGGCCTTGTTTTAGTTTTTTACGGTGTTTTAGACAAATTTTCATTATTTTAAGGGGGGGATGGGGAGCGGATTTACCCATTTTTGACAAAGCCGAACGAATCCTTCGAAAAAAAATTGAAACTACAGCTCCTTCAGATAACTGAGTGTGTGCACGCATTTCTGCGAACCGCTACAACTCACGGCCCAATGGTCCAAATCGGCTCAAATTTTGAGGGTAGTTTTGGGTTCGGTTCTAGTTGGTCCCATACGAATTTTGTCACTTTCGGATTAGCAGTAGATTGCGCGCAAGCGCAAATGTGAACAACGTAGAACTTACGTAACTCCCGAACCACCGGTCCAAATCGGCTCAAAATTTGAAGGTAGTTTGGGTTTAGGCCATCGTTGGTCCCATGTGAATTTTGTCTTATTCGGATCAGCAGTAGCGACTGCGCGTGCGCAAACGTGAAAACCTTTGAACCGCCATAACTCACAACCCAATTCCGACCAAACCATCTTTCTATAACATGGTCAAACAGGAAACAGTCTCTAGCGTTCCGCATATTTAGATCATTGTTCAAACCTTGTTAACACGGGGAATGTCGCTTCTTATTTTCCCCAATGGCTCAGATTGAAAAAAAATCCTCTCTTTCGAGCGATCCTAGAAAATATCCTACTAAATACTTCCTATGATGAACACTGACAACTCATTTCACCCATAGTACCAAGGCCGAGCTATGTAATATGGATTACTCTAGACTGTATGTTTTCAATTTCTTCAATTAAATAGTTTTTAATTCAATTTCTTGAATTAACAACTATGTACCTCCAAAACGGACAGTGGATGTCCGATATTCGGAAGTTTCATGTCTTTCGCATTTAATTTATTATCATACTTCAGAATTTCTTAAAACCACACCTATAATATATCACGCAACTAGCAGTGAGAGGTAATCGTTGGTTTAAAACAATGATCCGAGGTACTTCCCGAGTTGCACTGAGTGGTCTTCATCATTTGCGTTGATTTGCCCAACTTCACTACATTTATCTTGTGAACAAACTGTAAACTGTAAACTGTTTCACGTTCGTATTGAAACACGCCTTGAGCCGAGGCTTAAAACTCATGGAACCATCACCTCCCTGTTTACTTAGCAATTAATGAACTCTGTTATGAAGTGAAATTCAAATTAAGCGCCCTCTCGTGCCTTTCTCGCTAACATTAAAACTTCATAAGGGTGCCAACCAACATTGGGAGGTCAACACTTCCTGGTGTGTAACTCAAATGCAAATCTCATTATAATTCAACTCACCGTCATATCCGGGGATGGGGAGCCCAGTTGAGTATTTTGGTAGCTGCAGTGGGAGGCCGAGACCAACGCACATAGCGGTGACCGGGTAGCCGGTTTCAGTTTGCCACCAGTGGTTCAGGACTGGAGCCTAAATAAATCATCAATTCAGTATTCGACTAATTGATAATGAACGTTGACTCGGTGCATCATCAGTGGTAGATTCATGAGAATTACGTCCGTAAAAGGGAAAGCGAGATTCGTACTAAAGGGACATTATATTCTGACGTAGGTACGACGTCCCGTCGTGCAAAACTGGACTTTAAGTTATACCATTAAAAAAACTCACACCAAAGGCTTTGGTCGCCCACATTTTCGTTTCGTGGTCGCAATGTTCACCGGCGACGAATAAATATCTCAGTCTGAAAGAATGAAACAAGATGAAAACAAAAAATGGATGATGAGAAATAATATTGAAATTGTTGTGGTGGGAGTTCAGTTTCATGCAATTTGGTTGGCATTAGCACTAATTATCCACATAATGATAATAATTAAGATCTGCGTCGGGGGGGGGGGGGGGGGGGGTCAGAATTATCCAGTGCCGAACATCAGGGAACGATTCTAGAACTAAATTATCGCCTCTATACAGATTAGATGAAAACATTGATCGGCTGGGTTTGGGTTACGAAAACAGAAACTCCTTGAGTAAAAACCAACAGAAACTTGGTGAAAGTGAAATCCATCTAAGGGTCAGAAATCAGATAAAAAAAGAAAATGTCACTTGTTTAATGCAAAATAAGGAGATAATTATGCGCACAAATAAATAAGTAAGGGACTATTTTTTGTATGTGTGCCCGTGACGTCATCGCCGTGTCGTCGACGACTACATTTTTCAACGCCGTCACCACGTGCCTCACGAAGTTATACCCACCGCTCTCTCTTGGGAAAATAGTTTGTTAATTATTGGACTACTTTATTGTTTGCAATTGGGGAATCATAGGCTTGTTTGTGTGTCTGTTGTTTTCAATTGCAATTGGCCACTGCTCACCACTCTTTACCTAACATCCCCATCTAAATTCCCGACACACTAATCCTATAAACATACACTCCACATTCGCCAAAATTGGCAAAGTTGTGTTAATAACCTAATGTTTTTGTTTCTTTAAGAATCCTTCTGACGCTCCCTGTTTCAGTAGCAAGTGGTGAAAGAAGTTTTTCCAAGTTGAAACTAATCATAATTAACAAATTTATGTTTAAGAACCAAAAATTGCAACCATGTATCATGTTATTAACTCGAAAAGTGAAGGCTAGGTAGAAATCTACTACTTGAAACGTATGTGCTCGTTTCTTCTGACGATGTCTTGTCTACATTTCTTGAGCACCATAGATGATACATGTTAAAACGTGACAACCAAACAAGCGTCATTGTTTACTATCCATTTATAACATCCATTTATATAGTTATAGTATGAAACTAGGAAATAAATACCAAGAACAAATACGAAATAAATTCGTGATAAATCAAGAGCTTTCCAACGAATGGAAAACGATTTTTGTCCGATGAAAATGAAAGAAGTTTCATTTTCCTAGCAACTACTCGGTTGTACGTGAAAACCACTGCGCGAAAAAATTTGACGCTTAAAATTGACGCTCAAATTCGACGCGCAAAATCGACTCGCAAAACATGCTAGTACCCCAGGGCTAAAACATGATACATGTTAAAAACATAGAAAACGCTGCAAATTATTACACTGTTTTCCCTGTATGCGTAGATCATTGTTTTCTGTGGCCAATACCTACACCACTCGAGTACAGGAGCCGGCCGAGCAATTACATTTCATAAAAATATGAGGTGAATTCGAGAATTCTATCATCATTAGGTACCTATTCGTTGTTATGCATGAAGCATACAGAACGTGTAGTTTAAAATCACAGTAACGTCGAGCTTCGAGGACCAACTAGACGCCGAACGGAACCTATAACCCGAATTTCATCAATTTTTTTTCATGGTAACTAAGAAAAGTGGCCCGTACGGCGTACGGCGTACGGCGTACGGCGGACAGACAGAAATATTTTTATTGCAGTTTTGGATTCTACATACCTTGAAACGCAAACCATCAAATTTTGAGGGGGGGTAAGAATTTTTTTTTTCATGCTCGATTCCAATGGTTCATTATTGAAAATAATAAACCAAAAAGTTGAACGAAAATTCCTGTGCGTAGCTTGAAGAAAAGTTCCTGAAAACTTCTTCTAAATCGGGCATTAGGTTCGTGAGAAAATGAGTAGACACCTCGAATTCGCGTTTGCGCATGTGCAGTGGTCACTCCAGTGATTCGAGCGGTTTGAAATTCATAGGAGGCCATCATATATCTAGAAGCTACACACCAACTATCCAATGAAATTGAATAAAATCGGGCCATTTACTCGCAAGAAATTTAGTACCTACCTCGGGTTTGCTTTTGCGCATGCGCAATGGCCGTACCGATGATCCGATTGTTCTGTAATTCATAGTCGACCATCTGAGGCTCAACCAGCAAATTACAGCAAAATCGGATTCGAATTGAGGAAGTTATGCGTGTGGCAAGGATTTGCGGACACAGGGACCTCGAACCAAATTTTTTCGGAGTTGCAAAAATACCCAATCAACAAAATCCAAAATAACCATAATTCTTCAAATGAAATGATAACACGGAACACAACTCATAAAGGTGATGCGCCAGATAAAGCCATGCGTGATTATAATCAGCTGTTCCCTAGTAAGTTGCAATGATAGCTGGGCTAATTATTGTATACCGTCTGATTCGCATTCGTGCTAACGAGTCAAACTTGAGGGCCTTCCTGTGAACGATAATATCTTGGAGAGTAAGAAAGAGCAACCAGAGAGAACAAAATATTACAATATTGCTCTGAGACACTTACAGTATGAAATATTACGCTTATGGAAGCTATACGCACATACAGAGGTGAATTACTGGCTTTAAACCTCCATTTTTTAACACAACTATACTTACGATTTCGTTGAATATTGTTTGCCTATCTTCAGTAGGGGATCAACCCTCTTGATGACACGGAGAGCTGTTGGGGCTGTAAACATGGCGTTTACTTTGTGTTCTTGAATGATCCTGGAAAATGAGAAACAAGCAGGTGTTGGTAACGCGCAGGAAAATACTAGCTAAGTCACGATCGAGGCCACGGGAGATCAGTTTGTACATAGAAACGTACTGGGCATGCAATTCTTCTCTGCTGTTCCAGAATCTCCGTAATGAATACCTAACTAAGATAAGTACAGCACTGATTATTACTAGCACTGAGAATTTCGTCATTTTTATATTTATATTCTGCTTACTATTCATATGAATAATTACGTTTATATTCAATTTCTATCTCGGAAAACGCTGAATTCATACCCGTATTGGAGTTATGTAATTGGTAATAATCTGTTACCTATCAATCATGTATATCGTCATACCTATCAATCATGTCACATAATAATAGAGCACAACCCAATGACATTATTTGCAGCTTTGTAAAAATGGCAGAGAGCTACAATCAGGTGACTTCGGTTTTGCAAAATTATATGTGCAACGTTGATGAGTATTAGGTTGTGTAGGTATACCTATATACCTATTAATTTGAATAATGAGTTCTGGTTTGTGGTTGAATAATCGCTCACGTACGCTTACATCAGAGAATTACGTGACAGGGTCAGATCGGTTACCACCCATTGACATATAGAATGGCGAAATTTGATTCCCACGACGTAATATTGGAAGATGGAACACGTTGACAGCGAATAATATTGTATTTATTAATACCTAATATTATGTTTATTAATACCTAATATTATGTTTATTACCTTATATATTATGTTTTATTGAATTGTGTTGTGTAAGTGTTGAAAATTAGTTGTATACTTCCTCGTGATCAATATCTTGGAAACATTGTATATATGTCAAGCGATGAACAAAAAAATTCTACTCATTTTACTGGCACGTAGCTTCCTCTTATCAATAACAGGATCGTATACAATTTATTATTAAACGTATGCTAAATTATCAATTAAGTACAGATTAGGGTGGATTCAAGAATTCAATCTGTAAGCAATTTGTTTTGTTGTTATGCATATAATTTGTAAGTAGTTTAAACAAGTGGAAGATGATTTATTTTTAACTAAAATAAAAAAGTATGTTTACATAGTGCAGGTGCAGTAATCAATTGCGTGTAATTGGTTAGTTATACCTTCTGAGAGAAAGACTTCAACTACCCACCAAATTTTAGAGAACTGGCAAATTGGTTCCTTGGATTTGGTTTGCGCATGCGCTGTGGATATACCAATCTGCCCATCGCGATGAAATCCATAGGAGTGACTGGTTCGTAGGAAATCGATGATTTTGACCATATGGGGCCCAACCCATGTGATTCCTGAAAATTTCGTCAAAATCGGCCCGTAGGTTCGTAAGAGATTGAGTACCTCAGATTTCACGTTTGCGCATGCGCAGTGGCTATACCAGTCATTCCATCGCGATGAAATTCATTGGGGACAAGCTAGAAGCTACACCCAAATTACCCACCAAATTTGATCCCTGAAAAGTACAGCAAAACCGTAGGTATATGAATTAACTTATGCGTGTGGCAAGGACTTCGTTTGGGAAGCTCTAAAACGAAAAATCTTGATTTTGGAGACGAAAAAATCCTCTAAAAAGTGAAAACAAAGCTTCAGCTACCTTGGTAAAGTTGGAAGGCATGCTGGTAGAAAATGAGACTGACGCCTACTTGAATGTTGTGACGATGGGTTGTTTATGCTTCCAGTGAAGTTGGGGGTGGTCAGGCTGAAACCTACTCGCTATCCCTTCTTAACTGGTGATAATATCGCTAGTCTGGGAGGGGGGACTTTCGAGGGTCCACCGTCACTCTTCTCACACTTTCACATGGTAGCAGAGCCTGGTTTGGTTGTAGGCGCTGAGTAATTCACCATACTCCATCCACTTTTTGAGGGCTTACCAGAAGGATAAGCCCAAAGGTTTCCAGAAGGATTCCTTTACAAACATCCTGCCCCTTTTATAATCATAAATCTATTGGCCTCCCCCCCCACCCATTCCCCCTTTAGAGCTCAGTATAAATGTATATATTGAGCTCACTTGGAGGCGATTAATACAATGTCCCAATGTTGTTCCATCCTAACGACGGAGGTTGATCACCTAGAGGTTGCCCAGATGAGCACAGTTCACTAGACAACAATCTCTGACAACTTTTTCTCCGCCATTACTCGTATGTAGGAGCTTTGTTCTCCACCAGTAAATATTACTGAGGTAGTACCATTACGATGGAGGTTAGTCACCTAGAAGTTGTTCGGATATCCTTGCATGTCCTTTCCTGCACCAGAACTGCATACTACTTTTCAACCCCACTTTTCCCTCTCATACTTCTGCTACCCAGAAGTATGTCATGTGGGAAGGAGTGTGACGGTGGGCAGTTCTCGAGTTGCTTGTGCTTCCAGTGAAGATGGGGGCGGTCAGGCTGAAACCTACTCGCTATCCCTTCTTAACCGGTGGTAATCTCGCTGGTCTAGGAGGGGGACTCTCGAGAGTCCACCGTCACTCTTCTCACTCTGTCACAATGTGATACGAGTAGGTACATTAATATCCTTTATCAGAGATCGACTGAGTCAAATAGAACGAAATTAAATGAAACCGTCACTATTTCATCCAAGGTTCCTACGCTTCAACTCAAATACTTCTCAAGTTGCGAATCTTACCTGAAGTACTGGCCAGGATGAGGAGTTCGGTCGGGCTTCCCCTCATACATGACGGAGGTGATGCCCGAGCAAAGTGGGCCGTAGCACATGTAGCTGTGCCCAACGACCCATCCCATGTCCGATGCTGTCCACCACACGTCGTCGTCAGACATGTTGTACACTGTTTTCATCGTCCACGTCAGAGCTGCTAAATGACCACCAGTTGTGCGAACGACTCCTTTCGGCTGGCCTGAATACACACGATTGAAAGTATACGATAAAAGTGGAAGAGCTTCGTAGTAGAGGCCATAAGTACCATCTGCTACGGTAACTCAAATGACATGTTAGCTGAATCGGGCGGAAGCTGAGCTAAGGCGTTCTGGAAATGTCATCCCTTATTTTTCACCCCTTCGCGGACCAACTGGACCCCAAATGGGACCTAAAAACCAAATTTCATTAATTTTGGTTCATTGTAACTAATGTAAGTGCGAAGCACGGCGTACAGATTGAATTTTTTTAAATTCAGTTTTCGGATTCGACATACCTTGAAACGGAAACCATCAAATTTTGAGGGGAGAGGGGGTTATTTTTATTTATTTTTTATTTTTTTCATGCTCGATTCCAAGGTTCATTACTGAAAATAATAAACCAAAACGGAGTTATTGAAAGGTTTTCTATGTCCACTAATGCACGAAAAATACACTGTTATAAGTTTAGGTGATCAAACCATCGTCAGTTATTGTTTGTCCACATTTCAAATGCATCCAAGCTGTTGACAGCACTGACCAAAACGTAACACTTCAGTGCTCAATACCGGACGCTGAAGTTCGAATGCTTGCACACAAACAAATAATATCTGTTTCAAGACGATTCGAGCCTAACTAACGAGATACATAATGTAATGGGGTCAGAACATGGAATCGAAAGTGGTCTTGACGATTTAAACTCAAAAATCTCACAAACATTGGTTTATTTTGTTTGCGTACCTTTACTGGGATTGAATTCCACAATAATGAAATTAGTACTTCCAAAAAACCTGTTTTTTGTTACAATTTCCAAAAAACCTCCGTTTCAATTAAATTGTTTACCCATAATTTATTACTATACTAATTATACATGAATATCTATCGAACTTGGGCAGATCTGACGAAGTTTCGCATAAGCCAACCAGCAGCTGTCTTTCACGTAAAACCCAACAAGTTCAGCTTCATACAATTGATACAACTAAAAGAAATATCGTTTGTAATTAATTATTCACGTAATAATACTACACCTGTGGTTCCTGACGTGTAAAGTATGTACAGGGGATGGTTCGACTCGACGGGAACGCAGGGGTGGGGGTCGGCGTTGTACAGGGCGTCGTCCCAATCGACATCGAAACCAGGCACCAGTTGGCAAATATCGACATTTCTTCTTTGGAATATGATACACTTTTTCGGTTTTTCGGAGCAGGAGGCGATCGCTTCGTCCAAAATACTTTTGTACCTGATGGGGAATACAACTAAACGTTACCAGTAACTTCTGACTTTTAAATTCACTTTATTAGAACTAGCGGTCAGTATTTTATTATTATCAGGTACAGTTGTAAATGATTCGCTAGTGGTAGGTACCTTTAAATACTTCTGTCAGATGTCTAGTGTGAATACACAAATTGACGACAGACACTGAAGTTATTGCAGGTAAAGTATTTTCACCATAAACCTTAAAACCTCATCATTCACCAATCATTTTACAGAAGAGATACAAAGTAACAGAACTTATCGGCGTTCTTCTACCCAAAAAAAGTTCCAGACTTACTCCCAGTTCAGAAAATATATTCGAATATAAACAAAAAACGCTGCAAATCCCTGCACAACGGTTTATTATTTTGTGCAGAATACCCTCCTGTTACAGATCACAGCTCTCTGTATAGATAACCCGTCTATGTAACATAATATTCTACACCCTCCGTATAATAGTAGAATCCAGTAGTCCATCACTTGTCAAATGAAATAATATCGCAGAACAAACAACTCGACTTCATACAGCCATCCGTGATTATAATCAGATGCTCCGTAGTTATGATATCCGGGCCGGGTTTATACCATTTGATTCACGATCGTGTTGACGAAGCTTTTTGGTGCTCACGAACGGATGGACGTACGATGCTCCGGGTGGTCTCAAAAAATTGTTTAGCTCAAGACAAATTTAATAACGTAAAAAAAAAACAATACCCTTCAATCGAAAGTTTTCGAGATACGGCGTTCTGAAAATTTCAACCCCTATTTTGAACCCCTTAGAGATGACTGACAGTAACGTCGAGCTTCGAGGACCAACTAGACCCCGAACGGAACCTATAACCCGAATTTCATCAATTTTCTTTCATGTTAACTAAGAAAAGTGGCCCGTACGGCGTACGGCGGACAGACAGAAATATTTTTATTGCAGTTTTGGTTATACATACCTTGAAACGCAAACCATCAAATTTTGAGGGGGGTAAGAATTTTTTTTTCTTGCTCGATTCCAATGGTTCATTATTGAAAAAATAATAAACCAAAATATACGTTTGTGCAGTCAAATGAAGCTCCAACTTATTTATCGAAGTAGTTCATCCAATTTATTGGATCTAAATACTTACTTCACTATTTTATTGGGCTCCAAACCGCAACTCGCTGCGATGATCACTTTTGGCGAAGCGTGATCAATTCTCGTACACAGTTCTCTAGCGGCAAAACCTAGTTAGAATATAAGATTGATTTATAAAGTGAGCTACAAAACAGGAGTAATATCGGTTGTTGAAATGTGCAAAACAGGCCACGTATTGGCATTTACGGCATTTAATTACGAAGTTCATGCAAGATGAGATGATAAGATCAAAGGCACCTCCGAAAACCACAGAATGGATGGCACCCAGCCGCACAGTAGCCAACATAGCGATGATTGTTTCAGGTATCAGAGGCATGTAGAGTACCACTCGATCCCCCGCCTTTACGCCATACCGAGCAAGGGCTCCAGCGAGTAAAGATGCCTGCAATTCACATTTGGATTGTGATTTGCTTAATCAACTAGGTAATCGATATTAGGTACCTATTTTTGCTAACACAAAATATGTACGATGTGGCAAAGATTCAGTCATGAAGAAAACACGGAACAACAGGTTTGATAATAAAAATCTACGGATCTATGGGTGTTCATATTGGATAGTCATGCGAATGATGGATCTTGTGCATCCCGTAATGGAGCTAACATTGAACATAAAATTCTTAGTTTACTGGTTACACACCCAGCCAGGGGGGCACATACACACCACGGGCGGGTTACATACACTGCCAGTAAATATGAATCTCAAATATTCGGTTTGGATTATGACAAATAGTCAATGTTTTGATCAGTTCGTCAGGTGAATTATTTTTGTACTTTGTTTTGATCTTTAGTTCACTTCGGGATCTGCTTATAAATAAATACCTCATGGAATGAATAAAAAGCCTGGCAGTTGCCATTTATACGGCAGTAAATCAGTCGTATTATAGACGTGCGTGGCTAGAAGAATCATACACATTTCAAACTGCATCCTACGGAGTCCTACGATTATTTCCTAAGCATCATCCAAGTAGGAGTGGAAGAGCGATCTAGTACGCCGCTCCTCTGGTGAAGATAAAAAAGTTCACAATCGCCACTATTGCAATGCAATGTATTTATAATATTTGTATTACCTATATTATTATAATACCTACTCATTTTTTAAACTTTTATTTACTTTTTCATGGAGCTCTCCGTAAGTAACTTTTCGTACAGTGTTGGTCATTGGGCTGTCGTGAATGAGAGCCACTTTACTGCCTTTGCCAGCAAGAACGTGGCGGTCGACGGCGTTGTAGCAGGCGTTCAACTCCCCTCCCACGAACCTGGAAGAAGACAGTATTTACGTTTCATGATTACTAATCAGACTAAACTATTCCAGTAATAAATTAGTAACACTGTTATAGGCACAATTTCCCACTCTCCAACATAAAATTCCAGTCGTCGTCGACTCCCATGAAGTACACTTCAGGAAACCCATAATCAAGTTTTTGGCATTTGAGCGACAGCGAGTTAGCAACACGAACACCTAGCAGGTATGAAATTTTGATTTGATAATCTTTCAGGTACTTGGTAAATGGGGACCTAATTCCATTCTAAGTTTCCCTGAAGTACGTATAGACGCTTCGTCTCCCCAAAGTTCCTCTTAAATATTCTCTTGCCGCTCAGCAACGTGGAAAATCATTCAACTCTCAAGCAACTTTCTTCAAAGATGTTAAGTCACTGAAAGTGAAACAACGCTTCCCTGTTACTCTGGTCATGTCAAACGTGTTTGGAAGCAATTCTTCATAGGATGATTAGGAGAATTTTTCACGACATGAAGCCTAAAAACGCACGTTATAGTTTGTTGTCAATAATGAATGTTGAAAAATGAGATTCACGGAATTCAATAGACCTTGAGGAAGAGGATTACCGGCACGAAAGCTGTTCGAATAGATCAAGCATTTCCCAAAATGAGAGTCGAAGCTCGGACATAACGTGGATAACCACGTGAAAGCGTGAATAACACAGAAAATCTTGATTTTGAAGAACAACAAGGTCACCTTCCGTAATAAACCACCGGAATGGCTGGTCCACGTGTGATTTGAAGTTCGTGGGTTGCTCTGAAGCTATGTAGACGGCGCACAAGTTTTAACAACCCCATCCCACAACACCGAACGGCCCGTGCGGGTTATTGCATATTTACCCCCAAGATATTCGCAATATTGCAAATACCTTTTCCACGTCTTGACTCCATGTCTGTCAGTCCGAGTGTCTGTCAGCTGTGGGTTTAGGTCCGTAAATTGACCGTGTTACGGGCCTAATTTTTCAAGCGATTTTTGATTTTTAAAAAAATGCCACTATTGTTGCGGGAAGCCTGTTTGGCAGCAATAAGTTGAGTACATTACCGAAACTATTGTTTCCTTTTTTCAGTTATCGCACTGCTCTACCTGATATCATGTTTACATTCATCATATTACACGTAGTCTTTTGACCTTCTAGAGTAGTTACATACTGGCAAGTGCCCACAAACATGTCAAACGCCCTTTAATGAATACTATCGGTGTATCTGTAAACGCTGATAACAGGTTATGGATGAGATGGCCCGGTAAATGCGATCATCACAAGGGACTCCTTAGTGGGATCAATACAGATCAGTATCACTAAGCTAGTGATCTAATTACAGAACAGTCTTGAATTCGTTTAACAGAGGGTCACGAGTGATATGTCGGAGTTGAAATACAACTGAGAAGAAGAGTGGGTTTCTGATATCGTAATTTTTCAGTAGGAATCCTGAATCCTCAAAAGGAACCAAGCAAATAAGGAAAAATGTAGAATGAATATATAGGAATCGCTGGGCAAAGTATTTTAAAGAAGCGCTGGATGTCAAGAACTTTAGTGGAGAAAACCTTCGGGAACAGTATATTATGACGAACTTTATAAAATAACTTGAAAGCACTCAGATGACATAGCGTTTGAGTTACTAAATGAAATTTCAGGTCAGGTACTACTGGTTTTAAATTGACAAGTATATTTTAGAGGCGACCTGAAGAATGAATTATGTTGGCCTTATTTGTTCGATTTTGAAAATGGCTGTAATAATTGGAAGAGTTCCTTAATTATATGAATCTAGGTATCACACTGCTGGGTATTTTTCCTATGCATAGCCTAATCAGCTTGAATCCTTAAAGTTCTTTACAGAGTATACCTAGGGAAAGCTGAGCAGTTATTGGAATCTTACGGGAGTAGTGTGGCTAGGTATGTCCGAGGTTAGGCGGACAACATATTTGGCCTGGGTGATTAGTGACTATAGCACTTTCCGATATCAACTTCTCTGTTTTTGATTGATTTGAATCAAGCTTCCGAAAGCAGTCAACCACCGTAGGATCCAACACAATGATATCACAGTATTCGCGATCTGCGATTTCAAGCTGGCCCTGAATTTGGAAGAAGTAATCTTTTTTTCTTGACAAATTGCCCTCTTTGTCTAAACAAAATTTTTTGCATTTTTCTAACGGGAGTTTCTATGGTTACGCCCGAAGGTCATTCACCTTCAGTGACTGTCACTCGTCTAGTGTGGCCTTGCGCCCCGAATTCCCGCGCGCGTTATTCCCCATTTCAGTCGTTTGTTTCCGTCGCTGCTTCTCAATTTTTCTGAATTCTGATGGATTCCACATTTATAGGACATCTGGTAAAATATGCCTTGTATCCGTTTTAGGCAAAAAATATTCAAATCAGCTGGTAGTTTGTCTATTTGAAATTCACCCCAATTTGTATTTTATGTTTTTTGTAAAAATAAACAGCATATGACAAAACTGAAATGGTAGTGACCTGAGATACACTGAAATAATACCAAATAATTTTACAGATTGAAAATCACCCGACTGGTTGCTGAGATAATTTAGGAAAACTAATACTGTTTCTGTCTCTCTCTTTTCTTGACGTATCTGTCTCTCTCGCACACTTGCCGTCCCCTTTAGCCTTAACTCTAGAAAATGTTCGAGATGATACCGGATTTTATAATAAGGTAGGTACCTAATTACTTCTAAACTCGCTGATGGCAGTTGGATCAATAATGGTAATATCAAAATATTCGTACCTCCTACGTAGGTGTTTATCCAACATTCGAATTACAATAATTGTGGCATAGAGAAGAAAAATGTTGAACCCTGAGCAGAGGAGTTTGAGAAGAACTTGTTTTAATAAGGAGTGTTTCGTTATGGCCACGAAAAACAAATTATATTACCATTTCGTAAATGGTTCGTCCGAGTTGTCCATGACCTTCGTCCATGGTGTGTCCCAGTCGAGGATTTTTCCGACTTCCCCCCAAACCTTTTCAGGCTCTTCGATTGAACTCCTGTACAGCTCAAGGTACTCGAGTGATACCTGGTCTCTCTCATCTTGATCTGAAATGGAGAACGTAACGCATGAAATTTGTTACATAAACAGGAATGAATAGAAGGTATGTATTCGTTTTATCAATATGGATAATCCATTTTGACATGTGAACAAGTTCTCATTAGAGGAAATGCATGTAAGGTTAAAGAACATCGAGGAAATGGTTAGACAATAGGTACCTTCTTATTTACATCGACGGCAAAAGAAAATTGACTTACTCATGATATTTATATTATATTTATATTTTTGTAGGGAAAAAGACAGCAATTTATAGATTAGATTTCTTCAATTCGCACCCCTCATTCAGGACACTACGACGAAATTCGCTGTCCACTAATTATTCGTCTGTTCTCACCCATTCATTTAGGTATACTGTAGAAAACTGGCTTTGGACAGTCAGGAAAACACTACCAACAGCCGCTCATAGGTACTATACAGTCCGAAAAGAGCCCAAGCATCAGCGCTAACCGCCAAACGCCTTTTTGACGGTCAGATAACCGTCACAGCGAACAAACCTTATATTCCAGAGCCAAAGTTTCGGTTTTATTTTGTTTTTCGCAAACAGCTGGAATGTGCTTCAAATTTAATGTACGTTTAAATTCCAAGTTGCAAGCTAACAGCCGATAGTAGAAACCGGAATAGTTCATTGATTTTCTAGAATAAATGTGTCTAGATTTTAAAATTCTTGAGACATTACGTCAAAATGACACAAAACTGGGCCTTCAGTGGTTGATACTTGGGATCTCAACTTTTATCCCAGCTTCTGGTATAATGCCGTCCAACATCACCAATTGAATAGTTGCAGTCATTAATTAAATTGGCTACGTAGCTCATATCCATCCATTACAATAATACCCCTAGCAATCTGATTAGAATCCAATTTTCCTCGTTAACCGCTAGTTTTATCTAGATTTCTGGTTCCCCTCTCGAACTGGTGGTAGGTACACTTTTTGTGAAACAATCTCTTGACAAACTCCAGCGGTGGTAGTAAGATAGGCTGGTACGATGAATTGAATCAATGATTTTAATCCACGATCAACGATAATGAGTGACAGGGGGTGACGAATTGCTTCCTCTTCACAATTCCCCTAGCGGATTAGATAACGAGGATATCCCACAAAATTCGTCGGGAAGAGAGCTGACGATTGCGTCCCCGTGACTCAATTTTAGTAATCTTGGAAAATAATTGTTCAAAATTACCTAGCATTTCCGGATCGAAAACGAGTAACGTTGACATTAACGTTTCTTTTGTGCTTTGACAATATAGTATAAAAATGCTATTGAATTATTAATAATTGCATTGAAGGAACAGATGTCTACATGCACAACATTCAAGAGCGAGTGAGGGGGGATTCAAAATTACCTTTCGTTTCCGGATCAAAAAAGATTAACGATGACATTAACGTCTCTTTTGCGCTTTGATAATTAAATAGCAATTCAATTGAGTTTTTATTAAGTACCGTTAGTCTATAATATAGAACCTAGTCGTTTTAACCTTTAACAGCGTTGATCAAGAGTGTCCGCTGTCGTTAAAGATGAAAGCCAAAATAGACTTAAACTTCATCAATCGGCTTCAACCCCCTCCCCCCTCCCCCAACACACACAGCCGTACCGGTTCACTGTTAATATTAATCATAAAATCTAAATCAAACTCCAAAGGGAATAATTACTGAAACACAAACAAGAAGCCGTGATTGCTAAGCGAGCGAATTCTAGAAGAGGGGCAATGCCAAGCTAAGAAGCTGTCAGCCAGTAAACACAATGGCTTTCATTTTAAAGATTTTACAATGCTTTAGGCTTTTGTATAGATTTTTGGTAAATACTAAATCACTGTAAAATTTTCGCGGGAGTAGCCGGTAAAAAATATTTTTCCCGCTTAAGACTAGCTGACTGTGCCATTGTAAGGCTGTGTTGAAACGATTTTATTGTTTAATAGATTACAGTGGTTAAACTTCGACATAGCAAACCCAGATTTTGTATTAATGACTCGAAAATGTCACATGCTGCGCAGAGAAATAAATAAACATCCATGACGGAACTTACATGTTTTGGCATGGGACGCCTCAATAACGAGATCCTTTCACGTCATACGAGTAATTTCTTTTGAACAAGTAGGTATACCTTGATATACCTACGTATATCAAGACGACTCTTCCAAGAAAAAGAGGGTTCGAATGGATTGCCGAACACTGTACGTTTTTTTTGATGTTCAAAAGAAGAGCCTGAAGAAATCTTACCTGTACTAATATTTTCCAACACAATGTCAACAGCGACAGTTTTCCTCCTCAATACTGTAGGAACTTGAAAAAACATCAAAGCACGTCGTAATTATTTATTCTTTGATTTTTGTTTACTTCCAGTGAGACGTGTGTGGGCTTTTACGTCATTTAACTCGACAGCACATTCCTGATAATTGCACTAGTTCTATTAAACTCTTTTATTCGGTTTTAAATATGACATACGAGTAGTATAATATTGCGGGAAGATCAGATACCCCGAGAAAACCCAGTGGATATTAATAAAAATCAACATGAATATTTTCAACGAAAGTTTATACTTTCCGTGGGTCAGGTGGATGCCCAATTAAAACTTATAACAAGTTGAACCTAAAAAAGTTGTTTGTTGCAGGTCGTTGAAGGTAAGATTAAATTGGTTGAAGTGCCCTTTAAATTTATGTGCAATACGTCACCTAAACGAGATAACTGTTACCGGAAGGTACAAGTATAGTATTGCATCCTTCTTTTCTTCTTCTTGGTTCATAATAGTTACCAATTCACATTATTGGTTACAAAGTTCGTAAACCGTACACTTTGAGAACGAAATAATCCGTGGATAGCATCCTTTGATAACTGGATAATCTTGAAACGTAAACATCTATTAGGTTTATTGCATTTTATATTCCAATAGAAACCAAAATCTGACGTACCTATATAATAGCATTCCGATTCTGAGCGCTGTATTCCGATTCTTCAAGACAACTTTTTTAAATGCCGTCTAAAAAGCCTACTATAAAATAAAGCCTACTATAAAATTGAAAGGTATGACTGGAAAATGGTGTTAATAACTAAACTCATTCTTATTATGATAGGTAGCAACAATGATTTGAGTACCCAGAGACCCATTGCATCATGTCACAAGGTCAAAACACTGTCACCATAATCCGACTCACAATTATTATAAAAACTACATACTACATCAAATATTGGAGATAAGTGATTCTTCCACTTTCACTCGGTCGAAATTTTCACATAGGTGAGCAATAACTTGGGAAAATGTGGCTAATATAAACATAGCCTCTCAAACCCCCGGAACCCGGTTTCAAACTGAACCTGACCAACATCCGCATTGAGCCTGTTTCTATTTCAAGTGGACATTTCATCTTAACATCCTAATATTAGCTTCTCAACCAACTTGATCGGAAAATCGAATTAGCAGCAACAGCGTTTCATCACTTGTACAGTGCTAGTTTCGAGCAGCTCGTGTGAAGGTAATAAGGGATGTTTGTTTTGGGCCTGGAGAACACAGTTTTCTTAATTTTTTTTTTCGTTACGATTACAGTACTTCGAATGTAGGTGAGTTTTCTCAGCTAGATCGGAAATTTCATTATGGTGTCGTGGCACGGAACCTCCCACGCGGAATGTCAACAATGACCCTGCCCACGACCTGTTCTGGAGTCAAGGGTTGAATTACGTACATTGGCCCTAACACATCATCCAGGACCAACACCATCATCAGAAGAAGTACAAGTTGGCAATCCTTGACCGTCCGTGTTTTTATTTTCATACTTACTCGTTTTTCGCGTTCAGAGAAATAATAACCATAAAATCGCCCTTTTGTTCCAGCTCATATTTAGGGGTTCTCTATAAATTATTCAAAGGCCACCGGCCAACGCGTCAAAGGGGAATCTAATATATATTTAAATTGGAGATTATGAAGCAAATTCGGAGGACGCTATCGAATGCTGCGAAGACAATGAATTATGGATTGTTATTTCACAGAGGCCCTCAACATCCACGGACCTAACACAGAAAAGACTTTCGACTTTGGATCGTCTTCGATTTCTCAAGCCGTCATAAAGACTACATTATGCGATTTGCAACGCTAGTTCGTTAGTGGACAAAGTACGTTTTTTCCGACCGTTTCTTCAATTAATAAACAATTTACTTATGATAAATATGTAATTATAAAACATCTACGTATGATAAAAACGCTGCAAATCCCTGCACAACGGTTTATTATTTTGTATAGAATACCCTTCTGTTACAGATCACAGATCTATGTATAGATAACCCGTCTATATAATATGATATGTACTATTCTATGCATAATTATTTAGATCGCAGACCCTCCGTAGGTTAGTACCTAACCCCGTACTCGTTACTAGGTACCTACCTAAATCACGAGTTAAATGTTGCTAAAATAATTCTGCCGATGACAAACAGTACCTAACAAAAAGAAACACACATAATGAAGTTCTGAAAAGAAATTGTTGATGAGGAGTGAAAAAAGTTGCAAAAGTACCTACCAACAAACTCCAGCCCCTTCTACGTAGATGGTATAATGAACCGTTGTGTAATAATTTACCGTTGAGTAATGATTTACCGTAGTAATAATTTACCCATCAATAATACTTCAACATTTGTTCAAGTTTCACTACCTACCAACAAACTCCAAAAGAGCCATCATTTTTCAAATTAAATAATATCACAGAACATCCAACTCGACTTCATACTCCGCCAATATAATCAGGTGATCCCTACCAATGATTGGCCGTATTCACAAATTCCTATTGTGAGCGCGTCTCTGGTTACGAGATTTGGTTTGAATTGTATACAATTTCATTCACACTGGAGTCGAAAATGCCTGTCGGTGCAAACTTCGGGGCCTTACTGTGAACGAACGGCTGGACGTACGATGCTCCGGATGGTCTTAAAAAACTCGCAAGTTCAAGAACTATTTAAAACCGTAAAAATATTTACGTAAAAAAATGGTATAGGCGTTTTGAAAATTTCAACCCCTATTTTGAACCCCTTAGAGATGACTCACAGTAACGTCGAGCTTCGAGGACCAACTAGACGCCGAACGGAACCTATAACCCGAATTTCATCAATTTTTTTTCATGGTAACTAAGGCTGTGTCCTACGTGGATCTGCCGCGCGCGTCAACGCGTCGGAGCTTTCGGGCGTTCACACAAATCGCGTCGTCATGCCGCGCGGCGAAAAAAAAGCTGTCCTACGTGAAAACGCGAGACGCTTCGTATTTCAGTGGACGCCGACTGTCAAGTGTTGTCACCTGTTCTTTTATTTTTACTGTTTTATTTTTGATTACGTTCAAGTATCAGGCAGACATTTATGCAATATTTTCTGAGCCAACGTTGTCCTACTACTACTAGTTGATATTGTATAATTCTAGACTTAAAAAAAAATAAGAGCACCAAATATAGTTTGTTTCTAAAAATCACGTATTGTTATTTTCTAAACATCTCATTAAACGTAGGTACATAAGGGGGGTACTTGCTTGCCATCCTAGATTGTTGCGACACTTCGTCCCAAGCAGTTTGCACCAAACCACGATTTTTATAGTGTTATTTATTTATTTTTTCATTTATTGGCAATATATCATAAATACATAATGGAGAGAAATATTCGAAATAAGTAAAAATGCTCCGACCGGTTATTCCAAAGACACGGCCGCTTTTGGACTTCTACAATTAATATTTCCATCACACAAAATACACAAAAACACGGTCTTCTACACAGCAATTAACAGAACAAACGAGATAAACAAATCAAACGCGGCGTTTGACGCGAGGCGGTGACGGTAAAAATCAAACTAGTTTGGAAATCAAACCGAAGCGTTCAACGCTGTCGCGACAACGCGCCGCCCGAATCACGTGACAATTTCCATGGTTTTCATTGGTCTGCGTCTTCAACGCGCCAACGCCCGAACGCTCCGACGCGCGCGGTGGATCCACGTAGGACACTGGGTAAGAAAAGTGGCCCGTACGGCGTACGGCGTACGGCGTACGGTGTACGGCGTACGGCGTACGGCGTACGGCGGACAGACAGAAATATTTTTATTGCAGTTTTGGATTCTACATACCTTGAAACGTAAACCATCAAATTTTGAGGGGGGGTAAGAATTTTTTTTTTCATGCTCGATTCCAATGGTTCATTATTGAAAATAATAAACCAAAATACGTATTACAAAACATTTCCGTATGATCAGATAAGTGCGAAAAACAATTTCCACCTTACCTATTTCCAACTTTTCTCCATGAATGATTCACTGCCGTTTTCTGATCAATGGACAATTCAAGAAACAACTGATCAACCAGAATCGGTAAATCAGGCAAGATCTCCTCAATTGTTATCAGTGGGAGTCTTTCTAATGGGTGACACTGCAAACCGTCGACAACCTAGTTTACACTAAACAACAACACATATTGCAAATAGTCGACACGAAAAGCGGACGGCTCTCTTGACGACTATGAGAAAAAACCCAGCATTGCGAATAGGCGACAAGCGGAACGGCGACAACCCTCCAGGTATACCTGGTTGCGGAGAAGGTTGACCCACAAAACTAGGCAGCGCCATCCGGCCTCAGTCCTGTGACGTCAGCGACCCTTCTCCGTCCTTCCCAGTTCTACAATAGTAGTAGAGAGTAGCTAATTCACAAAATTATGTAAAAGTGTACGATTTCGCATAACCAACTCTGATCTGTCTCAATCAACGAAAAAAAAGAGTTTAAAAAATAAAAATAAAACTTACGAAACGCAGGAGTTGTTATTCAGTACATACCTTGGATTATTATTCAGTACATACCCAATACCCAAGAATTTTGGACTTCTTCATTTCATGATTCCGATCCACTGATTGTGAATAAAGTTGTCACAGATGTTTGTTGAAAAAGTTATAATATCAAGGAAATAGAATGGCAAATAATTTTCCGAATGCCTGGCACATTTCAAAACGATAGGAAGAATGGGACAAAGTCGAAAATTGTTTTAATGAAATCCAGCTACCTACACCTATTTCTAACAGTACCTACCTACGTAGGTACGATTACGGAAAGAAACGCTGAACTTTCTGTTTTATGACTGAACTTTCCGCTTATGACAGACGCCGGGGATTTTTTTCCAGGTGGGGTCAGTTTGGGAATTTTTCTTCCGGGGATTTTTTTTTTTGAGGGATTTTCTTCCCTACATTCGGGTGGGCAGTATAGCTCCCTCACATCGTTACATGGAAGTATGTAATAAATAGCTGGTGCGTCCAAGATTCGCGCAGGCCTGCCACTAATCCGATCCCTATGAAATTCATAAGGGAATCTCTGCAGACTAGGGTAGTCCTAGGACACCATACAAATTTGAGCACAATCTGCCTATTGAGCCTGAGTGAGCTATGGCTGTTCACAGACTTTTACGTTTGCGCATGCGTAGACGCTACCATTTGTACGATGACGATGAAATTCACAGGGGACCGTCTGGGGGTAACCCGCACAATTCCTTCAAATTTCATCAAAATCGGACCAATGTTTTCGGAGTTCTGCCCGTGACAAGGAATTTACCACAGACAGACAGACACGGAACCAAATTTTTCAGAAAGCTTTGAAACGGAAAATCCCCAGAATATGCGTCATAAACCAGGAAATTAAAAGTCACAGAATAGAGATCATGACAGGCGAATATCGTATACATTGTCCAATGAACAGGCCGTTAGCTTGACTGAGGTATACCTAGGCCTTTACCTGAGGAAAGCATTGCCTGAATATTATGCTCGAAAGGAAGCAGGTAGAAGACCCCGAAGGTGTCGACGCTTTGCAATACACTTCTTAAAATTGCCCGTAACAGACAATGTCGCCTATTTGCGAATCGGGAGTTGTCGACTATTTGAAATAGCTAAGGTTTCATTGTATCGACAGACAGTTGTCGCCCATTCGCCCTGTCGCCGATCTGCTATAGACCCGTTATCAGTTAATTCAGGCTAATTTATGTGACTAGCAACTTATAACTAATTGGTCCAGTTGATATCATTTGCAGTTTGATAACTGGACCAGTATTCACCATTAGAAGTTGAGAGTTTCGTTCGTTTACCAATGCGGATATGATTCAATCAATCTTGGTTAAATGTAGGTACGAAGGGGGCTGTTGCTAGTCATGTATTAAATTTCTTTCGGCCTTTGGTGGTTGACAAAATGATGTCACCTACTCCCCGAAACCTTTAACCTTTTGCCGACCCTAAAATCCTTAGCTAGATAAGTAAGATAACCTGCTGCCGGCGACCGCACGGACCAAAGGAAAGTTCTGATCCCCGGTCATCTCAGCGTAATCACTCCGGCTTAACCTTTATGTACTGAGAGGAAATCCGTCGTATAGTCGAGGTTCGGCAGATCAATTCCTTTTCGTTATCCTACAGCTCAATAAAACTCGTTGACCAACGAAGTTCGCCAAGTTTCACAAGAAACGACTTCGGGCTTTCAGCGGGTATTGAAATGGCTCTAGGGATACCGAAGGTCACTCGCGGCTCATATTGTGAAAATATAGCGAGACGATCTACAATTTTGAAGAATTGATTTATTCTCATCATAACCTCAAGGTTTCTAGCATTGGGTGGGTTTCTAGCATAGAGTGCAGGATTGTGCGCTGTTATGTTGTTCTTTCGAGTACTTTGAGCAGATATTAAGCAGATGGAAGGACGAGATCGTTGAATTGGCTACCAGGTCCACTCCTCCACTGGCCTATTTCTTGCTACCTCAAGTGCGCATTTGCGTTGAGGGGACATTACCGACACTCAACGGGGAGGGGGGCATATTGCAAGGCGTATTGGTAAGTCTTGTTATGCAACCACAATAACTAGTACCTACACACCAATACACTTGGTACAAAGAAAAACGGAGATATAGGAAAAATAGTCTATTTCCACTAATACACGAAAAAACGCGAAAAATACTGTTATACCGGTTTCGGTGATCAAACCATCGTCAGTAACAAACAATAACTGAAGTGGCTTTAGTTCGTAACACTTCGTACCTATATCATAACACCTATGACTGCTAAGAATTCAGCTGATGAAACGTGTGGTCACTGTGACGTTTTTCACATAAATCAATGGGGATCTACACATTCATTAATTCGAAAATGAACTCATTATACTGCCTGTACGTCGGCAACTCCTACATAATAAAGTTCCTGTCATGCAGCGCGGCATAAGAGCGAATTTTCAAAGAAATTTTCATGCTATTGTGTCAAAAGATGATATAGCGAGAAACCATACCTCTTTTCGTAAAATTATATAATTTTGTGGTTTTAGCAATTTTTACCGATTTTTGACCCTTATAAAATCAAATTTGACCCATTTTTTTTATACACATTTTTTATCATCAAAATAGTACCTCTTCCTGTCGTGAATCACCATCCCACACAATGTCAGGTGAATTAGTATTGATTTTAGCTGTAAATACCCATTTTTGACCCAGAAAATCCAAATTTGACCCCTAATCTGTATGAAAAACAACTGACATTGCATTTTTCTGTATTTACTCACCTTCCATACCATCATTGATTTTATATCAATTGCTGGCGACTTTAGCCGTTTTTACGGATTTTTGAACACTAAAAACTCAAATTTGACCTCCTTAGAATTTTTAAAAATTGCTCATCTTCGAGCTCATCCCTTTGTTTGGTAACGCAAACATTTTGGCAAAATTTGGAATTTTATCATGTACCCAAGATCAGATATATAATATGTAGGTATGTATTTTTGAAATATTTATATATTAAAACCTACATATGAATTCCAAATTTTTCAATATATATATATTCCAAAAATATATAGGTACATAAAATATAAAATTATCATATAAATACATATAAATTTTGTTAAAATCTAGAGATGAATCCAGGACGCTCTGCAACGGACTTGCCAATAAGCCTATGAAAAAGATTTCAAAAGTCCTGAAAATTTGGGACCCACTGCAATAGCTTCTTTTTCTTTGAAAATTCGCTAAAAATATCCCTTGAAAAGTTCAGTGGTATTTTGTGTTTAAACTTGGTATCCATTCTCTATATCGCGAGTTTTATGGAGATTATAGGTACTTTTCCCAAATTTCTAAAAAGGAAACTTCCCGACGAGGTGGGTGAAGGAAATAAATTAGTGAAACGCCGTCCAGGCGGAACTGATTGAACGATATTATAGCGTGGTTTGAGGGGGGAGGGGGTGACTATGAAAGTGTTTAGCTAAAATGTACCGCAAGATTTTAGTACGTAGAGACAACTAGGTGCCTATTTAAATACTAAATAGGTGCCTAAATACTCTGTTGGTCTCCACTGAAAGGCTTAGGAAATACTATAATCAGAGGGTTCGCGATACACATTTTGATTATACATTTGGCTATACATTAAGTTTGGTAGTACGTTTGAAAATATGAAAACCATGAGGTTTTCATATTCAACGAGCTTACTGAACATTTAATTTATCTGGCATTTGATAAATTCCCAATAATATGTACGTTCCCTATCCTTTGAAGGTCTCTAATCTCTAAAAATTGAATGGAAAGCAATTAAATGTAATAGGTATTCAAATTAGTTAATTTAAAGCTTGGAATGAAACTTAAGGATGTTAATCTCTATAATCATACACCTACATGAATTCATAACGAGAATGGGTGTAATATTTACAATAAAAGTAGGTAAATGAACGCATTTTTTTATGACGTACTCGAGTTAGAAGCTCAGCACTGATTCTAGTAGCTTTGTGCACAAGGAAAACGGAGAAATGTAGCCATTCAAGAAAAATATAGACGTACTTGCCTTACTGCACGATAACGAACAGACAGTGCATTGTGTGATAACCATAAAAAAAGAGTTGGACGAATATACTGCTCTCTTTTCATGTTCTCGCCGCAGCTCACTCATGAGGTTCTGTGTAGGAGTCCTCATTTTCATCACGTCATCATTCATCACTCATATGAAATACCATTCTATCGATTTGAAGTTTGCCCTTGTAGTAAGGAATTTTCTGTGTGGCCCATTCATACGGGTTTATATTGATGATATTTTGATGGGGGACCTGAACTACAAAGATTGTTCTCGTAGAACATAATTGTGCTGTAGTCAAGCGAATCAACACAGAAAATATGAAAAAATTAACGCAGAAAACGAATAAACAGAAAAATGAATAATAAAACATGGAGAATAGTGCATTCAATCAGGGCAGTGTTATACTTTTGGGTCAAAAGATACATCGGATTCCCAAGGCAACAAAAGAAGAGTCAGTGGATATAAGGAACATTCAAATACCTCATGACCTCCACTCACTTCGAGTTCTCACGGGTTTGGCAGGATTTCATGTCTTGCTTGTTGAATGTAATAACAGCGG
The DNA here is from genome assembly GCA_954871275.1 of Leptopterna dolabrata. NCBI lineage: Eukaryota > Metazoa > Arthropoda > Insecta > Hemiptera > Miridae > Leptopterna > Leptopterna dolabrata. The sequence continues at coordinate 18,157,575 of OX940980.1, read as the reverse complement.
TCTTTATGTGGGCCACTATCAAACTGAACATTTTTACACCATTGCACCATGTTAATGATTCGCTTAGGATTTTCTACAAAAAGAGGGAAATCAGCCCTTTCGACATGAATGCGAGGAATACGTTCCAAACACAGTCAAGTCGACCTACTTGATTTGAATAATCTGCACAAAATTTAACTAATATGATTTGACGAGACATTGGAAATCAAAGAAAACTTGTTCCTCCACTTCTGGATGAACTTTCTTTCAATGTCACTTGCCATACCTATCTCTTTATCAGCAATTTTTTTTCTTGTTGAGGTCTGTGAGTTTTGTTGAAAATGATTAATTACCATGAGGGGATATATCCTCCCAGTGCTCAACGGCCTTGTCAGGTGGAATAAACCGTTTCCCGTGGGATCACCGAAATTAAGATAACTTGAGCGTGGTTAGTACTTGGATGGGTGACCACTGTGACACGTCCAAGTATGACCCATGTTGCTGTTGGGCGAACCCCTCTCCTTTCAAAGGGGCGAGGCAATGAATAGCCAAGTAAAGAGCGAAATGATCAAGTCGAATTCTGATCCTTCATTGGAGGACAGCTGATAACGTCAGCTGTCAGCATTGCTCAAAATGTCGAACAAAATAATGCCTCATGATTTTTCATCCACTCACTTCGTGAAACCTTTCTGATTGACTTAACGTTTTTAATAAAGCCTCCATTAATTTAGAAGATGAACCTATCACGAAAAACACTTTCCAATCCATTTCGTATTCTTTCGACGGCCTGATGGTGTTGTCCTTGTCGAAAACGCTCACCTACGGTACTCGACCAGCTGTCTCCTCCGCAAGGTATGGTAATTGTCCTTCTACTCCTAGCGGAATTAATCCCTTAGATTTAATATCTTTCAAATGTATTTGCCGGATGGCTGTTCGGCAGGGCAAACGACACCAATCGGAGACGTCTTTGCACGAAACAACTTCCTACCTTATTCCTATCCCATAAGAACGTCTCCTCCGGAAATTGACTTCTTTCCTTCAATAAACTGATGAGATTTTCTAATGAGTGTTTGACATAGATAGAAACCCAACGTGGAACTTTTGGCCATAGTAATTTGTTGCTGTTTTAATGAATATTTTTTCCTCATAGATATAACCTATCCACTGAAAAATTTGGACCTATTGCAATAGCTAATTCTTCCCCGAAAATCTGCTGAAACAAACCCAGAATTGGAATATTTCAGAATATGAATAGGTACTGAAGGCTGTTGTTGATCGTGATGTCTTGTAAAGTTAGACCAAGATTAGATATTTCTCCATTTCTCCTTGCCAAATTTATAATTATGATATTGGACATTCAAGACCACCACAAAGTCAAAACAACGTGGTAGTCGTAATCCTCTGACCTAGTTATGTGCAGTATGTTTATTATTATGTTGTGAAACACTTCAGCTGGACCCTAACAAGAGATGTGAAACACACGGATCCAGAAGCGGGCGTAAAACCTGTGAGGGACACGCGTCAGCAACAACGTTTTCTGATATTCAGATTTACGGGGCAAGCACGTTCACCACCCACATTGTTCATCTCGTGTCAGTTTGACGTGGCTTCATGTTGGCATTGAGCATACAGTTACAGACGAACAGCAGAATGGAGCCCTTTGCGATAAACACGCGTCATCGAGAGGTAGGTTACGAGAGCTGAAGAATAAATTGATAATTTTGCATATATTATTTGGAAAAGAATAATAAATTTGCCTTGAAAATGAATAGTAGGGATAAATGGGACAAAGGGGTCATAGCAGCTCTGGTTGACTATAGGGTTACCTAACCCTTCAGTTGCCTGAACTGGTCGCAGTCGTGGCGTTTCACATATGAAATTTTACGAACTAAATCACTCGCGAAGAAATCGTGGAAACCCATTTCAAAGAAAAACGGAGTTATTGAAAAAAAAATAGTATATTTCCTCTAATACACAAAAAACGCAAAAATACTGTTATACCGGTTTCGGTGATCAAACCATCGTCAGTAACACACAATAACTAAAATAAGTTATAACTAAAATAAGTTACTTATTGTGTGTTACTGACGATGGTTTGATCACCGAAACCGGTATAACAGTGTTTTTAGTGGAAATAGACTATTTTTTTCAATAATTTCGTTTTTCTATGAAATTTTATTTCGACAACTCATGGCAAATGTTTTATAGTACGAATTGAGATGAGTTATTACCTATTTGGGCACTCGTAGATATCACCTGAAAATCCCGAGTTGATATAAACAATCCTAGTTATGGCCTGAACATTCTGATGTACTACTACCACTGGGCATGACTCAGTTGATGCGGAAGTGTCCATAATATTCACTTAGCCCTAACCATTCAATTTTTTCAAGCAGGCTTTGAACATGTAGGTACTTATCGCAACGTAGGTATTGAGAACCAACACCATCAGTCAAGCAACAGAATCAACCCTTGCCAATGTAATAATATTCAATATTAACCATAGACCTCAAGCGATGGCTGGGGGGATTGCAACGCCACTGGTTATGGGACCTGAACCGACCTCTTGTAATTCTAATTTCAATAGAAATTGATTTGCAAATATGTCATCCTGTGTGAACTCTCGTGTGCATTGATAGCCGAACGGTGCACTGATAGGTTGTTCCGGGCTGTGATGTGCGTTAACACTTGAACGCGGGTGACTGAAGTTAGTAGTGATACCTATAATACTAGATTAGAGTTGCTCAGGTTGTTTGGTGTGGAAAGTAATAGGTATGTTAATTCATGTATGTAAGTTAAGTGCAATTACTAGAGACCTTTGTCAATTACAATCAATCAATATTCATAATCGATTCATTCATCATTTTTTATTCAGTATTATCTACGTAGCCCAAAAACAATTTCCTTTTCTTTTATGAAATGTCCAAATTCAGTCAGCAATAAAAATGTCGGTGGAGTATTTTCAATCAGGTACGCCCCTTCATCTTCATATGGTGCGCAACAATGGGCATTGCGTCACTTCCTGCTCAAGACGATCTAGACGAATAATGATAAATGTTCTTATTATTAATGTCAATATATTAACCTTTCGAGAGGTCACTGAACCTATTACACACTCGCTGCCCTCTCTTGACACTGAGAATGCCTGTAATGATAGAGATGAAAACGTTGCAGTAAATGTTGCAGTAAACGGACAAAAAGGCATCAAAATGTATCTCAAATGAATTTCCGATATTAAAACGAGAGTTTATTTATCAATGGTATTTCATTTTATTTTTATAGTTCATTATTTCGAATAACGAATCTTTGGAATCGAGCACGAAACAAAAATTGTTACCCCTCTCGAAATTTGATGGTTTGTATTACAAGGTACATACAACGTGCCGTACCTCGCACTTTCCTTAGTTACTTGGTTTAGTTTAATTAGAATGAATTTTGGTTTGAAGGTTCCCATTTGGGGTCTAGTTGGTCCGCGAAGCTCGGCGTTACTGTCAGTCGGGATGAAAAACAGGGGTTGCAGTTTTCAAAGCGCCGTAGCTCGAAAACTAGATAAAGGCTGTGGTTTTTCTGACGTTTTTAAATTTACTAAAATCACCCGGAGCATTGTGCGACCAGCCGTTCATTCACATTAATGCCCTGAAGTTTGAATCGCAAAGCTTCGTCAACATTAGTGTGAATCATACGGTATACCTACATGGCAGGTACGTAAGTCCAGCCCAGATAAATCACCGCTAGGGAACAGCTTATTATAATCACGCATGGCTTTATGAAACCGAGTTTGTTGTTCAGTGACTATTAAGTACTTCATCCGAAATGGCTCGATACAGAAGATGGGGGGCGGTGGAAAATGCATATTTATGTATAATTCTAACTGCCGAACATTAAGAGCGTATACTTCAATTCTGGTGGAATTTTTTGTCGTGTTTATGTGTATAGAAGTGTGAGTGCGTGGGAAGGTAGATACTACCTCATAACAAGACCCTACCAATCCAGGGTCTTACGCTAATAGGAATTCAGTGATCTACGCAGAAGGGGTGTCTAAACAGGAAAGTAACAAACCGTTGTGTAATAATTTGCAGCGTTTTTAAAGACTTAATGAGTATAATGAAAATTATTATAATATAAATAATTAATACGTATGTGAAGATGCAAAACCTCAGACTGTACTCGTATTTCAACAGTAGGTACAATTAATACCTGTTGGGTGAATTTACATAAAGTAAATGGCAATGAGAGTAATAGTGAAAATCGCGAGAATAAACGGAAGAAGGTTCTAACAAAATATTTCGCAAATAATCAAAACCTTCATGTGTTGGTCCCAGTACTGGGCTAATGTGTTGGTTTGTATTAGAATATCACTGTGATCACTGTACTTGGTGATGTCATGGCAGGCTACCCGTTGATCTGTGGAAATTTCTCGTAGTATGATTTCTCATAGTTGGGCGATTAATTAGGCCATAAAGGTAATTAGGCGTGCTGCTGATCAGCTAGCAACACTGAAAAGCGGAGAGCCTAACCACGTCACAGGGTTTGGTGCTAATTTACGAAGTAGAATATCCGTCGAGACCAATGATTGGGGACTTTCCAGAAATCTGAACCAGGAGACGCACACCTGTCAAACTACAAGTAAAAATTTAACAAATGGCTACAAAGAATAGAAAAACGTGAGGTTCTTAAAGATTTTGTACAAAATTAAGTTATCCAAGTACATTTCGAGAATTGCTTTCACCCGCGCCCACTGATGGTCACAACCGAAGAAAACGTCAAAGTTATGACATCCAGTTTCAATTCTTTAGTGTTAGTATTAGAATCAATCAAGGATCAACGACCACTGGACAAACCCTGAGCAAAAATGAGATGCAAATTTTTTTTGCAATATTGATTAACATCAGACTCTCTATCAATAAATTAGTAGTAGGACCATCAATAAGTCTATACCAGTGCTCAAGTTGATACACTTCAAATCCTTGAAACTTCTACAATGATTTGTATGATACAGATTTAAGACTAACGGGATATGTCTTCAATAACTACCTACAGGCAATCACAAGCTCAACTCAAATCAGATATCAACAAGTTCAGCAGAATCATAAATTTAGTTTTTACACTGCTATTCAAAAACTATACAGCAGACTCAAAAATTGCAATTTTGCAAAAGATCACGCTCACCTTCTTGATATTTGCTGATAGGAGTCGGAAGTAGGGTGATAGCACCTTGAGCATCCTCTTTCCCCGACCACATGTTTACAACTGGTCGATTCAACTGTTCATTGTCACCGCAACTCATTTGCATAAGACGGCGGATGATCTACTTTTTATTAGAAACTATTCCGCCATTACGACCTGTCGAATATGACTCAGGCTCTCGCAGATCCGAAACTCAAAGTATAAAGCAAAATCGGTCAACAGAATCGGAAACTTGATTTATTTTTGCACGGAATGAGCTTATTTGGGATGCTAGGTACCTATTCTAATTATGGCTATACAATTAACGATCTGAACTGATCATCTCATTCAACTCAGTACTCTTATCTGTGGAAGAAGAAACATAATAGGCATTTCACCATTACCCATGTTCCTACGAGTAGTTGGGAATTCAACGTGTTAACATGGAACAATGTTAAACTTATGGAAGGTGCTAGTTTATATAAATATGGTGCGCCGCGCCGGGTTGTCGAAGCGGGCTAGAGCTTCCGATCTTCATATCCTCGTTTGGGATAAAATTTCGCGGTGTCCCTGGTTCTCGTCTCGGCCGGGCAGCAGTACAAGCTTGCATGTGCTTACCCGGCCAGCGATTAGGTCTTCAACTCTGACGGAATCATGTGAAGTCTACAGGGTCCTTCCTTATATGTTTTTTATTATGCATATATAGAAATTTATGAGTTACGACAAGTTCAGAAGTTAGTAGCTCGTTTTGCATTTTACTTGGTGGTGTCGTTTGGGCGTCATGTGGTTGTAGGTGCTTGTGTCAGTGTTTCCAGATCGAGCGATGGGTTTCTGTAAGACTTTGCCAATTGGTTTAAATATTGTGTCAGATGCAGAGGTAGGTGGGTTCCGTCAAAATTGTGTAAATATTTATTGATTTTATATTGAGTTGTTATTTCTAAGTCTTCCATATGTATATACATTTATACTAATGGGTAATCTGAAGAATACGGTTGCTCTAGAAACTACGAATTTCATCAAAATTGGATTTGCCTGTCTGTACGTGTACATACAAGTGCGTTTTCGTTGAGACGCCTTGGGGTCGGATCAGGAAGACCAGAAGAATGTGACGACTTCTACTTTTGTTATGACTTGGTTTTGGATCTTGATCATGAAAGATTTGTATTCAACGTTCAATGGGTAGGTACCTACAACCACCTGATTCTGTGTAATCCGTGAATTACATGTCAAGACAAGATTGGGTTCTTTTAAACCTTCGTCGACACAAGAATCATATGAGTAATAGAGCTATACCGGGCAATTGATTATACCAACTGCACTCGTAGAATCCTCTATTAGGCACGTCTCCAAGCCATAATCTGCAGATTACACAGCACCAAGTGCTTGTATTCTGTTGGTTCCTAAGTATACATCAGATGTCGAGAACTGCATCTTTTAGAGGTTTTATTCTCCCGTAACTACCCATTAACGGCTTGAAATAACCAAAACTCCCTGAGAAAAAAGGGGGAGGTTCCTCAAACTCCTGTTTCACCTATGACTTTTGAGACCGAGCAATTGGAAATAACGTATTACTCAGTTGCCCTTCTGTAACTGTAACGCACGTTGAATAAAAGAACGGAACCCAGTATCCCCTGAGACCAGCCGAGATTCCTCATACAAAGGAGGGAACTGATCGGATTGAGGGAACATGTGAAGAGGAGCGACCGCCAGTATGTGCGAAGGAGTTCAAAAGCCGACAAACTCACCGCCGGTCTCCCAACGGGTCTTCGCATTTTCATTTTCTTTCAGACGGTCCACAACATCTTGGAATTCCGGGGACCATGTACCATAACAGTATTGGATTGCTGGTAAACTAGATTTTTAGACTCGCACCTCTTACAGATTCAAGTGCTCTGCCGAATAAGGGTCGAAGTTACATTTTCCCGAAACTGAGCTACTAGGTACTAGGCACTGCGAGTACTTGAGGGTACCTTGAGTTACCTGAGTATTTTTCTGGCTGTTACCAGTTTATTTGTGAATAAACTTATTCTATTCTATTCTTATTGATATAAAATTCGACGATCCGTTGAAATAGTAATGAGTACGAACTAAAACTCGGCGCTGCGCGCCTCGGCGGGGGCTTCGCCCCCTGCACCCCCGGATGACTTCCGCTTAAAGCCTGACGGCTAAAATGTGGTCTACCTGACCCTTCAGGTTTTTGTCCCCCTCGCTGTATTATATAAGATCGGCTGTTTCTTACCGGTGTATCCATGTGCAAATAATTTTTTAATGGATAAAAAATAAATTAACCTGTTTTATTGATATGATCTTCACTCGTCATATTGGCAATATCGATTCGAAAAACTACATAACTTATTTTGGTGGACTACTAAAATAAGTAGTCCAGAAGTTGCAGAGAACTCTAGTAAGGCTAAGGCTATCGAGGATGCACCAAAGAGTGCATAGCATATAAGAGTGAATAGCATATACATTAGCTTTAGGAGCCACTCAGCTGATCCGGGGCCTGGGCAGTGTCAAGTTAAAGTCCTAAGGTGCCCACATACCAAATTACAGCTTCGTAGAGTGAATAGCATAGAAATTAGCTTTAGGAGCCACTCAGCTGATCCGGGGCCTGGGCAGTGTCAAATTAAAGTCCTAAGGAGCCCACATACCAATTACAGCTTCGTAGAGTGAATAGCATATACATTAGCTTTAGGAGCCACTCAGCTGATCCGGGGCCTGGGCAGTGTCAAGTTAAAGTCCTAAGGTGCCCACATACCAAATTACAGCTTCGTAGAGTGAATAGCATAGAAATTAGCTTTAGGAGCCACTCAGCTGATCCGGGGCCTGGGCAGCGTCAAGTTAAAGTCCTAAGGTGCCCACATACCAAATTACAGCTTCGTAGAGTGAATAGCATATAAATTAGCTTCAGGAGCCACTCAGCTGATCCGGGGCCTGGGCAGTGTCAAATTAAAGTCCTAAGGAGCCCACATACCAATTACAGCTTCGTAGAGTGAATAGCATATAAATTAGCTTCAGGAGCCACTCAGATGATCCGGGGCCTGGGCAGTGTCAAGTTAAAGTCCTAAGGTGCCCACATACCAAATTACAGCTTCGTAGAGTGAATAGCATATAAATTAGCTTCAGGAGCCACTCAGCTGATCCGGGGCCTGGGCAGTGTCAAGTTAAAGTCCTAAGGTGCCCACATACCAAATTACAGCTTCGTAGAGTGAATAGCATAGAAATTAGCGTTAGGAGCCACTCAGCTGATCCGGGGCCTGGGCAGCGTCAAGTTAAAGTCCTAAGGAGCCCACATACCAAATTACAGCTTCGTAGAGTGAATAGCATATAAATTAGCTTCAGGAGCCACTCAGCTGATCCGGGGCCTGGGCAGTGTCAAGTTAAAGTCCTAAGGTGCCCACATACCAAATTACAGCTTCGTAGAGTGAATAGCATAGAAATTAGCTTTAGGAGCCACTCAGCTGATCCGGGGCCTGGGCAGCGTCAAGTTAAAGTCCTAAGGAGCCCACATACCAAATTACAGCTTCGTAGAGTGAATAGCATATAAATTAGCTTCAGGAGCCACTCAGCTGATCCGGGGCCTGGGCAGTGTCAAGTTAAAGTCCTAAGGTGCCCACATACCAAATTACAGCTTCGTAGAGTGAATAGCATATAAATTAGCTTCAGGAGCCACTCAGATGATCTGGGGCCTGGGCAGTGTCAAGTTAAAGTCCTAAGGTGCCCACATACCAAATTACAGCTTCGTAGAGTGAATAGCATAGAAATTAGCTTTAGGAGCCACTCAGCTGATCCGGGGCCTGGGCAGCGTCAAGTTAAAGTCCTAAGGAGCCCACATACCAAATTACAGCTTCGTAGAGTGAATAGCATATACATTAGCTTTAGGAGCCACTCAGCTGATCCGGGGCCTGGGCAGTGTCAAGTTAAAGTCCTAAGGTGCCCACATACCAAATTACAGCTTCGTAGAGTGAATAGCATATAAATTAGCTTCAGGAGCCACTCAGCTGATCCGGGGCCTGGGCAGCGTCAAATTAAAGTCCTAAGGAGCCCACATACCAATTACAGCTTCGTAGAGTGAATAGCATATAAATTAGCTTCAGGAGCCACTCAGCTGATCCGGGGCCTGGGCAGTGTCAAGTTAAAGTCCTAAGGTGCCCACATACCAAATTACAGCTTCGTAGAGTGAATAGCATATAAATTAGCTTCAGGAGCCACTCAGATGATCCGGGGCCTGGGCAGTGTCAAGTTAAAGTCCTAAGGTGCCCACATACCAAATTACAGCTTCGTAGAGTGAATAGCATATAAATTAGCTTCAGGAGCCACTCAGCTGATCCGGGGCCTGGGCAGTGTCAAGTTAAAGTCCTAAGGTGCCCACATACCAAATTACAGCTTCGTAGAGTGAATAGCATAGAAATTAGCGTTAGGAGCCACTCAGCTGATCCGGGGCCTGGGCAGCGTCAAGTTAAAGTCCTAAGGAGCCCACATACCAAATTACAGCTTCGTAGAGTGAATAGCATATAAATTAGCTTCAGGAGCCACTCAGCTGATCCGGGGCCTGGGCAGTGTCAAGTTAAAGTCCTAAGGTGCCCACATACCAAATTACAGCTTCGTAGAGTGAATAGCATAGAAATTAGCTTTAGGAGCCACTCAGCTGATCCGGGGCCTGGGCAGCGTCAAGTTAAAGTCCTAAGGAGCCCACATACCAAATTACAGCTTCGTAGAGTGAATAGCATATAAATTAGCTTCAGGAGCCACTCAGCTGATCCGGGGCCTGGGCAGTGTCAAGTTAAAGTCCTAAGGTGCCCACATACCAAATTACAGCTTCGTAGAGTGAATAGCATATAAATTAGCTTCAGGAGCCACTCAGATGATCTGGGGCCTGGGCAGTGTCAAGTTAAAGTCCTAAGGTGCCCACATACCAAATTACAGCTTCGTAGAGTGAATAGCATAGAAATTAGCTTTAGGAGCCACTCAGCTGATCCGGGGCCTGGGCAGCGTCAAGTTAAAGTCCTAAGGAGCCCACATACCAAATTACAGCTTCGTAGAGTGAATAGCATATACATTAGCTTTAGGAGCCACTCAGCTGATCCGGGGCCTGGGCAGTGTCAAGTTAAAGTCCTAAGGTGCCCACATACCAAATTACAGCTTCGTAGAGTGAATAGCATATAAATTAGCTTCAGGAGCCACTCAGCTGATCCGGGGCCTGGGCAGTGTCAAATTAAAGTCCTAAGGAGCCCACATACCAATTACAGCTTCGTAGAGTGAATAGCATATAAATTAGCTTCAGGAGCCACTCAGATGATCCGGGGCCTGGGCAGTGTCAAGTTAAAGTCCTAAGGTGCCCACATACCAAATTACAGCTTCGTAGAGTGAATAGCATATAAATTAGCTTTAGGAGCCACTCAGCTGATCCGGGGCCTGGGCATCATCAAGTTAAAGTCCTAAGGAGCCCACATACCAAATTACAGCTTCGTAGAGTGAATAGCATATAAATTAGCTTCAGGAGCCACTCAGCTGATCCGGGGCCTGGGCAGTGTCAAGTTAAAGTCCTAAGGTGCCCACATACCAAATTACAGCTTCGTAGAGTGAATAGCATAGAAATTAGCTTTAGGAGCCACTCAGCTGATCCGGGGCCTGGGCAGCGTCAAGTTAAAGTCCTAAGGAGCCCACATACCAAATTACAGCTTCGTAGAGTGAATAGCATATAAATTAGCTTCAGGAGCCACTCAGCTGATCCGGGGCCTGGGCAGTGTCAAGTTAAAGTCCTAAGGTGCCCACATACCAAATTACAGCTTCGTAGAGTGAATAGCATATAAATTAGCTTCAGGAGCCACTCAGATGATCTGGGGCCTGGGCAGTGTCAAGTTAAAGTCCTAAGGTGCCCACATACCAAATTACAGCTTCGTAGAGTGAATAGCATAGAAATTAGCTTTAGGAGCCACTCAGCTGATCCGGGGCCTGGGCAGCGTCAAGTTATAGTCCTAAGGAGCCCACATACCAAATTACAGCTTCGTAGAGTGAATAGCATATAAATTAGCTTCAGGAGCCACTCAGCTGATCCGGGGTCTGGGCAGTGTCAAGTTAAAGTCCTAAGGTGCCCACATACCAAATTACAGCTTCGTAGAGTGAATAGCATATAAATTAGCTTCAGGAGCCACTCAGCTGATCCGGGGCCTGGGCAGTGTCAAGTTAAAGTCCTAAGGTGCCCACATACCAAATTACAGCTTCGTAGAGTGAATAGCATAGAAATTAGCTTTAGGAGCCACCCAGCTGATCCGGGGCCTGGGCAGTGTCAAATTAAAGTCCTAAGGAGCCCACATACCAAATTACAGCTTCGTAGAGTGAATAGCATAGAAATTAACTTTAGGAGCCACTTAGCTGATCACGGCCCTATGCTGCTTAAAGTGTAAGTCCTAAGGACGCTACCTACCAAATTACAGCTTCATACAGTGAATAGCATAGAAACTAGCTGTAGGAGCAACTCAGCTGATCCGGGGCCTGGGCAGCGTCAAGTTAAAGTCCTAAGGAGCCTACATACCAAATTACAGCTTTGTAGAGTGAATTTCCTTAGCAACGTTCGGTTTATAAAATACGCGCTACTTTTGTGTTTTGTCTCACTATTTGGTCTCACTTTTTCCTGTCGCTTTTCGGCGGGGGGTCCCATCGCAAAAACCTGAAGGGTCAGGTTAAAATGCTGCTAAGTCCTTGTCACATGGGTTTATTGACTGAATAAGGCAAGATTGGGACCTCAGTGAAGAGACGCACTAAGCTATATTTGACGGTTTTGAACTGGAATATTAGGTTGCTATTTCTGACAAATTATTTTCTATCAGTGAAATTGTCATTGAATTGTCCTGATTCGCCTGTTATTATTACCTCCTGTGTTGTGATGCAAATTTCTGGTGATTACAGCCATTTTCACTGGATTTTGACCCATAAACATGAAGCTAAGGCGATTTTAACATTTCAACCCCTATATCCTACGCTGCCCTCCCACGTCGCGGACGTGGTCGCCCTCCAATGAGAGGATCACAATTCGATCTGATCATTTGCTCTTGGCTAATCATTGCCTCGCTCCCTTGAGTGGACAGGCAGCTACATGGATCCTTCGCTGATCTCACGGGAACCGGTTTATTTCACCTGATAAGGCCGTTGAGATTATGTGATCAATTCGTGGGACTAAAAATATTACCTACCCAACAGCTGCTTGCATTTTGTGGTGCCACTTCCTGCGTCGCCATCAAAAACATACATGATCTTAAAAAATCCATTAACCCATAAGATTTACCCTCAAACCCTCTTCGATCGCTAGTAGCGGTAGCTAGGCAACCGAATCGAAGGGTTGTTTTTCTTAACGGACAAATCTCTCATGTGTCCTCTCTAAGGTTCAGACGATTTTGATGATACATGACAAACAGTGTTTTCGTTCATTTGAAAGTAACATTCATTTGAAAGTAACATTCACTTGAATGTAAAGCCTACATCGGAATTAATCATCCGACGAGATAAAATGTTTGTTTTTCGATAATTTCCCCCTATGATGATCTAGTACACGCAGCATTATTACCATAAGTTATTATTTGCCTCAAACCGTTGCTCAAGTCAAACAGCTAACTAAGGACCCGGCGTGAGCAAGTTAGGAGATATAAAGGACGTGATAATATTGTATTACCTAACTACGCTGTTTGCTCTCCTAACGAGAAATTAACATTTCTGGTCGCTTCCATTGTTTACTAAAAGCTTATTGTCGTCTAATCACGTCTTACCTAGTTGAATTCACCCACCTTCGGTTCAACTTTGTGCTGACCGTCATTAATTGAATGGTGGTTAACCTCTGTAGGCCCGGCGCAGCTTGAGAGTAACGACAACAATCACTGTCCATAGAGTCACAACTAAAAGGTTAAATGGGTGTTAAACTGATCCATGATGCGAGACCACAGTAAGTTTCCACGAAAAGTTCCATTATCGTCTACTGGAGATATGCATATTGGAACTGGAGCATCAAGAATTCCAAACCATGTGTTGCGTAAGCCTTGGGCTGCGGAAAAACGTAGTCCTACCCTATACATTAAGGTAGTTGTTTAAATTTGTTTTATAAAATTTTTGAAAGTATCTACTGAAGCACATTTCGTACTATGGAAACCCTACCTGATGTACCTAATACAACACTATATTATCCCGATATAAATTGTCTATTTTTCATGCGCAAGCGCCCTTTGGAAATTAGGTTGTTCTATTAAATTTGCCTAGCCCGTCGGTCTTTCCTCAAAATGAGAAAATTTCTTGTTAGCTCTGACCTCAGTCTGGACCTGCGAGTCATAATAATGAAGTGTATTATATCTCTCTCTTATCGTCATTCTGTACGGGAGCGAAAGCTGGACACTTGACCCAGTGATGAAAGATAGAATCAAAGCTTTGGAAATGTATTTCTATCGACGGATGCTGCGAACATCCTGGGTCCAGAAGATAACTGATGAAGAGGTCTTAGCCAGAATGGGCAAGGAACGTGAGTCGTTGTTAACGTCCAGGAAGCGAAACACGTGTTATATTGGCCAGCGGTATGAGCTTCTTCAGCTCATAATCCACGGAAAGATAACCGGGAGGAGGTCCCGGGGATAAGAGGGAAGAGGATTGGAAGACGGCAGAATTCGTGGATGAAGGACCTGAGCCCTTGGCTGGGCTGTTCATCCGTGGATACCTTCAGAAGAGCCGTCTCTCGACAAACTACTGCCAGTTGCATAGCCGATCTTCGGAAGGAGATGGCGTAACAAGAAGAAGGTTACATTTGTTAAGCATGTGGAACAAATTGAAAATTTCGGAGGTAGTGCGGATCTCTTAACCTCCCTCACTTTCTCACTGTGAAGGGGTGGGAGGGTAGGGGACAGCGGACCGCGCCTAAAGAATTTTAGACTTAAAAACAGCTTATAATGATAAGTTTGTCACCGTGATAGTACAAAATGCTGCAAATAATTACACAAGGGTTTATTATTTACCGGTTAAGATGCCCCTTCTGGGTAGATAACTGTTTTCTGTGGCCAATACCTACCCTCGTGCCCTCTCCAAGAAAGCCCCAAATCGAGTACTGGAGCCAGCTGGGCAAAACAGTTTCATAAATACGCGGTGGATTCAAGAATTCTCATGAATTATTTGTTCTTATTCATGGAGAAAGTAGCTATCAACGAAATCCAAAATAACCATCATTCTTCATATGAAATAATATTACGGAACAACCAACTCAATTTCATACAGCCATGCGTAGTGTTATAACCAGGTGGTCCCTAGCAATGATATCTGGGCGGATGTACACCGCTTCACTGACGATGTAGACTTGTAGACGATGTTTACGAAGCTTTTAGGTGCAACTTCAGGGCCTTACTGTGAACGAACGGCTGCACGTACAATTTTCCGGATGTTATCAAAAGACTCCCAAGATCGAGAACTATTTAAAAACGATTAAAAAATCGAGGTAACGGCTCCCTGGAAATTGCAACCCCTATTTTTCAACCCGCAGAGACGACTGATAGTAACGGTGAGCTTCGCGGATCAACTAGAATCCAAATTCAGACAGATTTTTTTTTTCAAGCTCAATTCGTCAGGTTTATTATTGAAAATAATAAACCAAAAACAGCGTTTACCGTTGGTGACAATGCCAACTTCATTCTCATTTGCCATCATTTCATTTTTAGAGACTACTACTTGGGGATGACTACTACAGGGCAACTTTGGGTCAATATGGTTGATCTCTGATACATTTAAAAAACTATAATGTAATTGACGTTATTGTCTTACGTTAGCGTACATGTCCCACTTTTAGTCGAGTGTATAAATTTGAGCGATAATTTCCAACAACTGATGACTGTGCTTTCTGAAATCCACCTCAAACCTGACTCCCTACTCAATTTGCAGCTTGGACTAGTTCGACTTTCTTGCCTTGAAAGTTCCGCACTCGCATGTGATACCAAAATCAGATTTCTCTGTTAGAGCTCAGCATGGCAATTTCGTACGCGAACACACCTTCTTTCAGCACCGCAGTCAAGAAACAGCTTCTCCCATCAGCCACGTTGATTGTGTTCCACCCTTTTACTCGTCCTTACCTCCCAACCCTAAACACGCTTTGCCCTCTTACACTTCCTCTGTGTCAGGGTATCTTCTCGCCCTTTGTGCTTTTCGACCCTAATTGAACATTACCTTCCAAACAACAAAAGGGGATTCCCGTGTTTTCTCTGGCTGCATGGAATTACTTGTAAACAAATATTGCCCAGCCAATGGAAGAATCATAATTTATTTTATTAAGGTGAAGACTTCGATAAATTTGGTGGGTGTCAGTTACCCTTCTGTCTGGCTTACTGTTTAGCATACAAAGCCTGTAACGCTCTTACCTAATAAGAATCACCATGGACGTAAATCTGACAATTTTTTTAATAGAATTCTATTTTGCATTGATATATTGATGGGCAAATTAGGAAGGATTCGTAGAAACATCGATAATTTACCTGGTTTTCAAAATTACGTCACACTATGAACATGGGCTATTAAAAGTAAAAACACGAAGACATATAGCTGTGGCCACTCCCTGGGGGCTGAGCCAAAATGGATAATATTTCTGAACAATGAATATATACTGCCTGTTTCAGTTTGTGTGATGAAGGTCTAGGGTCAGGTAAATTGTTGCGATTTTGAAATTCAGCGTTGTTCAACACGTCCGGCTGATGCTCTAATCAAGGAATGGGACCAGCGAGCTTCTAACGGTTTCCTGGAAACATGCCTCGTCGTTATTCGGTGACATAATTTTCTTGTTTTCGTAGGATACTGGACGCAGTTTGGGAGAAACTCCGCTAGAGCCGTGTACGACCTTTGTTATCTTGAAAACATGCTCAAACTTCCCCCAACTCCACTCAACTTTATTAGGGGGTACGAGGGGGTAGTTTCTTTATTGCGGGCGTTCCGGCGACAGTAAGCCCTTAACTGAGAATAATGCTTAGAAACCAGCTGTTCTCGATAAAATGTCTTCGGTAATAGAGACGAACGTTGCCGTAAAACTGACCTTTTTTGCTCATTTTATTTTTTTTGGGGAAATGACAGTGATAAGATCCTCGAAAGGATGAATAAATAACGCTTTTCGGCGGCTTTCACATTATAATAGCACTCAAGTAGTAGGGGAGCCTGCCTGACCAGAAGGTATCCTGCCATGGAGGAAATTTTTCTATAACGTCAAAAGGGAGTGGGGACATGTCGTGCCTAACCATGTATAAAGGTGATTTTACTCTGTATGTAATAAGCCTGTACTGTTAATAGTTTTATAATAGTTACGTCTGCTGACTCAGACGCAAAACATGAATAAGTGGGCACCGAATTTAATTTCGAAAGTCTGTCAAGCAACTGTAAAAGGACAGAAAGGCCTGCCGAAGGTGTTTTGGCACACCTCCTACTCAAATAAATTGAACAACGCTTTTCGAAGCCATCATCGGCTTTAATTATTGTGCAGACGCCTTTCCCCTCTTCTACATTAATTTGATTTCTACAGGTGAATCACGGCACGAACTTCCGCCGGCAACTGATCCAAAGGTAACTGATCAATAACGACACAAATAGGTTACCAAGATGAATGTTTAGTTTGATATCACCGCCTAGGTATTTCATTATTGCTGAGAGTTGTGACCTGATTTTATTTATTTATAAGTAAATTATAAAAAAATAAAAATAAATAAAATAAGTAATAAGTAAATAAAAAGTAAATAAAAATAAAATAAGTAATAAATTTACTTCCAACAAAAGGGAAAAACCTATGAATGGAAGGAACGATGTAACATTTTTGCCCACTTTCACTTTTTTGCAGTTTCTTGGTCTTCAAACGTCGATACATTGAATGCGATTGAAAGGAACCTCAATATTTACGACGAGAGCGTTCTGAAATCTTTTTTTTTCTGTTGAAACGGGCTCTGTGAGCCACATAGCACGTTTCAAAGGAGATCTGAAAGGTACTCTTTCCCCCATATTGGTTTTTTTTTGCGTTTTCCCAAAAGTTTGGAAAATGTCATATAGCCCCTTTAAAAAAGACGATTCATGTAATATTTACAGAATACTGACAGGTCGGATGTTCTTTGCCTTGCCATGTAGAATTTGGAAAGTTCAGAATACTAGAAACCACCGAAGATATGAATGAAACCATATATGAAAGTGGTTTCATATGATATGGCGACGAGTGTGACTAGATAGTTCACTATAGTAGAGGATAGCTTCTACACTTCTAGGAGAGGTTGGGATTTAATCGTACTTGGCAGAATCTAGATGTTTCGGTTCGGTTTAATGGCACTGCACACGACCGCTCCAACTGGACATTTCAGGAAGCATTCACGGGGTACTCCAGGTGAGGATACGGAGTACTACTACAGGTATGTGGGTACTAAAACGCGGATGGATTTATACAAGAGCTTCTACTCTTATGGGCTTAGCACTATTTGCTTTTTCCTTCCACTTCGAGAAAGTACTTAATGATGGGGAGCGCTGAGATGATTAGCAATGCACTCAACAGCTCCATAAGCAAAAACTTCGTTATTTCTGTACTTAGAAGGGGATTGATGTTTTCTTAGTTTTCCTTCTAGATGAATCAAACAAGTGCGAGAGGCTCATACAGTATTACACAACTGTAGTTCTACCTAACCCTAACCCGTACCTACTGAATGTGTGACACGTGGCTTCCTTTCAACTTAGATGATACGTGGCCTAAATGTTACCTTAACAACTGGATCTCCGAGGCCTAACAGCTTGATCTCTGCCTAATACTGTAAATAAAACATAATACTGATGCATGAAAATTATGACTAGGTACCTATAGTAAGTGACTGGCTGACATTGTTGAAATTTGTAACGCCACACCACATAAAGATTGTTTTGTTTTGAACAGAACAAAGCATGGCGCAGTGACAAGTGTGACTGTCAGGCCTACCAGGCACAGCTTACATGAAACGGTTAGGTATCTGCTGGTAATCATAATAGCAATAATCTAAAGCACCCTTCCCAGTACCCTCCCAATACATTTAGGGCTTTCCTGGAAGGAGCTTGAGGATACTGACCACTGAAACCACAGTGATCTACTCAGAAGAGGCATCTATAGAGGTAAAGAATAAACCGTTGTGTAATAATTTGCAGCATTTTTTATTGCATTTTCGGATTCTACATACCTTGAAACGGAAACCATCAAATTTTGAGGGGGGTTAACAAATTTTTTTAATGCTCGATTCCAAAGGTTAATTATTGAAAATAATAAACCAAACATTTCTGTCTGTCCGCCGTACGCCATACTTAGCACTTTTCTTAGTTACCATGCACCAAAATTAATGAAATTTGGTTTGTAGGTCCCTTTGGGGGTCTAGTTGGTCCGCGAAGCTCGGCTTACTGTCAGTCATCTCTAAGGGATGAAAAATAGGGGTTAACATTTTCAGAACACCGTAGCTCGAAAACATTCAATAGAAGAGTATGGTTTTTTTAACGTTTATAAATTGATCTTGAACTAAGGAATTTTTTGAGACCTCCCGCTACGGTACGACCAGCCGCTCGTTTGCACCGAAAAGCTTCGTCAACATGATCGTGAATCAAACTGTATAAATTAGGCCCAGATATCATCGCTAGGGACCACCTGCATAATAATTCTGTGATTATTACTGTTGTTCTATTATATTATTTCATTTGAAAAATGATGATATTGTTTTCTATGATATTATTTCTTTTGAAATGTGATGATATTCTGTGATGTTATCCTGTGATATTATTTCATTTGAAAAATGATGATATTGTTGTTCTGTGATCATCATTTGAAAAATGAGTGTATTGTTGTTCTGTGATCATAATTTGAAAAATGATGATATTGTTGTTCTGTGATCATCATTTGAAAAATAATTGTATTGTTGTTCTGTGATCATCATTTGAAAAATGATGATATTGTTGTTCTGTGATATTATTTCATTTGAAAGCGATGTTATTCTGTGATGTTATTCTGTGATATTATTTCATTCGGAAAATGATGAATCTTTTGGGTTTTTTGACAGGTACTTTTGCAAGTTGAACAAACGCTGAAGTATTATTGGGTATATTATTACATAACGGTAAATTATTACACAACGGTTTATTATACTATCTACGTAGAAGGGGCATGCATACAAGTAAATTATTACACAACGGTTTATTATACTATCTACGTAGAAGGGGCATGCATACAAGTAAATTATTACACAACGGTTTATTATTCGCCTTATGCTTCATGAATAACTAAAAATAATTAATGATTGAATTATTGAATCCCGCGCATTTGCATGAAACTTTAATTCTGGGGCCGTCTCCAGTACTCGATTTAGGACTTTGCTGGGGGGGAGCTCGAGGGTATTCACCACACAAAACAGTGATCTACGCAGAAGGGGCATCTGTACAAGTAAATAATAAACCTTTGTGTAATAATTTGCAGCGTTTTTATTCCATTTTTGGATTCTACATACCTTGAAACTGAAACCATCACATTTGGGGGGCGGTGGTATTTTTTTTTTATTCTTCTTCTTTCTCATGCTCGATTCCAAAGGTTCATTATTGAAAATAATAAACCAAAAATATTGTTCAGTAGTTTAGGAGGGATAACTATGTACATCCCAATTCCCGAAACTTGCTTGCATTGACTTGGCAGTCTTCTCAATCCAGCGTAATGATTACTTTGGCTCCCTATAATGCACCTATGGCCTACGTAGCGACCCATACAAAGGAGAGGTTTACGGTGATGTACATGAGGCTCCCACAAACTCACTCTGTATTTCTACACGTACGACCTATTAAGAAACAATGAGGGCGGAGTGGGAAGGTTTCAATTTTCAATTTATTGCAAGGGAGATTTACTGAGGTCGAGTTACAATCTAATCCTTGATAAATGGAACTGTGAACAGCTCCCTTTATCCACCTCGACCTTCACAGTACAACACGGTCCTCTTGAAGGATAATATAAATTCATATATGAGTTCATACGGAGTCTTTATACTAGCTATTGCAATTACAATACCTAATTATGTAAATACCTAATTCCTCTTCTCGTCTGCTCTGGCTATCATTATTGCTTTGCTCCACGGGCGCTAAGAGTTGAATTTGTTGCAATATTTGCCTGGTTTATTCTGAATAATAATTTGTTATGGACTAACAAATTTTAATTTCATCACCATGACCCCTGAATTCCATGCTTTATAGGCCCTGTGATGTCCTCCTTCACGGAGCACAACTATCGTTTCTTCGAGTTGCCGAGATCGACCTCAAGATCCTACCGCTTGCAATGAAAACCTGTAGGGATTCACTCCATTCGCTTTCGTACAGGATACGCGACTTGACAAACAAGAGACTAACTTGGTGGTGTGTTCAAATTTGAAATACTAATAAACTAACTAGAAAGCCAGTTGGTTCCCTACCACGGGCACTAGGGCCGGTAGCTGCGGGCTCCACACAGCTTATCAGGAAGGGGCATGGAGTACCTAAAAGCTCCACATTTTTTAATAGTTTATTGCATCCTCCGGTTTTTCATGAGCAATTTGAAGAAACCTCATCTCGATGAGCCAGAAAGAAAACAGCCTCAGAAGCTCACTCAGTTGATCACGGAAGGGACCCACTTTGTAATCCTTACCAAGCAGTTCCACAGAAGCTTCAGTGCAAAATTTTGAGCTTTGGAGGTTGAAAAGGAAACAGATTGGTCTCAGAACTCACTCAGCTGGTCAGGGCGGGGGGCTCCACTGTGTAATTCTTACCCAGCAGTCTCACAGAAGCTTCATTCCAAATTTGAGCCTTGTGGCTCATCGCTACCCAGGAACCCGTCGTGAAATCTTCAACTCAAAGCATCTCTTCTTTAGAGCCACTCTACGTTGTCCCCAAAATCGTAGAAGCAACAATCCCGTCCCGAAGGGAAGCACCGTTTATGACGGACGA